>CM066325.1:54618728-54643728 GCA_033807775.1 Saussurea involucrata
TGATGCTTTTGTTACTGATTTTTGGTTGTGTATCCAATTGGTAGAAACCCTTTTCGATTTTGTTTAGATCCCGAGATTTGTATTCTATGAATTTTCTTGTCAAGAAATGAAAAAAGTACGAAATATCCGGTGGTGGATCATGGATGTGCATGACATTGATGTGTTCGTATTTGTTTTCTTACCCACAAGTTGGACCCGAATCAAATGTCGGACCATTTTGCTGAGTGGGTCTAGAAGATCCGAACCCATGGATCCAACCATTTGACCTAGATGAGGCTTAGGGGCTATTTGGTAGTTGCTGAATTATTTGGTTTAGGATGATTAAGTGGTGAGAATGATTAAGAGGCTCTTATGATACACTACAAAATGAAATATGGTTGTTTGGTAATTGTTAAGAATGAAATTAGGGCTCTCTATGGTTAATGGAAGACTAAGATACAAAATCATTCAGATGGTTTTAAAACTAATAAAAGGTAGACTTTTTTTGCCAAACAAGATTCACCTCTTAACGATTCAAAATTGCCTCTTAATGGAACTATTAAACTTTAAATGATATTTTATAGTATGCACTTATTGTTACAATCTGAATTTTTACCCACTAAAATCATCCTTATCTTATCCGAGAGTAGGTTCGTTGAACTCGAAACATGTTGGAGAAGAACTCTCTGTTATGACAATTAATTATATGTAAAAACTACATTTTTTACTTACAAGAACCTTCCATTAGATGCTCTAAGGTAGCTCATTTTTGAACTTATTGAAGAAATCTTGCTTAACAGAAATAGTTTTTAAGAGAAATGGGTTTGTTTGGTTTGGTTTGGTTTTTTCAAAAGGGTGCAGACATCAGACTGGATATGATCCTATTTAGATACAGATGTTTACATATAGAAATGCAGATGCAATCAAGGTTTATATATAAATAAAAATATCAATATTTGCAATGATGATCACCAGATTAATTTGCTTACAAAGTTGAAATATAATACAGAAAAGTAAACCAGAAAAGATGGATGAGAAGAGAAAAGAAAAGAAGAGAAGCCCTTTACATCAACTCCTTTGGCTTCTTGATGTCAATATATTCACCAGTTACTCTGCACCAGAAAAGTAAATTCAACATATTTTATCCTTAGATTATGATCACTGCTAACAATCTTTAAATCTTTTCGGGTTGATCACAATTTTTAAGAGCATATCATCTTTATATACCCTAAATATCAATACCCATATAAATGCAAGTATATCTTGTATTTGGTTTAAGGATTATTAGAAGCAACATACCTATTATATGTCAAGTATGCATCACCTATCATTCCAGAAACTTTATTCCGTACCTTCCGCACACAAACCTTGAGAAAATGTAAGAGAAACAAGATAAGCAACATGTATGTTACTGGATGCGTTTGGTTTGATTTGATTTGGTCATGTCTGCATAGATTAATGCAAAATTCACAGTACCTGCACTAGGTCCATTGCGCCTGCCTCTGGATCCCTATTTCGATGAATAACAATTCCATTATCACATTTGTTTATGAAGTGTGCACTTCCACTAATGTCGTATAGATTTGGAGGTTTTCCGGTCCATTGTTGCAACTGTTGAGAACAGATTTCGGAAGTTAGATCGATGGTATGACCAATTGACCATGTAGAAAAAAAAAAGATTCACCGTATTGCGAACCTGTTTAGGATGGGCCACAAACCAAACATGGCATGAATGGTGTTGAGCAAATCGCTTGACGCTCGTCAGCATCTGACTGACGTACTCTGTTTCAGTCCTGTTGTGCATTGAAGTCTTAGAACAAATTTCCAAAATATCAGAAAAATAGTACCTCCTCCATCCCAAAATAATGCCCACGATGAAAAAGGCACATAGTTTTATAAACGTTTTGTTATTACACTTATTAATAGCTAAATGACAATATTTACCCTTAATAATGAAGGGAGTAATTAATATCTTCATAATTAACGCTGTGTTCTTTAATCTGGAGAGAAAAAAAAAGAAAGGGAAAAAGGTAATTTTTTTATGTGTTCTCAAAAGGGGAAAGAAAATGAAAAGGAAAGAAAATATTTTTTCGTGTTCTTGAACAGGAGCTAAAGAAAAGGAAAGACGTTTCTTTTACTAATATGACCCTTAAAATATATCTTTTATAATGAAGATCGGTAGTTTTGTAATTTTAATAATTTTAGTAAGTTTTTTAAATGCTTTCAATTTCTTTCTTTTACTTTCCTTCCCTTTTCTCCCACATTTGGGAGGAAAGTTTTGGAAGAAAACTTATCATTATTTTCCTTCCGTTTCCTTTCCGTTCTCTCCTAAAAAAGCTTCGAGAACACGAGTGTTTTTTACTTTCCTCCCCTTTCCCTCCCTTTCCTTTCCTTTGCTTCGTAAAATGAATTTCGAGAACACGGTGTAAGAGTAGAATTGGAAAGTAAGCACTTAATTTTTAAAGTGGGCGTTTGTCTTCGAATAGAATTGTGAACACTTATTTTGGGGCGGAGGGAATCATATAAGATGCATGGTATATATATACTCACTGGTTGGAAGGCCGCTGGTGATCAAGCTCATTGTATGGATCAATCACGAGCCCGTTCACCCCATGTCTAAGAACCGCAGCTTTTGCAAGATCAAGGACCCAACTGATACTTGGTAGGCAATCATTCTCGCACCTATTCCATCTTTAACTTTTTAGCATAAAATAGTACGAAGAGCTCATGCTACTTTTTAACTTTCAGTGACATATAGCATGACTAAGATGAGCAACAAATCGTCCTCTATGATTTTCACTTCATAATTTGGAACTAACAAATAAATAAAAACCACTCCTATATTTTTGGAACATACCGTATGAGATGAAAAGTGTCACTTAGCCATTGCTTTCCTGCCTCCAAATCCTCCGGACTCATTCTTTCAACAGATTTCCCATATCTGGGATACACCATGATATCAACTATCAAGCACTAAGTAGGAGAAATGTGTGCAAACATGAAAAGAAATATATATATATATATATATATATATAGAGAGAGAGAGAGAGAGAAAGAGGGCGGTAGGAGTAGGGCTGTAAACGAACCGAACCGTTCGTGAACCGTTCGGCGGGATGTTTGTTTATTTAATAAATGAACGAACATGAACAATGGTCTCGTTCGTTCATTTATGTTCGTTAATGTTCGTTCGTTTACGTTCATTTATGTTCGTTTAAGTTCGTTTATGTTCATTTATGCCTGTTTATATATATAAACATATTTATATAATATGTAAAATCATCAAGTAAATTGATCTTTTAGAATTTATTTTTTATACCTCCTAAGTTAACCCGATTTTTCATTTTGTTAAGGTATTTTTTACGAAGGAAATGATGAGTATGGTGGTTGTTTTTTGTTCATTTGGGTTCGTTCGTTTATGTTCATTTAAGTTCGTTCGTTTACGTTTGTTTATGTTCATTTAAAGTCGTTCGTTTAAGTTCGTTCGTTTAACTCTTTATGAACGAACATAAACGAACACGAACAAACAAAAATTCTTAACAAACGAACATGAACACAAAAAATCTCGTTTGTTTACCGTTCGTGTTCGTTCGTTTGTTCGGTTAAGTTAAACGAACGAACATGAACAAGCCTCCGTTCGTGTTCGTTTGGTTCGTTTACAGCCCTAGGTAGGAGGTTCAAGGGAAAACCCCAAAAAAATGAAAAACTAAGAAACACCCTGGTAATCGTTCATCTGGATGGTATGCGCATGTGCACAAGTAACCGAAGCTGTTTTTTGGTTTTTATGCACGTGTGCATGTTACAAATTACTTGCATGATCAAAAAACTACTTTGATTATAGAACAGTCTGAACTGAGCTAACCTCACATCAAAGAATGGCTTCTTCAAGCGTTTTTCGAGAAGTTTCCTTGCATGCTCTCTAACCTAAAGGTAGAGAAGAAACATAAAGCAACCACTTATCAGTAATCTATATGTGCAACTTTAATATTCATCCATATATAAGAAAGCACAAAGAGTTATTAATAACGCGTTTGATTTGAGGAAAGGTATACCTTGTTCTCCATAGAGCATAGTGCAAACTTCCAACCAACACTTTCATTAAGATTGCATAACAACGCATCAATCCACTCACTCTTTCCTGAATTTGGAACTCCGGTGACTATAGTCAACTCTCCTGGCACAACCTGACATCATAGCTGTTAAAAATAGCACATTCAAGCAAATACCGCATGTATTAAACATAAAAAAATCTAATCTGATATATACAGAGAGGGAAGGTGGCACAATTATAACAACTGTGTAGCTCTATAAAGAATAAGTAAACATACATTATATAAATCGTCAATAGCCTTCCATCCAGTTGAAATTCCAAGCTCACTACCAAGCGTTTGATAGTAATATGCATCAATTTCATCAAAGTAATCTCTAAAGTTGAATAAGCCTTTGATAGGGTACAATTCAGCAGTCTGAATAACTTCCCTCAAGACAGCTGGCCCCATGAACATGAGAACCTGGCAAAAAGAGCTTCAGGTTCACTTGCTAATTACAAAGTTATTGTATGAAGTTTTATAAATGTATCGTAGAAAAAAAAAACTTAGATTACAGTGTTCATGTGTCAAACCTCGTTAGCATCTTTAAAATGCTCATTTTCGTTTTTGCTTGGCCATGTGACTCGCCAGCACCTGTTTAAGAAATTAAAAAAAAAATTAAGTGGTGTTGGAAACCAGAAATTATACCACCACTAACAAATAAATAAAGCCAGCGTCCCAACCTTTCTCTACCGAGGCGGCGTGCAAGCTCTTCGGCTAAGGCTTGACCAGGCTGATCCCCATCAGTGGCAAGTATTATGCGAGATGCCTTCAAAATATGAACAATCGTGCTGACTTAACATTTTCGAACACATAGCAAAACAAAGAATAGAAAGTAGTTAAACTTACCTTTTCTAAATACTCCTTGCAGTTCCATAAATATTGGTATTTTGTGTCCTACATTTATAAAATACAAGAAAAATACGCTAGTTGAACAAATGGCAATAGACCCATTCATAATAAAAAGGAAAAGAAAAAGGTTGACTTACAATTACCAAATATGCCTAAAAATGAGTTTTTAGAAACCAAAAAGTACATTTATGGATTCACTGCTACCGAGAGCTTAGCGCAGTGACAAAAGATCAAGCAAGAAAAAGAAAAAGAAAATTTATAGAATTCAAAGTTTAATTAAAGTTGAACCTGTTCGTGAGATGGTAAATCTTTAGAGGAAACCTTTGGAGGAGCGCCATCAGGGACACTCACACAGTTGCGAAAACCAGCTTCTTCCATTGCAAGCTTGTCCATTTCACCCTCAACCTGTTATGAAAGAATAATAATTAAGTACAGGAAATAATAAAAATTGAGCCACACTTGTAAATAAATATATTTCAAGACGAAAAATATTACAATGATGATATCACTTGCGCCATCTATATCATCGAGTCCATATAATATCTTTTCAGTATCACTTTCCTGCAGTATATGAGCAAAACCATTATAAGTTTTTCAGAAAGTGCTACATCTTTTATCTTTATATGTGTATAGCAGCATCTCTCGAACATAAAATGTGTACCAAAGTGGCATAGCCTCTTAACTTTTGCTAAATAGATATAGAAGCAACAGAAGAGAGAGAGAGAGAGAGAGAGAGAGAGGACCTGCCAGAACTTTTTTTCAAGATCTCGATATTTGCAACTAACAAGTTCTCTCTTTCGTCTATAAGTAAATGCAATAACAATCTGCCAATACAACATTAAGCATGAAATTACAAACAGATTAAATTGACTTAATGTTCGTGAAGTCAAATCCACTTGGAGAAGGCAGGTATGTTATGTACCTGATTTTCATAGCGTCTTTGCATCACAGAGTTTCTCCTTAACGTCTCTTCTGATATCATTCTTTCAGCAAAATATTCAAGTAACTGAACCACAGAAATAAAATTATAACAAGGTTAAAAGAGTCCTTTGTCATTTGTGCTACCCGGGTCTCAACTCCCCTGCTTTTTCTCATTTCCTGTATATATATGGTACTTTACTTTGTGTAATTCACCTTTAAAATAAATAAGATAAGCAAATAGGGTAAAAAATTCTACATCGGGGCACAAAGGTTCTAAGTTCAAATCTTCCTCTGCAATTTCCTTAATTTTTTTCACTCTGGGGAGTTTCCTCATCGTGTTGTAACTTGACTTAACATCTGCGAAAGCCTGCAACACCATTAGACAATTAGAGACTACGTAATGCATTAAATGAAACCAAGTATCAAAAACAAAATGAGACATGTTACCCGTGTACTGCCTTTCCATCCACACTTGGCTCGAAAACAATTCCACACAGCTGCATTACTACAACATTTTAACAAACCCCGTGTTATTCACATATGAATAAGATAGTAATTTCAAGAATATGAGGCAACTTACCCATCCTCAGCAACGAAGAGCGAGAGTTTCTTCTCACCAGACTCGCCACCTTTGCACTGTTGGAGGAGAAGAAACATGAAACATCCTTTTAAATTTTCTCCAAATAAAGATTTCATGTTTAAATGTAACGCTTTTTCAAAACAAACCACGAAAGTATGAAAGAGAAAAGCAATGTTTATTATGCATACCATGGGACAGAGCAAGCCATTTGTCTGGCCAGGACTACAAGGTCCACAGGCTATTCCAATTCCTTCCAATTTCAGCCTAAGTAGCTTTAGTTGTTGGGTATCAACTATTTCCTCATCAGGCTTCTCCAAACATACTTCAGAAACTATAACAAAAGAAGAAACGTCCATCATCGATTATCCAGAACAAAAAGAGAAATGTTCTCCACTTAACTTGATTGACTCAACGTTTTTATTTTTTAATTAAAAAATTAGAAGAAACTTTATGAGCAACACCAATAACCTAACCAAAACTTTAGGATACTTCTTGATATACTAATAGCATCTTGCTAATTCTAGGACTAAAAACATCACCCCTTTAGTGAGCTAGAATTGCCAACAAAGATTAAATAAATTTAAGGGTGCGTTTGGTAGGCCGAGAGGAAGGGACAGGTCAAGACAAAACAGTTGTTCAGCGTTTGTTATGACAGGACTGGACAGAACATGACCAATTTACCCTTAATAAGTTGTTTATATATTTTAATTAACTATGTAATTTATTAAATTATAATGAAATAAATATTTTTATAACAAAATATATTATTTAGAAAATTTTCTTCAAGAAGATTAAAGTAACACCAAAATAAAAGTTAATGCAGTTTCCAATTTTTATTTTCAATAATTTTCTATATTTTGGTAAAACATAAAAGTGTTGTCAAACATGGAACAATGATCCATGTTGTCAGGTGTACCAATCGCACAATGTAGTTGTCGCAATCATACCATGTAAAGCATGATTCTTGAAGTGTGATATATCATAATCAACAACCAAAAGGAATACACTACTCATTTGGCAGCCAAAATACAAAACACTTAAAGGCACATAATACCAAGCAGATACCATGTATCATATACTTCTAACAACAACTTTCAATTTCAATTTCTTTTCCCTAGCTTAACAGTAAATATACACAATCCAAACTGAACGAAATGAAGCAGAAATAAAGTTTACCTGGTCTGGGGATACTGGCATGAGAACAAAAGGATAAGTTAGAGGGTTTAAGAGATACAGAAGCCAATTTGGGTACTGAATTTGAGGGCAAACAAGATGAAATGAATTTATGCGGTTGGTGTATATTGGATTTATTGTTGGGATAGTTTAATGAAGAGGATGTAGGTTTGAAGTGGAGGAAGTGGTTGGAAGCCATAATGGGGCAAACCGCGTTGGAGAAGAAGAGACCGTGGAGAGAAGAGCAAGAGCGATGTCTGAGAAGCATCCCTCAGAACTATGTAGGAGTAAAAGTGGCGTTTAAGTTCATTGCCGCCGTTGGGATTTAAGGAGCTTCAATGGCGGAAAAAAGGGGTTAGGGGTTTTTGGGAGGGAGAAAGAAGCCACTGATAACTAGCGGGCGCCAGATGACGGTTTTGTATTGCTACTTGATACTATTTTTTCTTAAAAGCAAAAATAATTATTTTTATTGATAATTAAAATAATCGGATTGTTATTTTTTTTTGACATGAATTGTTTAACGAAATTGATTACCCAAAAAATTGCAAAATTATATAAGGTCACAGCCTCTCTTATCGTTGTCGCTACCATTATCTTCGTTGTTGTCACCACCACCAATATTATCATTAGGGGTGAGCATCGGTCGGGTTTTTCGGGTTCGGGTGGAAGTAGGAGGCCCCGAAACTCGTCCAAAGTGTAGTTCGGGTTTTCGGGTTCGGGTTTTTCGGTCGGGTTGGGCCGATCCCAAGCCCAGTTTTTTCAGCCCTATAACAAAACATAAAAATACAAAGTATAAACGCAACATTGGTGTTTTCAAGTATCAAACATGGGATAGATCTTGTAATCAGATAAGAGAAACTTGTTGTTTGCTCTAAGGTTTGCACAACTCTGAAAATCATAGCATACAATATCCATTAATGAGACCAATCAATTACTAAACCCTTACTAAATGGACATTGGACAGCAAAATAAGGTTGATTTTGAGTTTTTGACTACATTGCATTTCCATCAATTAATGAGAATTATCAATTGAAATCAATGAAACTGAAACTTAATCTATGAATTAGTGCACTAATCAACTCAAATATAACACAGCTAATTATAAATTAATCAAACAAATATATGTTTTACTATATTTTATAAAAAAAGAATATTTTTTAAAAACTTCGGGTTTCGGACGAGTTCGGGTTCGGGAAAACCCAAACCGAACCGAACCATCGGGTTAATCGGGGTTTCGGGTGGTCAAAGTTTGGGTTGATCGGGGTTCGGGTCGGTCGGGTTATGCTCACCCCTAATTATCATCTTCATCGTCACTATTATTGTGTTGTAAAATGTAATAAAAAGTATTTTGGTCATTTGTTATTATTTTATTATAACTATGAAGTTATATTTAGTTTACTGTAGTCTAAGTTGTTTGACATATTACATTTCAATTTCTTCCAACTAAACATGTGATAAAATCATTATATATGTTAAGTTTTTTTATAAAGGAAAGGCATTTTATTACCAATCAGAAACCAAGGAGCGATACAACAGAAGGTACGAAAGATCCCGAACGACGAAGCTCAAACAAAACGAGCCCAAAACAAGCAGCTACACGTCGGTTCGCCAGAAACAAACATGTGTGCAGCCAAAGCTACACTACAACAGCAAAACAAAATAGAAGGGGTAGCAGGAATAGCCACAGAGCTGATTCCAACCCGCAGTTGTCCCCAAACAGCCAAAAGACGCTAAACAACCCCCTAACCGGAACAAATCCGAATCGCTGACCTTATCAGATGAGAATCTCCGCAAGGATCCGAAGCCACACCGACCAATCGATTGTCTTGCCCCGAAGTCTTCTAGAGGCCCACTCGAAGCTACACTGTTGAAACTCTAGAATTAAATCCTTCACTTTTCGTTTCTCCTCCTTAAAGACTAGTTGATTCTGATGTGTCCAGATAAAGTAAAGGAAGGACCACCAAACTGTTGTCTGAACATTCGACAAGAACGAATTTCCTTCTAGGTGATTTTCTTGAAGCAACACCTCTTCTACCGAATTATAAACACCTCTCCTTATGTTCCACCATTTCAGTACTTCCTTCCACACAATACTCACATCTCTACATTTTACCAAAGCGTGGTCTAAAGACTCCACCTCATCTACACATCTTAGGCATAAGGTCGAGTGTAGTTCTGTAAGATCCCACATTGGTTGGGGAGGGGAACAAAGGTTGCCTTATAAGGGACTTGATACCTCCTCTATTAGACGCGTTTTAAAACCGTGAGTTCAGGTGTGCGGACAAAGCGGACAATATCTGGTACGGTTGGTCTGGGATGTTACAGTTGGTATCAGAGCACAGCTTGAGTGAATCAAACACATCTCGGTGTGTTTGATCTCAAGTTGTGGCTATGAAATTCTTCTCTTAAAATTTTTGGAAAATAAAAGAAAGGAAAACCCGTTTGAGAAACGGTGATCGAGGGCGCAGTGTGTACAGTCAGCCGGAACCAAGGGAAAAGGTACAGTACTTAGTGTATTTATTGCTTTCTAGATCATAGGGTATGCATGCTAGATTGCTTGTGTTGGTTACACTGTACTGTATAGTTATTGCTTGCTAGTAAGAATTAATGCTAGTCATATTAGGTTGTTAAGTGAATGCCCTATGGGTTGTATGCAGTAAGAATCACATAGCCTTAGAATATTTGATTTAGTTCTATTGTGCAGCTCTTGTTTGAGTCCAACCGTTCTAGGATAGAATCTTGTATTCGAATGTCTATTTGTTTCACGCTGCATGCGACTGGGTATTCGTGAGGCAACTCGTTATGGCTAGTAGGTATTCCGTTGTAGCAAGGGTAGTGGGATGAGATGAAATTCCTAGGGAGCTGGGAAGAGTGTTTACATATGAGTATGTATGCTAGATTGCTTTCTAGAACATAGGAGTATGTATGCTAGATTGCTTGGTGCTTATTACACTGTACTGCATGTTTGTTACTTGCTAATAGGAGTTTATGCTAGCCTTGATAGGTTGTTAAGTGAATGCACTATAGGTTGTATGCGGTAGGAACCGAATAGCCTTAGAATGTCGGATTTAGTTCTATTGTGCAGCTCTTGTTTGAGTCCAACCGCTGTAGGATAGAATCTTATATTCGAATGTCTATCAGGTTTTACACTGTGTGCGATTGTGCATTCGCGAGGCGACTCATCATGACTAGTGGGGATTTCGTCATAGCAAGGGTAGTGGAGTTGGGTGAAATTCCTAGGGAGCTAGGAAGGGTGTTGTCATATGCTGGTACGGGCATATGGGATTAATTGTTGGCAAGGAACTACTTGGGCTCTTCGGGACGGGACTCGAAACGAGTAAGGATAGGTGTGGAAGGTAGTAGTAGAGCTCCTACTATCTGAAGCACAGGATCCGTGCTCGAGTCGGGGAAAGTCACGGGGAACCCGAGGAGTTGAGCGTGAGCATAGATAGCAGGATTTATTGTCCTGAGAACTTGAAGGTTCGATTCACGGTGAATCTGTTACGAGACGGAGCGAAAGATTGGTGTGCTACCGCTTTGACTTTTAATGAGTGCACTACGTTGACCTGGGAGGCGTTCGTTGTGCGGTTCCGTGCGGAGTATGTATCTCCAGTGGAGATGGAGAGGATTGCTTAGGAGTTCTTGGAGCTCACTCAGTCTACAGAGACGGTGAAGGAGATGAACCGGAAGTTCACGGATATGGTATTTTTCTGTCCTTAGTATGCTGCTTCTGCGAACCTGAAGAGGACGCGGTACAAGAATATGTTACGTACCGAGATCAGGGAGTTCGTGAGTGCTGCGCAGTATGGTTCACTTGTTGCGGTGATGGAAGCGGCCCGAGGTAGAGTTCATCAATTGAGAGTGGAGGAGGCACAAGCTACGCATAAAGTGGTGACATGTACGTTCTTAGTTAACTCGGTGCCTGCTATGGTGATGTTTGATAGCGGGGCTACTCATCCTTTCGTGTCTCACACTGTGAGTGAGTGTTTGGGCCGAGTTGTGGGACGGTTAGGCTGTCCACTTATGGTTGAGGTTGTTGATGACAGGACCTTGACGGTTACTGATATGTACCAGGGGTGCACTTTGGAGATCTCTGGTGTGAGATTCCCGATTGTTTTGATTCCGATCGATATGCGTGAGTTGTGCGTGATTGTGGGCATGGATTGGATGGATGCTTTCGATGCTGAGGTTGTTTGTTGTTGCAAACAAGTGCGAGTCGAACCCCAAGCGGGGGAGAACTGCTAGTTCAGGGCGACTCGCCCAGGCGGACCTCAGCGAGATGTTCGGCTGCGAGGGCTCGGAGATACTTGCAGCACAGTGGTCAGGGATATTTAGTGCATGTGTTAGACACGCGCGACGTCGGAGGGAAAAAGACTACGGAGGATGTGCCAGTTGTACGGGAGTTGCTGATGTGATTCCCGATGAATTACCAGGGGATACCTCCCGAGCGACAGGTAGAGTTCCGCATTAACTTGATTCCGGGAGCTGCTCCGGTGGCCAAGGCACCTTACCGCCTGGCTCCATCGGAAATGAAGGAGTTGTACACTCAGTTGCAGGAACTTCTCGAAAAGAAGTTCATCAAGCCGAGTTGTTCACCGTGGGGAGCCCAGATTCTGTTTGTGAAGAAGAAGGACGGGTCCCAGCGGATGTGTATAGATTACCGTGAGTTGAATAAGCTTATGGTGAAGAATCGTATCCTCTGCCAAGGATCGATGACTTGTTCGATCAGCTTCAGGGAGCCTCGTGGTTCTCTAAGATTGATTTAAGATCGGGGTATCATCAGATGCGAGTAAGGAGTGAGGATATGGAGAAGACGGTCTTTCGTACACGTTACGGCCACTACGAGTTTGTGGTGATGCCTTTCGGGCTCACCAATGCACCAGCAACGTTCATTGACCTTATGAACAGGGTGTGTAGCCCGATGCTGGATCGGTCGGTGATTGTGTTCATCGACGATATTCTCGTATATTCGAAGTCGAAGGAAGAGCACAAGATGCATTTGCGAGAAGTTTTGGAGGTTTTGAGGCGGGAGAAGCTTTATGCTAAGTTCTCTAAGTGCGAGTTCTGGCTACGAGAGGTCCAATTCTTAGGACATGTCGTGAACCAGAATGGTATTATGGTCGATCCGGCCAAGATTACAGTAGTGATGCGGTGGGAAGTGCCGAAGACTCCCACTGAAGTACGGAGTTTTCTTGGGTTAGCGGGGTATTATAGGAGACTCATTCAGAATTTCTCCAAGATTGCCTTACCTATGACCCGATTGACGAAGAAATATGCGGCTTTTAGTTGGGATGAAGAGCAACAGAGGGCTTTTGAGGAGCTACGCAGACGCTCATGCGAGGCTCCGGTGTTGACTTTGCCCGAGGGTATGGAGGATTTGGTGGTATATTGTGACGCTTCTCACCAAGGTTTGGGTGTCGTGCTCATGCAGCGCGGTAAGGTCATAGCTTATGCTTCGAGGCAGTTGAAGCCTCATGAGGCGAACTACCTGACTCACGACTTAGAGTTGGGAGCAGTGGTGTTTGCACTCAAGAATTGGTGGCATTACTTGTATGGTGTCAAGTGTACGATATACACTGACCATAAAATCCTCAAATACTTGATGGACCAGCAAAATCTCAACATGCGTCAGAGGAGGTGGCTTGACGTAGTTAAGGATTATGATTGTGAGATATTTTACCACCCGGGTAAAGCGAACGTTGTTACGGACGCACTTAGCCGACATCCGGTTGGTGAGCCACTTCGAGGTTTGTGTCAACGGTTAACAGCGGTTGTACCTCTCCTGGAGTCGATAGGTAGTGCTCAGGAAGTGGCAGTTCGGGACGAGAATTCCAAACGCGAGAGAGTTTCGGGGGAAATTCTAAATTTTGTCCGTGATAGTCGGGGCTTATTGACACGATATGGTCGAGTTTGGGTTCCCTTCACCGGTGGGAACAGGCAAATATTGTTGGACGAGGCGCATAAGTTCAAGTTTTCTATTCATCCCGGAGCTACGAAGATGTACCGCGACCTACGGGAGAGTTATTGGTGGCCTGACATGAGGCGGGATGTCGCCAAGTGTGTAGAGGTGTGCTTGACTTGTCGGAAAGTCAAGGCTGAGCATCAGCGGCCGCATGGGAAGTTGCAGCCTTTAAAGATTCCGGTATGGAAATGGGAGCAGATCACGATGGATCTCATTACGAAACTCCCAAAGACTCCACGTGGGAATGATGCTATTTGGGTGATCGTCGACCGTCTGACCAAGAGTGCTCACTTTTTGGCCATCAAGGAGAGCTCCTCGGCGGAGAAGCTCGCAGAGATTTTCGTGCGAGAGATTATAGCCAGGCACGGGGTGCCAGTTTCGATTGTCTCTGAGAGGGACAGCCGTTTTACCTCCCGGTTTTGGGAGAGGTTTCAAGAGGAGATGGGTACGCGGTTACATTTTAGCACGACTTTTCATCCACGGACCGACGGGCAGAGTGAGCGGATTATTCAGACTCTTGAGGATATGCTTCGGGCATGTGCCATGGATTTTGGAGGTAGCTGGGATCAGTACCTTCCTTTGGCGGAGTTTTCCTACAACAACAGCTTCCATTCCAGTATCGGCATGTCGCCGTACGAGATGTTGTATGATAGGAAGTGCAGGACGCCCGTTTGTTGGGGCGAGGTTGGTCAGCGGGTATTAGGGAGCACTGATATCGTGCTGGAGACGACTGAAATGATACATATGGTATCAGAGCCGGGAACCGGACTGGTGTGCCAGCGAGGACGCTGGGCTCCCAAGGGGGGTGGATTGTAAGATCCCACATTGGTTAGGGAGGGGAACAAAGGTTGCCTTATAAGGGACTTGATACCTCCTCTATTAGACGCGTTTTAAAACCGTGAGTTCAGGTGTGCGGACAAAGCGGACAATATCTGGTACGGTTGGTCTGGGATGTTACAAGTTCCATTCCCATTTTGTCAAGAATTTCACGACATGGAAGTCTCCCTAAGCTCGCCCTCCACACGAATATACCAATCTTCTTTGGAACCAATTTTAACCACTTAGTCTCACCAAGAATCTCCCTTCTATCCACCACTTTCTCCTTAATTTTGAATTTTAATCTTTGGATCGAAAAAATTCCCTCTTCATCTAACCACCACCTCACCTTGTCGATCATTCCTACTCTTGGTTTTTTATCTTGTAAGACCCTTTGAAGCTCTTCTAACTCCACCTAATTCCCTACCTATCGGTTCTCGCCTCCAACACCATTTCCACTTCCAAACATCTCCCATCCATTCCCCTTTCTCCGACACTTTCACCTCCTTATTAGTTTCTAAATGATACAATCTTTTGAATCTCTCATGCATCTCTGAATTGTCTACCCACCTATCTAACTACAATTTTGTTTGTAGGTCATCCCCAATCTCTTTCTCGAAAGATGATGCAAATCTAAGCCCCACCTTCTCCAAATCTTGGCGATCCTAATAATATTTGCCCACACCGAATTTCCCAAATTCCTCCTATATGTTTCCCCTTTAAGGCCCCCCTCTTCCCCAAAGATACTTTTATCACCTTGACCCACAAAGCCTCCTTTTCGGTAGCAAAGCGCCACCACCACTTACCTAAAAGGCCCCAATTAGAAGCTTGAAAACTACCAATGTTTAGACCACCATTTTTAAACTCTCTCACCGCCCTTTCCCATTTTACCCAAACCTTCCTTTTTTCTCACTTGGTCCTTTACCCCCCCCCCCCCCCAAAAAAAAAACGACTCCTCACCTCTCTAGATCATTGATCACTCCTTTCGGGCACGAAACAATGCAAAGTACTACAGAGAAATACGTTCAAGAACCGCTTTTACCAAAGTGAGTCTACCGCCGAATGAAATAAGTTTTGATTTCCATAATGCTAACTTATTTTTTACTTTTTCCATGAATGCTTTCCATATCTCGATTCTTCTCATTGAGGCACCAACCAACAGCCTGAGGTATGTAAAAGGTAGCATACCGCTTCCGCATCCCAATCCTCTCGCCTACACTTTTACCTCTTCTTCTTCAACTCCCACCCCATAGAGTTTACTTTTGCTCAAATTGATTCTTAAACCCGACAAGGCATGAAAGCACTTTAAAATATTCATAAGGTTTTTCAGATTGGTTACGCTCCACTTACCAAAGAAAAATGGATCATCGGCATATTGGAAATGCGACACTTCCAAGTTCTCAGTCCCAACTTTTATACCTTCAAATATACCTTTCGCTTTTGCTTCCGTCATTAAAATGTGGAGACTTTCTGCTACAACTAGGAACAAGAATGGAGCCAAAGGATCCCCTTGCCTTAGACCCTTTTCCATGCAAAACTCTTTTGTTGGTGAACCATTAACGAGTACCGAAATCGCCGACGATGCTAAACAAGCCTTTACCCATTGCACCATTTTTTTCGAACCCCAATGCTTCCATTGAACTAATAAGGAAAGACCACTCCACGTTATCGTAAGCTTTCTCAAAATCAACCTTGAAAATCAAGCCTTTCTTTTATGATCTACGTATGTACTCTGCCGTTTCGTTGGCTACCAAAACCCCGTCGAGGATATACCTCCCTTTTACAAACGTCGTTTGGGCTTCACTGATAATTTTCCCCATAACCGATTTCATTCTATCCGCTAGCACTTTTGAGAGGATTTTGTAGTAAACCCCAATTAGACTGATCGGGCGAAATCTCCCAGATCAATCAGGTTACTACTTTTTAGAATAAGGCTTAAAAGGACGCATTGCACCCTCCACTAATTTCTGACGCCTCCCAAAACCGTGAAAGTACCTTCATCAAGTCGTTTTTCAAGATGGCCCATAACTTTTTTACAAAAGAAAATTTAAACCCATCAGGACCTAGGGATTTATTGCTACCGCACATATATAAAACCAGCTTGAAAGTTATAAAACCTTTCTTTTATATGCAAAGTGGCTACACATGCCACACATATAAAACCATTTTGAAAGTTATGTGGTTGTTACTCGAAGTAATAACGACAAATTGAAAGTATGTGTAATAAAACTATTCAAATAGATCGATTCAATCCCAACATGTACTTACTCACACCATGTATGTAAATCAACTCATGCAGTAAAATAATGTGCAACAAAAGCATTCGTACCTAAACCTCAAGGTAAAACTATGGAAATGAACGTTATCAAAATCTTCATTTCTAACAGGAAAATGGCATAGGATAAAATCCTCAATAATTCTTTATACACAAGCTCACACAACAAAGCAATCTAATGCATTTCAAAATTTCACCCTTCAGCCATAAAACGTCATAAAGTAAAATTCGATTAAAACTTGCAAACAAACGTAGGAGATAAAGTACTTTCGTGTATTTAAAGTCGACCCGAATTTCTCATTTGGCAATAGAATGACATAAAACAGAATCCCTATCAAAACCGCGTGTGCAAAAGTACTAACTAATGTAGTTTATTGTAATTTAAAACTTGATCCGATTTCACGATCACCAAATGATTTCTCAAAACTCGTCACAAAATATTGTGCTTCAATAATTTGAAACTCTAGCAAAATAGTATGGAGAAGATTCCCAATAAACTTGTATGCAAATCTTATGCAACTGAAACAATTTTATGCATGTTTAAAATCATGGTTTATAATCGTGTGCGTGCTAAACTTTTTTTAAAATTTTGTAATACAACCCACACGATGATTTGGAAGAGTATGAAATAATTTATGCTAATTATTTAAAATAAATTCCGTGCATGAATTTGGTCGAGACTCAAAGTATTAGAACTAAGCTCACCAAGTCCACCGATCACACTACCGACACCCAAATGTTCAAACATCTTAAGGCAATAATCGGCGACTAAATCAGTTAACCTTACAATTTTATCCTCGAAACAAGGTCGATTCAATTCGTCTATGATTCTAATTCAACCAATAACTCCAATCCAAGATAGTCAACTTAATGTACTCATCATGCTTAACTATGACTCAAAGTGACAATGTTATAAGCATTAACTTCTTCTGATGACTATTCCTTAAGAATACATCCACTACCCCATCGATCATCACATGAAGGGGATTCAAGCATACACACGTAACATGTAAGTTTACAATGCATTGACCAGGCACAATTATGAACGTACCGTACATGATCATCCTTGCTACCCTCGTCATGATTCCCGTTTCTAGTGACTCTATCGACTTCAAAGTATCATATCTTAAAGTGCCTAATAGTACAATCTCACTTTCATCAACTTAGAAGAACGCTAGTTTGAGTCTAGGTATCCAAAATCAATACCTAATTCTCTCAAACTTAAGCTCTGATACCAACCTGTAACACCCTCAAATCTGGATAGAGCGACTAAATTACAACTTTCAATAATACATCAAATGGAAGGTAATTCCCTTTCTAGCACTCAACAATTTAATTAACTTCAAATAACAAAACTGGATTTAACATCAACAATAGGTAACCCATCCTTAAATCAAGACTAAGTCAAGGTCGGATGTTGCTAAAACCCCAGATTAGTCGCTATGTATGAATGTGGAAACATCACTCAAAGGACAGATCATTCTCGTGCATCTAATTAGCACTCCACTATTCACAATGTCACTAGTACCATTTCCCCAACAAGGACCTGATACACATGCCAAAAAAATAAAAGGTTAGGCTTAACGCATAGTGAGTTCAAGAGTTATCATCACTATATAATCAATAAAACGGAAAGAATAATATTTAAATCACAATTTCCATTATGTAAAATCTTTAGAATAGATAGTGATGTCTTTTCCAAAAATCCCATTTTCGAGATAAAACGCTTAAAGATAAATACTCTGAAAACATGGAACTAAACCCCAATACTCACACGAAACATAAACAGGATAAAAATCCAAATACCAAAACATGGAAATAACTACTTTATTCAAACATTAATATATGTGGATGGGATCCAATATTAAAGTCATCAATAGCAATTACTCGCAAAAGACCCAAACGATATTAAAGCATGGATATTATGATATCCAAAAACAATGTTTGACAACAACAGGGGAGACCCGTATCCATTGAGAGTGGAGGAAATACATAAGTATACCACTCATACAACGTTAATCGCATGACATGTCCCGACATGAAGTCCAAATATCCCTACGACTCCTCGTCAAGTTTCACCCAAAGAGTCGGTTGACCTTAGTATCTATCCACATGGATTTTCACCAAAGGCCCGACAACATCCGAGGACTACAACCATGGCATTACCCCGAATGGCGGAGGTCCTAGTGCCTACCCACACGGTAGCACCACCCCGGACTCAACCCTCCTAGTGTCTACTTGAAAAGTTAAGGTCATAAAACATGGGTACCGGAGACCATGCCCGTAATACCTAATTGACCATCAATAAATACCAACTTACGTGCCTATGGATCCAATGCAACACAGTCTAAATCACATGATTCCAAATGAATGACTAATGCACTCAAACATGTAATTCTAAAATAAGATGTAATAAAATGAAAATCATAAATGGAGCTTCATATTGAGCTATTAAAACCGAACAAATGTCCACAAGACTCTTTTAAGTCAAAACCGAGTCAAACTACTAAAGAAACTCAATTGACCATTGAATAACGGTCCTCAAATAATACAATGCATTTAACCGGCGTTTATGCAAACACATACCTCAAAGATATGATGAACCCAAAATCTCACCGTTAGTTGAGTCAAATCATTTTCCAAATAAACTCATACCCTTATATTTCTAAAATGCTTCATGACACAATAATATGCATTTTCCAAATAGTTTATGAAACCAAATATACCAAAAATGCATAAATCATCAAAAGACTCCATTTGTACAATAAATCACCAAAAAACATATTTATGAGGTTTACTTGTCAAAATATCTAAAAATACAAATATGAGCATTTCATAAAATTTATCAACTTAAAGTTACCAAATATGAAAACTTTGACAAATACTCAACACATTGATAAATACCAAGTAAACACATTATTACTTAAAAAATACATATTTTGGCATGTACATAGTTTTCACAAAGCAACTTGAACTCACCTTGCTAGATTTAGGCTAAATCTAGGTTTTACCACAAATCTTGAGCTTTCTTTGGTGAAGACTTTAGATCCATCAACACCCACCTTTTGAAAAAAATGGGTCACAACCAAAGCAACTTGCTTTGCTTTGGTGAAGACCCAAAACTAGGTCAACAATGGTGAAGAGGAGGTTGGAGAAGATGAAGATGTTCGTGTTGGTCCCGAAGGCCTATACAAGTTTGTAGAAGGGGGGGGGGGGGGGGGGTTGAATACAAACACACAGATTTTACTTTTCTAAATTGTTTATTGATAAATCATTAACAATTTACATCTTGTTGCGGAAACAAGATTAAGGATAAACCTAAATCTAAACAAGTTGGAACACTAAGGTTTCTTGCACTAAGAGAGATAAGAAAATTACTAATAATAACCTATCTTGAGATAAGAGATTGAACTTTTCCAGAGTTAGAAAGTTTACTTCAAATGAAGTGGGTTCATCTCTTTATATACGGCATGCATTAAATGCAAGTCAGTATACACTTTACACGTGTCATCAGCTGGTTGGTTGCATGTCATTGACCTTTGTTGACAACCTTAGCCGTATGGAATGAACAGTGTAGTATCAGAATGGTTGTACGATTTCAGACAGTCGAAGGTTCTTTTCTGACATTTCGTACGGAGTCGTGCAAGGGTGGTTAAGACAAAAGTATTTTGTAAGGAGGACTTCATGATCAGCTTTCGTTGATTTAGAGCATTATCATTTCTATTCAGTGAATGATAAAGTTCAGCGATAGTTGAAGTCTTGTACTTGATACTTCACGTTGAATGGACAAATCTGAGTCTTCGCTGATCCGCATCAGTTCATTAGGAGACTTGTCGCTGGTTCTTGAGCTTGATCTTTGACTTCAGCGTAGAACCTATGTTGACGTGAAACTTGTCTTCAGGGATCATAAGTAAACAACTAACTTATCAGCGATCATCATAATGACTGAACAGACTCAGAGCATTAATGGTGAACAGTTTCGCTGAATGTTTAATCTAAAGAGCGAGAGTTCCTATCAGCGGTACTGGAAGATCTTAGTACTTATCAGCGATAGTGAAACTCTGATACATATTGTTTACTTACAATTTTCACTAAGTTTATAAGAGAGGGTCATTATCAAATCACTGAGGGTTTGGATCAACAATCTCCCCCTATTTGATTATGACATAGCAACAGAGAAAACTGCTATTTAATGAAAACATAAGGATAAAAAGAACTCATAAAATATTTGTCCCTTTTACCGTTTTCTGGGATCTTTTCTGTACTGATGGAGTAAAGTACGTTCGCTGAAATTTTTCTTTAAACTTTGTAAAGATTACAGATGGAAGTGGAAAAATTACAAGTACAACGAATAAAATTACAAGTACAGAAGTTGTAGACAGATAAGGATAGAAAGAATTACAAGGCGATCCTATCCGTAAAAAAAGGTTCTTCCTTAATGAGAAGTTCATCAAGGGTCTTTGATGTGGGTTACAGTACCATGTTCGTCCAACTTGTTTCGATAGACCCATTTAGTGCCTATCACCGTTTTGTCAGTTGGTCTTCGAACAAGTTTCCAAACTTTGTTTCTTTCGAATTCAGTCAACTCTTCTTGCATGGCGCTGACCCAGTTTGGATCTTTGAGGGCATCATCTACTTTCTTTGGTTCAGTTAGTGAAATAAAATTTACAAATAAACAAATATTACCTGCACTTCGTCGAGTCTGAATTCCAGCGTTTGGATCACCAAGAATTTGATCAATTGGGTGACTTATAGTCCATCGCTGAGCCGGAGCGTGAGACGCTGACTCAATTTGAACTGGAGGAGCTGAAGATGAAGCTTCAGCGACGTCGGGAGTATCAGCCAAGAGAGGAATGAATGCATTTGTCATTATATTCACTGATTGCTGAGAAGTAGATGGGATGTCTGAAACATTTGGAACAGCTGCAGGTATAGTGTTTATAGGAACAGCTGAGACCCATGATGTTTCAGCTTCACTATTCTGCATGATTGGAATGATAGTGGGACTATCATTTTCTACTGGATGAGCATGAGGAGTGGGAATATCTTCTGAATCACCAAGATGAGAAAACATCCATTGATTCAGTTCTTCTGTATCAGCATTCGGTTTAGAGTTCGCTGAACGGGATTCGTCAAACGTGATGTGAATTGTTTCTTCTACAGTTTGTCTTCTTCGATTGAAGACTCTGAAGGCTTTGGAAACTGAGGAGTATCCAAGAAAGATTCCATCATCAGCCTTAGGATCAAACTTTCCAAGGGCATCTCTGTTGTTAAGTATGAAACACTGACATCCAAAGATGTGAAGAAAGCTGATTGAAGGCTTTCTCCCATGAAAGAGTTCATAGGCTGTCTTTTTTAATCTTTTAACTATCAGCGACTTGTTTTGCGTAAAACAAGCAGTGTTGACAGCTTCTGCCCAAAACTGAGTAGGCAGGTGAGAATCGTTGAGCATTGAACGTGCAGCTTCAATAATTATTCTATTTCTTATTTCAGCGATTCCATTTTGTTGAGGTGTTCTCACTGAAGAAAAGTTGTGAGAAATACCCTTACTCTCAAAGAAGGAATCAAGAGAACTGTTTTTGAATTCAGTCCCATGATCACTCCTTATTGAGCGAACGGTCAAATTGTTCAGGGTTTCCATCTTCCGAACAAAAGTGATGAGTTCTTCAGGGGTGTCACTCTTGGAACGGAGAAACATAACCCATGTATAACGAGAGAATTCATCAACTATGACCAACGTATATTTCTTTCCAGCGATGGATTGTTTGTTAACAGGGCCAAACAAATCCATATGGAGTAGTTGTAGAGGAGATGACACTGAGGAAACTTGCTTTGATTTAAAGCTAGCTTTGGTCTGCTTCCCTTTTTCACACGCTGAACATAAAGACTCTTTGGCGTATGAGTGTTGAGGTAGACCAGTGACTAACTCTTTTGAAGAAAGAGTATTCAGTGTCTTGAAATTTAGATGAGATAGCCTCTTATGCCATAGCCAGTTGACATCAGATGAGGCTTTTGAGAAGAAACATGAGTTCTCAGTGGTTGTTGAGTCCATGTTTATTACATAAACATTTTCCAGACGATAACCGCTGAGAGCTATCTTCTCCTTTTTGTCAGCGACAAAGTAGGATTCCTTAGTAAAGATTACTTTGTTATCCATGTCGCAAAGCTGACTGATGCTTAGAAGATTATGCTTCAGCCCTTCAACATATGCGACTCTTCTGAAGGAGGTTGTACCATTTGAAAGTACACCATACCCTCGGGTATGTCCTTTTCCATTTCCACCGAAAGTCACAGAGGGACCTTTCTCTTCCTTGTATTCAGCGAGCAAGCTTTTCTTTCCAGTCATGTGTCTAGAGCATCCGCTATCGAGATACCAGATACCCTTCTTAACCTGAATAGCAGAGGTTGAAGTGGAGGGAATGTCTGAACTTTCTTCCTCTTCTTCAATCTTGGCCATAAGACATAGATTTGCTTCATCATCTTCAGAGTCAGATGATGATGCTTCTTCATCAGAAGCAGCCCAATCATAGTTAGCCATCAGGCCTTTGCCTTTCTTCTTAAAGCTTTTCAGCTTCGCATATTTTTCTTTCAGCTTTGAGTATTTGTCATCTTTATTCCTTGTAACAAAGGGTTTCTTTGTAAAAGCTGAGGGTCTAGAAACTTTCTTAGACCTGCACTCGTTAGCAAAATGTCCTATCTTTTCGCAGTTAAAACAAGTAGCAGTAGCCTTATCAACAAAAGCTGATGATTTAGGCTTGTCAGTTATGGAAAGAGGTTTGTTCTTTCTAAACATTTTCTTTTTGGCAAATTTCCTGAACTTTTTAGTTAGGAGAGCCAAAGATTCATCATCATCTGAAGAATCAGATTCTGATGACCTTTCAGAGTTACTTTCTAACTCAGTGATAGTGACCGAGGGTCGCTGAGTAGAAGGTTCCTCTGAGATTAAAGCAACATGGGTGCTTTTGGAATCTTTTACAAGATTCTTCTTAAGATGGCTCGATTGCTCATGATTCAGCAACGTACCATATAAGGTTGAAAGGGTCATTGATTTTAGATCCTTTGACAGCTTGAGACACATAGAATAATTGTCCCAGCTTTCAGGTAAACATTCTAGAAACTTTGTCAGCACTTCAAAGTTAGAATATTCCTTACCAACAGTTTTCAGATCTATAATTAAACAATTAAAACGTTGGTGAACTTCAGAGAGAGTTTCATTCTTACCAGAAATGAAGCTTTCGTATTGTCTTACCAGGTTGATCTTTCTTGAGTCCTGGACTTCAGACGTTCCTTCATACTGAACACATATTGTGTCCCACATGGCTTTTGAGGATTTCAGGTTCATGACGGAATGGTAGACTTCGTCAGGAAGAGCCATGGATAGTATGGATCTGGCTTTTGTATCTATAGCCACTTTCTTCTTATCTTCATCGGTCCACATGTGTATTTCCTTTGGAATTAGCCTTTCTGGAATAGCAGGTCTATTCGCAGTGGCTGGAACTGAAGGATCAATTGTTACAGGGATGTATGGGCCGTTTTCAAGATAGTAAGACATAGTAGGGTCTACACCTTCTAAGAAGAGTGTCATCCTATTTTTCCATAAGTTGAAGTTATCTCTGGAAAATCTAGGGGGTTTTGCAAGAGAACCATTGTCTATATAATTTGTGTTAGTGTTGGTGGCCATTTTCAGATAATAGCAAGGAAGAGAAATATCTTAGATTAGATCTTGTTTATGAGATTAAACAAATCCGCTCTGATACCACTTGTTGGTCCCGAAGGCCCATACAAGTTTGTAGAAGGGGGGGGGGGGGGGGGTTGAATACAAACACACATATTTTACTTTTCTAAATTGTTTATTGATAAATCATTAACAATTTACAGCTTGTTGCGGAAACAAGATTAAGGATAAACCTAAATCTAAACAAGTTGGAACACTAAGGTTTCTTGCACTAAGAGAGATAAGAAAATTACTAATAATAACCTATCTTGAGATAAGAGATTGAACTTGTCCATAGTTAGCAAGTTTACTTCAAATGAAGTGGGTTCATCTCTTTATATACTGCATGCATTAAATGCAAGTCAGTATACACTTTACACGTGTCATCAGCTGGTTGGTTGCAAGTCATTGACCTTTGTTGACAACCTTAGCCGTATGGAATGAACAGTGTAGTATCAGAATGGTTGTACGATTTCAGACAGTCGGAGGTTCTTTTCTGACATTTCGTACGGAGTCGTGCAAGGGTGGTTAAGACAAAAGTATTTTGTAAGGAGGACTTCATGATCAGCTTTCGTTGATTTAGAGCATTATCATTTCTATTCAGCGAATGATAAAGTTCAGCGATAGCTGAAGTCTTGTACTT
>CM066325.1:56444228-56944228 GCA_033807775.1 Saussurea involucrata
TCCTTCATCAGCCACAACTTCGGTGTTGACCGGTTGTAGGTTCTCAAATTTCTCAGAATTGAGTTTCTCAATCTCAGAGATTAGCGCTTTCTTTTCGTTTTGAAAAATAGACCTTTCTTTCTCAAACGACTCCTCCAACTCCACAATCTTTGCTTCCAAGATGAGAGGGGGAACATAGAGTTTAAACTCGTCCGTCTCAGTCTTGGTTGCGGGTGCTTGGTCCTCATCCTTTTTGGAGGAATCCTTGGGCGTAGCATCCTTGTAGGAGTCGAAGTAATCATTTGAGAGATATTTCTTGTCCCTTTTATAAGAATAATTCAACGATCCATAACTAAATGGGAGTTTCATTTTGGAGGTGCGAGTGCGCTTGTATTCCTCGGTTTCCTCTTCCTTTTTAGGTTCAAGAGGACCAGTCCATTTAATGGCATATTCCGGATAATCTTTGGCTATTCCAAGACAACTAAAATCATACAGAATAGGCCTTTTGGCAATTCCCTTTTTCAAATAATGTGGGTTATCGTATCCGATTCCCCAGTCCTTGTTGAAATACGTAAACTCCTTTGGTTTATTCATATGGATAGTTTGATCAGTTTGACCTCTCTTGTGGAGTTTAGTTTCAAGATCTAGGATTTTAGCAACAAATTCCTTGTGCTGAATTTGAAGGGCAGAGCATTGGTAAACAATTTCTGCTTTCTCATTCATGCACTGATCAAACTGTGACTGAAGATCAAATAATTTGGCCCTTAAGTCTTTAGGTGCTATTGAAAGATTTTTGCATTTCTCCTTTAACATAGCATTTTCAGACTTATGCTTTTCAGTTATTCTTGTTTGAACATCTAGCTTTTCGGTTAGTGAACTAATCTTAAGCTTTTGTTCTTTAGTGGTGGCCTTAAAGGAATTTGCCTGATCAGTAAGTGATTGCATTTGATTCATGAAATCTTGTTGGATAGAATCACATACCTGGCTTGTCGTTGCCTTTTCTTCGTCAGCTGGAGACATCTTCAGTTGCACTGGAGTGATCGTCGGATGATGGTTCGATTCAAAGTGGAACTGTATCAAGGATACTTAAATGTCCCCCTCCTGCGACTTAGCACGGGGGTCCCGCTACCCGGTTTTAGAAAGCTCCCGGATTATGGAATCCGGGTGGTTTCCGGATAGGGAATCCGGGAAAATAAAGTTACCGGGTGGCTCTGAGTTACCGGATAAACTAGTTTCCGAATGAAAAATTAAGCACAAACTTACCGGATGGAAAGAGTTTCCGGATGAGATTCTTTCCGGATGCAATGGGTTTCCGGGTAAAATCAATATAACCGGAAACTTCGGGTTATCCGGACAAAATAGGTTACCGGAAAAGTTAGTTGTCCGGTCAAACTGTTTTACCAGGAACTTTGGGTTTCCGGAACAAATATACCCGGAGAGTATGGAATTCGAAGACTTACCCGGAAAGTTTTGACGTACCCGGATAGATTTGAATGCGATTGTCCGGAAAGGTCTGCAGTTATCCAGAAACGGCGGCTGGAGTGATAAACTCCATTGGGAATCGATTAGGGTTGCTTAAAATCGTTCCTGAAAGGTTAGGAACTCGACCAAACACAAAAATAACACTACCCAAATCGATTTTGAAGCAAAAACAACAAGTTTTGATGATTAAAAATATGATTTTTCTCAAGAACACACTCAAAACTTTTGATCTTAATTTGCTTAAAAACACACTCAAACGATCGAATTAGAGCACGAAAATTTGCAGAATCACTAAGAGTAATGATGCTAACAATACCCAATAAGCGAAATCGATCAATTTTTCCAGAATCAAAATTTTGAGATTCAAGTAAGAATACAGCCGTATTTTTCAAGAAACTTACCAGAAATCGAATTTTGCACTTTGAATCGATGTAGTCCGTCTGCTCTGATACCAATTGTTAGTTCCAGTTCCGTGCAACGATTATGAATCAAACAGATAAAACAATAGAGTAACGATTTCAACTGGTCATCTCTGATTAAGCTTTCAATATTGAGAGAATTACAATGCAAGTAAAGGAAAGCAAATGAGACCACTAGCCTAATTTTCTAAGGCTAAATTGCTTTATATACGGCGGGCTCGTGGTTAACAAGCCCAAGGCCCGTTCACTAATAGAGCTCAAAATAAAGAATTACAATTTAAACCCTGAACTTTAAATCAACATAAAACGACCCTAACAATTTTAATCGATGAAATGCAATCAAGGTAATATGTATATAAATATAAAGAAGGAGCAAACATATGCTCATTAGAAAGAAATTGATTTCGTTAATCGAAACAGCATATCACAACAATGGCATGGGATCATGCGAGAAGTGTCATTTTTGGTGAGAAGTACTTTTAAATCGTTGATTATTTTTAATCAAATACCATCCCATGAATTGCGTCTTAAAAGGGAATTGATCCGGTGCATCCCATCCGTTCATCCATTTCTCATCCTATGGTTGATAACCACTTATCATGTTTCTCACCAATCGAGAAGTTGTGTACCAGTTAGATATAAAAAAGTGTCACCACAACGGTAGTTTTTTTTACTTTTTACTTTTTTTTTGTAATTATCGTACATTCCTTTGTCTTATTTACATGCTAATTGGATACGCTATGGCCTATGTACCATCATGTGTCGTTTTCGGTTTGTTAGGCAGTAGTTATCAAAGCAATAAAAAATCCATGTTATATGTGAGGTAGGGGTTCACATCAGCCCATTTAAAACTGTATTTGTTATGGCAGTAGTCTCTAACTGCAAGAATCGTAGTCGTATCTATATATACAGGAAGGTTCAAACATATGTCTCTCTCTCTCGGTAAGCCATATATATCAGTTTGGAAGTGACTTAATCATTTAAAACTAAACTGATTCTCTCAGTTCATCGTCATACACTTTATCCATTAAGCCACCTTCATCCCTAAAATACTCTTGCCTTTGTTATTGCCACTCACTCCACTAAAGACCATTTCTGCTTCCTTTTTACTTATCTGCTTCTCAAACGACATTCTAGGGCTTGAATCAAAGGAACGAGACCATTATGCTTCTGGATCGAATTCATACTCTTTTCTAAATTGTGTTTTTTGTTCATCTTTTACAGATCTAAGATGAGTTTTTCGTTCCTTGATGATGATGATAAACGAATTTATAAACTCCTTTAGTTGAAGATTCCTATATATGTTTTTGTTCACTTGAGCACTCACAAGTTATATGAACTATATGGTTTGCTTTTCGATAATTTAAAGATTTCTTGTTGAATGTTAGAATATGGGTTGAAGAAGTTGTTTGCATTCTAATTGGTTGCTAATTGTCCATTGTCTTCTTTCGTCTATAGGTTATTTGATTTGAATCTTGAATTGTACAGGTGTTTGTTAAAATTCTCATAAGAGAGGTTTTCTTATCCTCAAAGCAAACCAAGTTTTGCATATTGTTAAAAGTGCATCAAAGAAATGCTCCCCAATTATTATTGCTTCTCCACTTAATGCAAGTAACAATACTAATAAAAGTCGTTTATGATGAATGAATGAAAAAACATAGAACATTCGTTAAACTTATAATATAAATGCTTTAATTTAACGAAATAACAAAAATCTAATAAGGGTTAAAATGGCCATTTATACCATTCAGAGAGTTCATTCAACACAACAAACAAATAACGATTTAAAATAACTCATACAAACAACTTAATCTATATATACAACTTAATCTATACATGGCTTAATGAAAACAACAACCAAACAATCCCTAAGCTTATGACATATTTGACTTTGATCATCAATCCCTTTCATAAGCTAAAAGATAAAAACTGTCCAAATTGGATTAGTGTAGTAGGCTAGGAACCTAATTATTCCCAAAATAAGTATATTCTCACAAGACTGTCCAAATTGTTTGCTTTCTTTGAATAGTTTCTTCGGTTTCTCATCGTTGGTACTACTACTGCCAACAGAACGTTCCAGGTTTAGGGCTTGTCAAATGATTTCAAGGGTACTTGTCCAAGCTTTATTATTTTACGATTGACTGAATTTCATTTTGAATTGATAGATGAATGCACGTTTTTTGCAGGAAATATTTATGGATGAGTGTATCACGAAAACTAAAAAACATTCTGGATATACAGATGATGATTGTATTTCTTTGTTCAGTAAAATTTAAATTTTGTAATGAGTTCGAGTATATGGTTTAGATGCTCAATATTTGTGTAATTATTTTTCCAATATCTTGCTAATACACAATATTAACCTTCAACTTTATATATTAGTTGACTTGAAAATTAACCACGCAAACGCATGAAATAAAATCAAAAGTGACAAAGAAACATGATTCATGGCTAAACTAATGTATTAGAATTGTGATTCACCCGCGCTGCATCGCGCAGGTACACCACTAGTACTTGTACATTGTCTTTAAAATGTGGTAACTAAGAGATTTTTGAATTCATTAAATGGTGGTACATCATGCTTAAATACTTGTATTTAAGACTTTTTGTGTAAAAGGATATTAAGGTAGTATATATATTGATGATTACAAGAAACGAAATGTTTAATGAATTAACAATTCTACTTGATGTGCATATTTAAGATATACTAAGAATCGACTCAATAATTGTGTTTGGTCAAGTAATCCATAAAAGTCTTCGTTTTTTGGGAGATGTGCCACTTTGCCTCGAGATCCATACCAAAAGACGAAAGTCAAAGATTGCATTGGAATATGTGCCATTAAATGTTTGAAGATCAAATTCGAGCCAATGGAAAATTTTCATCCGAGTTCTACAAGATATCGAGTGGTATGCAACTTATTTCGACTAGGATGAATTATTTTTAAAATTGAGGATTTAAAAATAAATCTAAAAACAATTTTATAGAAATTGTTATTATAAAATAAATATGAATGTTCTACCAATAGATATTTTATAAAACTGTGACAATTTTTAAAAAAATTGGTTTTTATAAAAGTTATGTAAAAAAAAATATATGAATTATTTGAATTCAAATTTTAAAAAAATCAAAAGGCTAAATATCAAATCTCTTTTGAAACCAAAATTGAAAAATTATGAGCAGTGTCACGGAATTCTGCGGTATCCGCGGATCTTAGTTGATTCTTTTGGCAATAGTACTCTCCAACGGCTAGAGGTGTTCATACAAACGCCAAATCATATAAACCACCCACACCACACCAAACCGTGCAGTTTAAAAGTTCTATGGCAATTTATGGTTTCCATATTTACCAAACTGCACTATGCGGTGCAATTTGTGGTTTTGATTTATCAAACCACACCGCACATTATGTATATAGAGAGAGAGAGGGATAAATTTATGTAATATTTTAATGTATTTTCTAAATAAGTCTAAAATTTGGTGTGTGATCCATAATATTAATACACTCTAACACAATAATCTATAATGCCCTTTAGACATGATTTCACCATTTCAATTTTGTGTTGACTTTGTCTTAGTTTACTCGCAAGTCTCAATAATTTAGTTTGAAATTAATTTTTTATTTCTTAGACTATTTCTAATTTAAATATTATGTATTTGGGAATTGTACGTATTGAAACTTTTTATTATTTTGGACAACTGTCCCGCTATTGTTGATTTTATAATGAAGTTTTAATCTTATAATTATTAAATTGTAAGCGTAAAGTACGTTTGATACAAACCGCATAAATCACACTGCATTTCGTGGTGCGTTTTTGTTGGCATTTGAGTTATATGTCATGTGGTTTTGGAAAATACTCAACCGCATATTCGACACGGTTTGCGTTTTTTTCCCAATCCGCATTGCGAACACCCCTACCAATGGCTAGATTTTAGAGCGTTCGAAAAAGTGGTCCGCAGACATCTGCAGAAGGTTTTCGTGGACGTTCGTGAGTGACATCTGTGGAGATCCACGAGTACAACTATTTCATACACTTATGCTTCAACCTCAATCATTCAAGTAAGTTTGTCTGTGTCTACACTTCCATGTTCTTAACCAACAATTAGGATCGTTCATCATTTTTTAAATGATTGAAAGTGAAGTGTTTTGAAACAAGGTTTGAGTTTATCTCTCAGAATTCTTGGTGTAGTTTATCTACCTATTATTTATTGGTGTAAGAAAGGTTTAAGTTTACTTCTTTTCGATTTATTGGTGTAAATTTCATTTCTTGTGAGGATTTGTTTTTCACTCCTCTAGTGATGTTCAAGCTTATCTTCCTTATTGAGAAATTTGAGTATCAATTTGTAATTGTAACACTCGTAATTTTCGGTAAGTAAAAGTCACCCCGTGCGTTCTTGTGGTTTCTAAGTTGTGGTTTTGTGTTAGGAATTTCTTGCTTTTAGTTTCTAAGAGAATCGAGGGTGTTTTGTGTGAAAAAATTCGAGTTCTGGGGCTCGGTATAGACCCGACGACAACGCAAAGCGACTATGACAGTGTCACTGTCGCCAGGCAAAGTCGTAGAAGGGAGGGCACCTTTGGTATATTGCCCGCGACATTGATAGTGGACAACGCCCTGCGACATTGACACTGTCATTGTCGCATGGCATTGTCGCCGACGGGTACCAGAGCATATTAAGTGTGTTATTCAGTTTTGTCCCCATTCCTCACTTCTCATACTTCACCCTTTCCTTCCCAAATCATTTCCACTTCACCTAGTTCGAACTTTAACTCATTTTAGGGCATTCCTCTTGGAAATCAAAATGTTTCTTCTTCAACAAAGCTAGTGATTACTACCTCAAGTGCTAGATCAAGTGTTTATCTTCATTTCTTGAGATTTCTCGGTATTTATGGGTCTTTCTCAAAACCTAAGTGGTGAGTTCATCCTTCTCTTTTCTAAATCTTTCTACAAGTTATAAGTGCTACATTTATTACTTACAAGTGTTTTTATTCCCCAAATTTCAGTTTGGTTGATTTTGGGAAAAGTTAGGTCAAAATTAGGGTTTTCGTCAAAATGGAGATTTTTATAAGAGGTGTTTGAATAATGATTCTAAGCACATGAGTTTATTTGTTTATGTTTTGGGAGCTTGTGGATCTAGGATTTGGAAGGATTGCTTGTACATCCAATTTTCTTTAAGGAACCTCAAGATTGGTAAAATCTAGATTTAGCCTAAATCTAGCAATGTGAAGTTCAAGTTGTTTCGTGAAAACTATGTACATGCCAAAAATGTCTATTTTGAAGTATTAATATGTTTACTTGAATTTGAAGCTTCTACTCAACCTGGAGTGGAACCTACATCTAAAGAGACTAAGACTTCTGAATTAAACAAAAATAACATTAACTCAGAACTCGATTTAGTATTTTTTGATGCATTTATGGATATGTGCGCAGATATGGAAAATCATACAATATCCAGAAATGTTAACACACCGGAAACTAATGCTGAATTATCAGGTCCGTCTGAAGAAATCGGTGCAACTTCAACGAGCGCAAACGCAGTAAATCCTGAAACTTCAACTCTTGAAGATGTATCTGAGCCGGTCATCCCTCAAACTGGACTAGGATCAGAATCTAATAAATCTGGAGCTTCTACGCCAGATTTACAACCACCTGAAGTTGAGCAACCAACGAGTGCAATTGAAATTCCAGAAGAATCAGTTGTGGATCTACCTGCAATAACTGATGAGCATGATGAATTGAATACTCAAATGGATATACAAACTCTCCCGAGCACTCATAAGTGAACAAGGGCACATCCTCCTGCAAACATAATAGGTGATGCTAAAGACGGTGTGACAACACTAATCTGCGACAACAAACAAGTGTCTGTATGTTAATTTTCTAAGTTGTATTGAACCCAAGAAAGCATCCGAAGCTTTGAAAGATCCGGACTGGATAAACGCGATGCAAGATGAACTTATTGAGTTCAAGCGAAATGAGGTGTGGCGATTAGTAAAGAAACCCAAGGATAAAACTATCATTGGAACTAAATGTGTTTTTAGAAAGAAAAAAAGGGCAAGGTTGGGATAATAGTTAGAAATAAAGCACACTTGGTGGTGAAGGGTTACAATCAACAAGAAGGGTTTGATTACGATGAAACCTACGCACCGGTGGCTCGAATTGAAGATATTCGTATCTTCTTGGCTTACGCGGCTCATAAGAATCTGAAGGTATTTCAAATGGATGTCAAGTCGGCATTCCTGAACGAGGTACTACATGAAGAAGTCTATGTAAGTCAACCTGAAGGTTATGTGGATATGAAGTATCCTGATCATGATGATGTCCTAGACAAGGCTCTTTATGGATTAAAACAAGCACCTTGGGCATGGTATGAAACTCTAACTACCTATCTGACTGAGTCTGGATTCACAAAAGGTACTGTCGACACAACTTTATTTCTTAAGAAAGAAGGTGCAGATTTAATTTTAGTACAAATATATGTTGACGATATTATATTTGGGTTTACAAATCCAAAAATGTGTGTTGATTTTGAAAACACAATGAAAAGTAGAATTCAAATGAGCACGATGGGAGAACTAAATTTTTTATTTGGTTTACAAGTTAAACAATCTTCGGAAGGAATTTTTATAAATCAATCAATGTATATCACTGATATGTTGAAAAAGTTTGATTTAACTATAACCTTCGTCATGAAAACACCAATGGCTACTGTAGACTTTTAGATGCAAATTTACCTGGTAAATCTGTTGATCAAAAGACCTATCATAGTATGATTGGTTATTTGCTATATTTGACTGCAAGAAGACCTGATATAATGTTTGCGACATCTTTTTGTGCTAGATTTCAAGCAAATCTGAAAGAATCTCACCTTATTGCTGTTAAAAGGATCCTTCGGTAACTCAAAGCTACACAGAGTTTGGGCCTTTGGTATCCAAAGGATTATGGTTTTGAGCTAACTGCCTTTACAGATGTTGATCATGCTGAAAATGGGCTTGACCGGAAAAGTACTTCAGGAGCTTGTCAACTTTTAGGGGATAAGTTAGTAAGTTGGTCTTTAAAGAAGCAAAATTGCGTATCACCTTCTACTGACGAGGCAGAATACGTCGCTGCAGCTAGTTGCTGTTCTCAAGTACTTTGGATGAAGACAGAACTTTGTGACTATAGCTATACAATGAATAAAATCCCAATTTACTGCAACTCCAAGAGTGCAATTGCCATTACGGCAAATCCAGTTCAACATTCAAAAACGAAGCACATCGACGTCATGTACCACTTTATAAAGGATCATGTGGAAAAGGGGACTATTGAAATGCATTTTGTACCAACAGAGTTCGAACTTGCAGATCTTTTTACAAAACCTTTAGATGAGAAAAGATTTAATTTTCTCATCAGCAAGCTTGGCATGTTGAATCCTTCTGCATGACAATAATTTTCTTTACCATGTTGAGGGGGAGTGTGTATGTGTTTATTTATGTTGTACTTTTGAGGGGGAGTAAATAATTTTTCAAAGTTGATATTCCTAACATTTAAGGACTCATGTTCAATGAGTACCTAGTCTTAATTGGTTTTGCAGATTTTCCAAAAGCTGTGTTTTCTTCAAGTCTATGCATTATTCAAGGGGGAGTAAGAAAACAAGTCTGTAAGTGTGTATTCTGTTTTGATTTGAAAAAGGAATTGTTTTTTGGGATATGTATGCACAAATTTTTTAAGACAATTTTTTTGTGTGCATATGTGTTTCTGTGAATTTCATGGATTTAGAAATGAGTTTATGCTTAAAACCCACCATATGTCAATCGGGTTGTAGCGCAGTGGTTGATCGACCTGGGTGATGTGGTGGAATATCCCATCTACCCAGGGTTCAATTTCAGGCTTCCTCAACATTGATAAGACATCTTTAAGTTTTAAAACTGCCTGGGATTAGTCCGGGCTGTGCCTCAGATACCCTTTCCAAAAAAACCACCATATGTCCGTATGGTCACTGTTCCAAGTGTACCTGCAACTCCTACAACACCTGAGGTACCTGAATATGACAAACCCAAGGATATTGAAAAGTGGTCTCCTCAATATTGGGAGAAACATGAGATGGGAAAGAGAACCAAATGTTTGCTCATTACGGCAATCCCAAATGATCTATTTCAATCTCTTGATGCTTGTGAATAAGCTTATGATCTGTGGAATGAACTTGAGAAACAACTTGAGGGTGGAGTGAAAACTCAAAAGAACAGAAGAGCCCAATGCATAAATGAATACTATGCTTTTAAGGCTCTGCCAACTGAATCACTCCAAAACACCTATGACCGATTCAACTCTCTAATCAACAAGTGTAAGAAGTTTGGAACCCACAGAACCCCTGAAGAGAACAATGTGATGTTCCTCAAAAGTTTAAACGATGAATGGCTTCAATTGTCCATGTCACTCCAAACAAATCAGGATCTTGACACATAGACTCTTACTGACCTCTTCGGCACACTAGCTGCACAAGAAAACTATGTTGTTCAGACTAAAACCTAGATGGGTGGACCTCTGGTACTAGTAGGAAAGGCCACAGAGGTTTAGGACAAGCCACAGAAGGAAAAAGGTCAACATGAAAGTTTGAGAGGAAAGAAGAAGATGAAAAAAGTGTTGGTTGCAGATAGTGAAGAGGATGAGTATTCAGGAGAGGATGAGGAAAATATGGCCTCAATTGTTAAATCTTTGGCTTTAATCACCAAAGAATTCAACAGAGGTTTCAAGAAGAAGCCCAACTTTAGCAGAGGTAATGATGACAGAGATGGGAGAGGCGGCCGATTTCAGAATTATGGGCCACAGATGGAGAGATATTTTCAAGATCCACGACAGTATGGACCACCACAAGCTTATGAACCAAGAACTCAAGGGAGAGACGAGTTTTATGACTACCAGATGATGTATGACAACAGACACTATGAGCAGAAGGGAAGTGAATACCAACAGAGGCAAGGAGATTACCCATAGAGGGGTATGCCAAGAGAAGAGCACAGAGCTCCAGAGAAAGCCATCACACCAACTCCACAGAACAATGGGTGCTTCAAGTGCGGCAAACCAGGACACTATGCCGCAAAGTGCAAGAGTCAACCGAACAGAGCCCAACCACAGAGAGACTCTGCCTTCTATAAGAAAAAGGTAGAATACTATGCACATAAGTCTCTTATGGTCGAACAAGAAAATTGGGTATCTAATGAGTCCTCCAACGAAGGTGAAAAGAATGCCATGTTTTGTGGAATGGCAGAAGTGAGCGGCTCAAACTCCGATAGTGAGGTATCCACTTCTAACTCAACCTCTGATGAAACAGAAGTCAAATTGCTTAAACTTTCAAAGGAATTTAATGACTTTGAAAGAAATGTTCTGAAAATGAAAAGCAACTTGCCTTTTATGAAAGAGAAGCAAGACTTCTCACTCAAGAAAAGGTAAAGATTTCTCTTGATAAAGAAAATCTTGAAACATAATACTTTTTAGAAATTAAGCTTTTAAAAGAAAAAGTTACCAATCTTGATCTAGCCTTGAAAAACAAATCCAAAGAGCTCATGGATAATGAGAGCGACAGAATGAATATTCTTGCTCTTAAAAACGTTTTTCAAAAGGAAAGATAAGTTCTTCACCAAGACTTGCTCGACAGAGATCTCATGATAATAAAATACCAAGATGCTCAAAAAGTTCATGAAAAAGTGAACACCCAAATAGGCAGAAGAGGAATTGGGTTCTGTGATTTGGATCCTTACACAGGAAACAAAAGAAATCAATCTCTATCTTCTCTATTCTGCATTGGGAATGTTCGAAAAAACCAGGTTTTCCTAACCTAATCTCTGTGCACAAAAGGCGAAAAACCTCTGGAGAACCTCACAAGAGGAATCCTCTGAAGATGATAAATGTGTGGTATCAAAACACAGATTTGTCATCCTCAGACTCTGTCAAAAGAGCTTCCAAACCAAAGAAATATCTAAAAATTCAAGATCAGATAGGACTCTTCAAGTTTGGCCATCCATAAACACAAGCCCACGTTGCCTTTGTGTGCATAATAACCCCTGAAAAGGAGTTGTACGCAGAGGCACCTGAGTTTGTTAACTCGTCTATAGAGGTTAAGATGCAAAAATTGTTTGAAAATGATTTAGAGGAAACCTGTAAAAATCACTTCGTTAAAAGTCATGAAACAACCTTTGTCGAACATAGTCCATGTGAAAAAGACTCAATGGAGATGTTTGAAAACCCTGAAGCTGCCCCTTGCATTTCAAATCTCTCAACGAACAAAGATGAAAATGAATGTGGCTCATGTTCATACAATCAGGCCTCTGACAAGCTTGACAGAGACTTTCTTGAGTCAGAATCAGAGTATGAGGATGACTCAACCTCTGTCAGTTCAAAGACTGATTTTGTTAAATAAGAGATCGTATTCTTCCTGACAGAGGGAACTAAACTACCCTCTGGCATTCTTAGCAAAACAATTCCTCCCAAGGAATCAAAGGCAAGAATACCCATATGCCTAGATTTTATCAACATGTGCATACATGCAAAAACATCTCTTGAACTAGAGAAAATCCAAAAGCAAAAAGAATTATCCTCTCAAAACTCTAAGGCTTCAAACTCTTTAAGGCCAAATCATGAAAAGTACACTTGGCAACAAAAAGAAAAGTGGATTCACAATAACAAATCTTTTTCTTCTGTGTCAGTGAAATCGACATAAGGTCACCACAGAAGATGGGTACAAAAGAAGGCTCTTCCGGAGAGGAGTATTTGCAAAAACAAATCTAGCCTATATAGGTATTTCTGTAAAAGGAATTCTGATGCTAGGAGAGATTATTCAAATAAAGCCTTTGTACCCATTTTTAATGATTTTAATGAAAAGTTTAAGCAAGTTGCATCTAACATACATTATTGTCATTGTTTTGAGCTTATTTTCCAATTGAAACAACATTTCTCTGGTCCACACTGCTTCCTCTCTCGGCCCAAAGCTAATAATGCCAAATTCAAGGGTCAGAAGAAGCTGTGAGTTCCAAATCAGTGCAATGAGTAATAGAAATCAATAGATATGATACAAGTAGTATGATTTCAACTGGTCATCCAATTCACTTTCAATATGCAGAGAGAATCACAATAGAGTTCAGAAAGTGTAAAAGACAACTAGCTTATTTTTCTAAGCTAATCAACATTAAATACATTGGGCCCATGGCATGGAAGCCCACGGCCCATTACACTATTAAGGCTTAAATTAAGGAAATAACATATTATCCTTTGAACTTCTATTCAACCAAATTTGACCCTAACAATCTCATCCTTTGAATTGAAGTCCGAGTTCGCGCCAGTTCTCGACATATATCTTTCGGAGCGCAAAATGGATCTCGAACATTCGGATGGCTCGGCGTTAGTTGATGCAATCTTCAATCACTTCTAAGGCATTTCGTGCGGTTATCTCATTAGAGTTAGGAACATACGAAACCTTTTGATTTTCGGATTCGTAAGTGATGATGTTACGAATAGCATATTTGACTTTGAGGAGAGTGCCATCGCAGATTCTGTCGACCTGACTGAAGCGTAGGAACCTCTTTTCTTTCTGGTCGTTGAGGTATACTATCCCAAATTTCGGTTCTAGAGACAGTGCGTTCTCGGGATACATCTTCAGTTCGGGCGCTTTCAGATTCGGTTTCAGCAGGTTTACCTTCTTAGCTCTGTTCTCGATTGCCATTTGGAAGTCTGTAAGATAGGACGAAAAACTGATAAAAGTCTCAAGTTACATGTTCATATGCTTAAATCAAATTCATTCCAACCCCCAACATATAGAAATTAGTTCATGTTGGTGGTGGATTCAAACACAAAAGAAAGGGAAGAAACAATGAATGAAAACATAGCAAACGTGATCGTGGTGAATGGAATGATGTACTCCCTTCTCTCGTGCTCGTATCTACTTCGTGTGATGAATCTGACTCCAATCGATCCTCTATCGTGGCTCCAAAAGCTCCGAAAAACCTTGGGAAATCGCCCCGAAGCTGCTCCCTTTCGTCGTGTGAGGGTTGTGTGTCGAATACCCTAAAAATTGGAAAAAACGCCAAAGTAATAGGCTGAAACAGGGGGCCCCGCGACTTGTTGCGCGACTTGCAAGTCGCGTGGCAAGTCTCCAGCTTTTCTGAAGGGTGTTTGGGTCAGCTTCGGGTCCTGGTTCGGGCGCGGGTCTTGGGCTTGGATCTCGGGCTTGCGTTGGGCTTCGTTTTGGCTCTTTTTGGGCTCTTTTTAGCTTCTTTTCTCGATGGTTACTGCCTTTTAATTAACCTGCACATTCCACTAGATAAACCGTAAAATTCCGCTTCTTTGCTTAAATACAAGCCAATCTCATTGGTTTTAGGACCGAAAATAACGCCAAAAAGTGGCGTTATCAACAACACCAAACAGAGCGTTGCTTGTCCCCAAGCAAATTAGCGATAAAAATAGAATAAAAGCACACTTCAGTGAAATATAATAACTGAACAACTCCCAATCGGTACCATGTAATGCACTGGTGATTTCCCATACCCGTGAATGCCTATCTCACTCTCGCCTCATTCTTATTCCGTTTGATCTATGACCTTCCATTGTAAGTTGAACTCGTGACTGCTCCGTTTCCATTAAGGTCGTACTAGGTCCAAACATACTAGGGAGAACGTTTCGCCTCGACCCTACCTCACGGGATTCTCTCATTTTGCTCGAACCTAGGTTGTCGCACATGTTGTCATGTATAGGAAGTTATGTACAAGAATACTCAAATATTACATGACAACTCTAATGAAAGATGCACAAATGTCCAAAAAGTCGATCTCAGAAGGGAATCAAGTAGCAAGACAGGGAATATTGGTAAAAGTGGTAGCATACCGTAATCACGTTTTCCAGAAGATCATCCAGGTCTTTACACGGGTTGTAACGGGGCTAAGGTTATGGCTAAGAAGTGAAGGGTAAAACGGTTCAAAGATCCTTGGTGTGTCAAACTTTAGCAATTCTGAACTTTATAACTTTATTTCCTATCACTTGGCCCTCTTTGTCACTATTGGAGTCGCATTGGCTCTCTTATTTTTCAGCTGGAGATAGTTGTCTAAACTACTTTTTTTTACTTGGGACTTCATTGGTCCTCTTTATTTGCTTGGAGCCGCATTGGCCCTCTTTTCTATTTATTCTCATGACTGGCCTGTATCCGTTTCTTTTCCGCTCTATCTTCTCTATTCATTACCGCCTCTGTTTGACAAACTTTCGGATAAGGTTGGCTAAGGCTTTTGGCTCGGGTTTAAAGGTGGGTCTGGAATGAAAAAGGTGAGTGTTTGGCTACAAAGGGGGTTATGGATACACACAAATTGGTAAAAAGGTACGATAGCTAAAAACAGGGTTACACATACACACAATGCCTGGAATCATCTCTTAAGGTCCACACGATAGGGTTTACTACACCCTTACCCAATATCCAGATGGTTGTCTTTGCTACTCAATGCAATAATATAGCGAGATCATTCTATATTCACGACAAGGAATTCGAAAATGTGTATATGAATAAAGTGTATAAATCCCTCAAAGTGAAAGACGTCTTTTAGGCTCGAATCTCACTAATGGGTGGTCTCCACTAATGTCCCTAGTCCTGTCCGTTCCCGGTCCTTCCCTAATGATCATGTCACTATCACAGGATTCTTCCCACAATGGTCGGTCTCAATCATTCAAAACAAAATTTTTGGCTAATGTGATCTAAGCATGCAGAGGTGCGGGAAATCCACGTGCATAAACGTGGGCCCGATCGGGCAACCCCAAACCTTACCCACACATTGTCCCCAATGTGCAAGTGTCGGCGTCGGCGATACTTAAAACAAGTATCGTTGTGCGGTTATTACAGGTATTAGACAGGCAAGGCATAGTATAACATGAAGCAACAAAGAGCTATTCTAGCATTTTCAAAAACATGGCCACCCCAAACCTAGGCCATGGCCTAGGTTTGTCAAACAAAGCCAACCCCAAACCTCGATGAAACCGAGGTTTGCACAGGAGTAAAATTGAGTGTGTAGATGTTAAAAGTGAGGCACCCCAAACCTAAGTGAAACTTAGGTTTGTTGCATCTCGTTACTAATAAGGATACTAAACATCATACAGCACTCGTTAACACATAGTGTTGAGAACATACCTATTTGCCCGGACGGAGAAAATCCTCTTGGAAGATTGGAAAACCCAGTTGGAAGACATCGGAGAAGACGGAGAAGGGGAAAGCAAAAACAAACGAAACAAAGCAAAAACGAAAGAAAGCAAAGAAAACGAAAAACTTTAAAAAAAACTCAGAGACCCCCGCGACTTGGCACGCGGCTTGTAAACCGCGGCACAAGTCGGATAAGTCTTTGTTTCAAAATTATTATTTTTTTCTTTTTGTAAATAAAATCACTCAAAAACTGAAAATAATAATGGAAAACGCAAACCTCGGTGGGTTGCCTCCCACCCAGCGCCGTAGTTAGAGTCCTGGCACGACTATGTGGTTCTCAACTCGGCTCGGTATCTGCGGACTAGAATCGCTCACACTTGCGGTTCGTCGCGGATTCTTCCACATCTGGCTTTCCTTGACCAGCTCCGTCTCTATGCTTTCCACTCTCAAACATCTTGAATACCGCCTTCTCATCACCAACCCTTAGGGTCATCTCTCCTTCTTCCATGTCTATCAATGCTCTACTCGTGGCCAAGAAGGATCTTCCCAGTATCAGCGGGACTTCTTCGTCTTCATCTATGTCGATCACCACGAAGTCCACCGGGAAGTAGAACTTGTCGACTTTTATGAGCACGTCCTCCACCACTCCATACGGATACATTATTGATCTATCAGCGAGCTTCAGGGTCATGTATGTTGGCTTAACCTCTCCCAAGCCAATTATCCTGAAAACAGATAACGGCATTAAGTTAATACTCGTTCCTAAATAACACAGTACTTTATCAAAACAAAGATTCCCAATTTGAATAGGGATAGAAAAACTCCCTGGATCTTTGAGCTTCGGGGGAAGCTTGTTCTGAATTATCGCGCTGCACTCTTCAGTAAGTGCAACTGTCGCGTGCTCCTCAATCTTCCTTTTGTTCGAAAGGATTTCCTTCAAAAATCTCGCATACGAGGGCATTTGTGCCAAAGCATCTGCAAAAGGAATATTAATATGCAATTTCTTAAAAACTTCAAGAAATTTAGAAAAATTTAGATCCTCCCTTTGGGCTTTAAGCCTATTTGGATATGGCACTTTCGGAACTACTAGCTTGACCGGTGGTTGCCTTGGCTTGGTCTCTTCACTCCTTGAGTTCTCTTCACTTACCACCTCTTCTTCAGCTTCCAACTCATCCATATCTACAACCTCACCCTCTTTCTCTTCATGATCGGTTTCCTTTGATGGCGGCTCTCTTGTAGGGTCTCCATTCAGCTCCTTGCCACTTCTCAAGTAAATGGCATTACACTCTTCCCGGTTCTTCCTTTCAGTCATGCTTGGGAATGTTCTGGGGGCTCAGTTTTGTAAAGCTTCGGAAATCTGCCCCACTTGTCTTTCAAGAATCTTGATGGATGCGGTGTTCTGATCAGTTGCAGCTTTCACTGTACTCACCGTGCTTGCCAAACCTTCAACTGTGCTTTCCATTTTTGTCATAAACTTTATCATCATGTCTTCCAGTCCCGGTTTCTTCTCCATAGATGGTCCTTCGTTCCTTTGGTTGAAACCTGGAGGACGGTAAACATTGTTAGATTGAGAAGAATTAGAAAAGTTAGAAGAATTACCGTATTGTTGTTGCCCTTGAGGTTGACTCCATGAAAAATTAGGGTGCTTCTTCCACCCCTCATTGTAGGTATTCGAGAAAGGGTCGTTCCTCGGCTGATTGTTCCAGTTTTGAAGAAATTGAACCTGTTCAGGTTCTTGAGGACTTTCTCCCTTCAGATGGTTCGTGATAAAAGCGAGTTGAGCTTTTAGTTCCTTCAGCTTATCATTTTCTTGAACACTCGCAACTCTTCTAACGGCTGATCTTGGAGTAGAAAAACTGTGCTCGGCCAGATTATCGATCAGCTCGCATGCTTCTTCATAAGATTTATCCATTAGTGCTCCACCCGATGCAGCTGTGATGTCGTTTTTGAACTGCAGGTGGAGTCCACTAAAGAATGTCTAGATGATGATCCAGCCGTGTAACCCGTGGTGAGGACACTTCTTGATCATGTCTTTATATCTCTCCCAAGCTTCGTACAATGTTTCTTGATCCCATTGAGCGAAGTGAGTAATCTCGGCCATCAGTTGAGCGGTTCTGCTTGGTAGGAAAATCTTCTGGAGAAACGCAGCTTTCAGGTCTACCCATGTAGTGATGAGATCTGATGGTAGGCCCTCTATCCAAATTTTAGCTCTACCCTTTAGGGAAAAACTGAAGAGTCTTAGTTTGATCGCGTTCTCCTCCATCCCATTAATCTTGAATGTGTTGCAGATCCGTTCAAATGCACGAAGATGTGCATGGGGGTCTTCAGTTGGTGCTCCCCCGAACTGATTTTGTTGCACCATTACGATGGTGCTCGGCATGATCTCGAAGGAGTTTGCTGCAGTGGCAGGCGCTTGGATGCCTATGCGTGCCGATGCCACATTCGGATTGGCAAACGACCGCATAGGACGTCTTTCGGGAGGTGGTGGTGGATTGTTACGTGGTCTCTCGTCACCCATCTTGATCTTGATATTTTTTTTTGCTTTTGTTTCTTTTCGTAAACGGCGGGCGGTTCTTTCAATCTCCGGATCGATTGGTTCGATTCCTTCCCCTCGGGTTTTCCTTCGCATAAACCAATTAGTACCTGAAACGGAAAGAAAACAAATTTAGCAATCCAAAAACTGAAGTGATGAAATAAAACAACCGAAAAAAATTGTTCAATGTAATAGCGCTTATAGCTGGTAGTGCTATCAGTTGCAACTAATTCCCCGGCAACGGTGCCAAAAACTTGATAGGCGGGTATCACCCCCCTAAATCTAACCGCAAGTGTACGGTGTCGAAATCAAGTAATATGTACGGAAGTACGAGTATCGAATCCACAGGAACTAGGAACTGAGTATCACAATTACTATAAAAACTATTAACTGAACGTCGCAATTTTTAGAGGTTGGTTTATAAACTAATTAATTGCAAACAAAACTAAATCAAACACACAAACAGTAAACAGCTTAAGAACTTCAGATAGAGAAAACAGTTGAGGGTTGGAAATCCTAAGACTTTCACTTTACAAACACTTGACTCAAAACAGTTACCAGTTATTCCGTATAATGAATACCCAATCTTGTAAAAATCACCGTTGTTCTCTTTCGAGCAACTACGGGTTTTATCTTGAAAATCACAAGTGTATCTCTCGATCTCACCTATGGAATTCAAAATACATTAAGCTCAAGATTTTAACGGAACTAAGGCTTACTCGGTATATCTCTATCCCCTTTCTCACCTTAGGCATACGATTCCTTGTTCTAGTTACAATTAATTCTCTCGAACTTAATTAGAAACAACAATTCAATTGTAAATTGGCCAAATTCACAAAAGCATTAAAATACAAATCACATGCTTCATTAATATAGGAAAAACTGATAAAAGTCTCAAGTTACATGTTCATATGCTTAAATCAAGTTCATTCCAACCCCCAACATATAGAAATTAGTTCATGTTGGTGGTGGATTCAAACACAAAAGAAAGGGAAGAAACAATGAATGAAAACATAGCAAACGTGATCGTGGTGAATGGAATGATGTACTCCCTTCTCTCGTGCTCGTATCTACTTCGCGTGTTGAATCTGACTCCAATCGATCCTCTATCGTGGCTCCAAAAGCTCCGAAAAACCTTGGGAAATCTCCCCGAAGCTGCTCTCGTTTGTCGTGTGAGGGTTGTGTGTCGAATACCCTAAAAATTGGAAAAAACGCCAAAGTAATAGGCTGAAACAGGGGGCCCCGCGACTTACAAGTCGCGTGGCAAATCGCCAGCTTTTCTGAAGGGTGTTTGGGTCAGCTTCGGGTCCTGGTTCGGGCGCGGGTCTTGGGCTTGGATCTCGGCTTCCGTTGGGCTTCGTTTTGGCTCTTTTTAGCTTCTTTTCTCGATGGTTACTGCCTTTTAATTAACCTGCACATTCCACTAGATAAACCGTAAAATTCCGCTTCTTTGCTTAAATACAAGCCAATCTCATTGATTTTAGGACCGAAAATAACGCCAAAAAGTGGCGTTATCAAAGGTATACGAAAAAATCAATACACAAATAGGAAGAAGGGGAATTGGCTTCTGTGATATAGATCCATGCACTGGAACCAAAAGAGATAAGTCCCTGTCTTCTCTGTTTTGTATTGGAAGCACAAGAAAACCAGGTTTTCCAAACTTAACCTCTGTTAGCAAAAGGCAAAAAGTCTATGGGGAACCTCACAATAGGAAACCTCTGAAGATGATCAATGTGTGGTTTGAAAACACAGATCTGTTATCTTCAGTCTCTGTCAAAAGAGACTCCAAACCTAAGAGATATCTGAAAACACAAGATCAGATAGGAATCTTCAAGTTTGGTGACCCCGAGACTCAAACACAAGTTGCTTTTGTCTGCACTGTAGATTCTGAAACAAAACTATCTACAGAGGCACCAGAGTTCATGCCTGCTTCTTCAGAAGAAAAATTGAAACACATTTCTGAAAATGAGTTAGTGGAAATCGGTAAAAACAATTTTTATGAAAACCTCTGTACATCTTCTGAAGAACAAAAACTCTCTGAGGAAATCTTGATAAATACTTCTGTTGACTTGGAAGATAGTCCCAAAGAAAAGGAAGAAAGCGAGTATGGCACATGCTCAGAAAGTCTTGCCTCTGTCGACAGAAGTCTTAGTGACTCAACCTCTATATATGAGGACGATTCATCCTCTGACGAATCTGAGACTGACTCAAATGAGTCAGAGATAGTGCCTTGTGATTCAGAGGGATTTAAACTTCCCTCTGGAATTCTTAACAGAACCATTCCTCCTAAGGAGAAAATCACAAGGATTTCTATCTGTCCAGACTTTTGGACATGTGTATACAAGCCAAAACCTCTCTTGAGCTTGAGAAAATTAAACAAGAAAAGGAAAAACCCTCTCAAAGTCCAAAAGCACCAAAACCTTTTCGGCGTTTTCAAGAAAAACTAACTTGGCAACAAAAGGGAAAATGAGTGGAAAATAACAAGTCTTTTACTTCTGTGACAGTGAAACCTGCAGAAGTTCACCACAGATGAAGGGGTCCACAGAAGGCTACTCTCAACAGAGAATTTTCAAAACATCAATGTAGTCTGCATAGGTCTTCTTGTAATAGGAAGTCAAATGCTAGGGTAGATTGTAATAATAAAGCCTCTGTACCCCTATTCAGTGTTTTTAATGAAAAGTTTAAGCAAATGTCTTCGCATATCCATTATTGTCATTGTTTTGAACTTATGCATCAATTGAATCAACACTTCTCTAGTCCGCACTGTTTCCTCTCTAGACCCAAAAAGAATGCAAAATTCAAGGGTAAGAAGAAACAACCTGGTTCTTCATCTGAAGTTAAAACCAAACCCAAGGATGCTAAGGCAACCTTGAAGCCCCCTAACAGAGCTGGACCCATTTGGATATAGGTACCTAAAACTCTCTAATTGTGTTACAGAAGTAGTATGTACCGATCTGGTATATAGACTCCGGGTGCTCGCGGCACATGACTGGTGACATAGGTCTACTATCCTCTTACAAAGATAAACTCGATGGAGGATCTGTGACCTTTGGCGACAACAAAAAGGGGTATATAAAAGGCTATGGAGTCATTAAGAAGGAAAATATAACCGTATGTAAAGTTGCATATGTGGATGGCCTTAAGCACAATCTTCTCAGTGTTAGACAACTTTGTGATACAGGTTTCGACGTCATGTTCAAAAGAACGTTCTGTTCTCTGCAAGGTGAAGACACAAGAGTCGAACTTCTGCGAGCCGAACGAAAGGGCGATCTGTACCTCATGAACTTTAGTGTCAAGAACAAGAAAGACAAGCTCTGCTTTGTTGCCTGTAAAAACGAAGAAGCTTGGTTATGGCATGGTCGGGATGAAATGCAACCCCAAAAAGGCTACAGCAACTAGCAAACCATGCAAGTATACATGTATTACTAGTGTCGTCCAAAAACAAGTAATAATGGTAAGTAATACCAGATATCGTACCTCAGGGACTTTTAAAGCAAGAAGAGTAACAACAAGTTGGTTTTAAAGCAGGATTTTGGTAACTGAAAGCAAAGTACTGAAAGATAAAAACAAGAAATTAAAGATAGTATGGGTGCAAGATCAGGTTGGATTTGGGCTAACAAAGTGCTCAGGACATTGCTATAGCAAACACAAGAGTGCTGTAGCAAAGTCTCCTGCAATACTACTGAATTGAATGGCCTTCCAAGGGAAGTTCACATTAGACTTTTTACGTAGGGTGGGCACTTGGTAAGTGCAACAAGAACCTACTAGTCGGATCTTACCTTTCTTTCCATATAGTTTCTCAACCCAAAGGATTGAAGAAACTCTTTATAGTCTTTATAACACAACCAACATAAACACTTGTGTTGTCTCCATTTTGAGTCCAACTCATCCAAATAGAATAACACTCGTCACTTTGTCAAAGACTATAGGATGAAGCATTCATGGTGTTTATGAATAGTAAAGCAAAAGATTAATGCAAACAAATGTCCAAAGACACTTGGCTTAATGTGCCAACCTTCACTTACACCCACACTATGGTGTTTAGCCTACCATACTGGAATGTAAATGCTTAAAAGTAAATGACATGTATGTAAATGACGTAATGTAAGTGCAGAAAGTAAAGAATGTTGTAAAGGTTGCTATAGCAACAGACAGAAACGTAATGACTTGTAACTAAAAGATTGCAATTGAAATTTAAAGTACTTGGTAACAAAGCTTAGAACAAGCTTTGTTCCAGTAGAAGCTGAGTTCAAATGAAAGACAATCTAAACTATTTATACTAGAAACCAAGGAATCAAAAGATGCTCTAACAAGTACAAAAGTGGTTATACCCATTGGGTAATAACCAAGCATCTTAGTACAATAAAGTAAAAGCATATAAAAATCTATCATAGGAAGCATCTACAGGAGCATCTTCAGGGGCATCTTCAGAGGTATCTTCAGGGTTGACTTCTGCCCAAGAGTGTACTAAAAGATGCCTGAGATCTTCCTTCAACAAAATAAAATCGTCCAACTTGATTGAGCCATGCCTGCCAATATCACTGCTGTAGCATCCCCTGCTGTAGCAACATAGAAATCAGCAAAAGTTCACCAAAAAGATAGGATTGTTCCATAATCTACATCCTAGCTCCATTCTAAAGAAAAGGTGTAAAATAAGACTGAAAGACTCAATATCTAATTGGGAAAGATGTAAAATAAGGCAAAACAAAGTCCTAAATGGGTATAAAAGTGTATATAAATACACACTTATATAAATACACACTTATCATGGCATAACAGGTTCTGCCACTTAAACTTTCATACTCTAGATAAGCTTGTTGAACTTGATCTTGTTAAAGGTTTGCCAAATGTCAAATTCAGTAAAGATCATTTGTGCTCTGCCTGCGAAATGGGTAAACTCAAAAGAGCTTCCCATAAAGGCAAGACTGATGTGTCTTGCCCTAGGCCTCTGTACATGCTCCATGTTGACCTCTGCGGTCCAATCCCTACACAGAGCCTAGGTGGCAAGAAATACATACTTGTGTTGATTGATGAATACTCGAGATATACATGGGTGGAATTTATCAGAAAGTGTTGATCCAAACCCTCAGTGATTTGATAATGACCCTATCTTAAATACTTAGTGAAAATTGTAAGTAAACAATATGTATCAGAGTTTCACTATCGCTGATAAGTACTAAGATCTTACAGTATTGCTGATAGGAACTCTCGCACTTTTAGATTAAACATTCAGCGAACACTGTTCACCATATCGCTGAGTCTGTTCAGTCCTTATGGTGATCGCTGATAAGTTAGTTGTTTACTTATGATCCCTGAAGACAAGATTCACGTCAACAAAGGTTCTACGCTGAAGTCGAAGATCAAGCTCAAGAACCAGCGACAAGTCTCCTAATGAACTGATGCGGATCAGCGAAGACTCAGATTTGTCCACTCAACGTGAAGTATCAAGTACAAGACTTCAGCTATCGCTGAACTTTATCATTCGCTGAATAGTAAATGATAATCGCTGAATCAACGAAAGCTGATCATGAAGTCCTCCGTACAAAGTACTTTTGTCTTAACCTCCCTTGCACGCCACCGTACGAAATGTCAGAAAAGAACCTCCGAAAATCTGAAATCGTACAACCACTCTGATACTACACTGTTCATTCATGCGGCTACTAAGGTTGTCAACAAAGGTCAATGACATGCAACCAATCCGCTGATGACACGTGTAAAGTGTATACTGAATTGCATTAAATGCATGCAGTATATAAAGAGATGAACTCACTTCATTTGAAGTAACTTGCTAACTCTGGACAAGTTCAAATCTCTCAAGATAGGATTTTATTAGTAATCTCCTTATCTTTCTTAGTGCAAGAAAACCTCAGTGTTCCAACTTGTTTAGATTTAAGTTTATCCTTAATCTTGTTTCCGCAACAAGCTGTAAATTGTTAATGATTTATCAATAAACAATTTAGAAAAGTAAAATAGTGTGTTTGTATTCAACCCCCCCCCCCCTTCTACAAACTTGTTTAGGCCTTTCGGGACCAACAAGTGGTATCAGAGCGGATTTGTTTAATCTCATAAACAAGATCTAATCTAAAGATATTTCTCTTCCTTGCTATTATCTGAAAATGGCCAACTCAAACACAAACACTCACTATATTGACAATGGTTTTCTTGCAAAATCCCCTAGATTTTCCAGAGATAACTTCAACTTATGGAAAAATAGGATGACACTCTTCTTAGAAGGTGTAGACCCTACTATACCTTACTATCTTGAAAACGGCCCACACATCCCTGTAACAATTGATCCTGCAGTTCCAGCCACTGCAACTAGGGCTGCTATTCCAGAAAGGCTGATTCCAAAGGAAATCCATCATTGGACCGATGAAGACAAGAAGAAAGTGGCTATAGATACAAAAGCCAGATCCATACTATCCATGGCCCTTCCTGACGAAGTCTACCATTCCGTCATGAACCTGAAATCCTCAAAAGCCATGTGGGACACAATATGTGTTCAGTATGAAGGAACGTCTGAAGTCCAGGATTCAAGAAAGATCAACCTGGTAAGACAATACGAAAGTTTCATCTCTGGTAAGAATGAAACTCTCTCTGAAGTACATCAACGTTTTAATTGCTTAATTATAGATCTAAAAACGGTTGGTAAGGAATATTCTAACTTTGAAGTTCTGACAAAGTTTTTAGAATGTTTACCTGAAAGCTGGGACAATTATTCCATGTGTCTCAAGCTGTCGAAAGATCTAAGATCAATGACACTTGCTACCTTATATGGCACATTGCTGAATCATGAGCAATCTAGCCATCTTAAGAAGAATCTTGTAAAAGATTCCAAAAGCACCCCTGTTGCTTTAATCTCAGAGGAACCTTCTACTCAGCGACCCGTGGTCACTATCACTGAGTTAGAAAGTAACTCTGAAAGGTCATCAGATTCTGATTCTTCAGATGATGAATCCTTGGCTCTCCTAACTAAAAAGTTCAGAAGATTCGCCAAGAAGAAAATGTTTAGAAAGAACAAAACTCTTTCTATAGCTGACAAGCCTAAGTCATCAGCTTTTGTTGATAAGGCTACTGCTACTTGTTTTAACTGCGAAAAGACAGGTCATTTCGCTAACGAGTGCAGGTCAAAGAAAATCATGAGACCTTCAGCTTTTACAAAGAAATCCTTTGTTCCAAGGAATAAAGACGACAAATACTTAAAGCTGAAGGAGAAGTATGCAAAGCTGAAAAGCTTTAAGAAGAAGGGAAAAGGCCTGATGGCTGACTATGATTGGGCTGCTTCTGATGAAGAAGCCTCATCATCTGATTCTGAAGATGATGAAGCAAATCAATGTCTCATGGCCAAGATTGAAGAAGAGGAAGAAAGTTCAGACATTCCCTCCACTTCAACATCTGCCATTCAGGTATCACCTTCCTTCTTTACCAATATTGTAAATATTGATGAAGCTGATAGTCTCCGTAAAATCGAACTACTGACTAGAAGTTTATACGAAGCCATGAACGGCAAAGCTGTGGTTGAAAACCAAAATCTTGATCTCGCTGAAAAGCTTAAAAATTGCCACCTTCAAATAGAAAAGCTTTCTAAATTTGAAGAAGATTTTAAAGATCAAGTCCATTTAAATCAACTAGTCAAAATCGAACGAGCGGAAGCTATCGCTGCATTAAAAGCTGAACAAGCTACTGTTGAAGGATGGTGTAATTCTTCAACAAAGATCACTGAGATAATTAAGGCTCAGATTCCTCTGAGTGATAAACGTGGTCTGGGTTATAAATATGATACTCCAATACCAACCACTGAACGTTCAATGCTTAAATTTGGAACGTTCGTATCCTCAATAGCTGACACTTCTTCATCTCAATACTCCTCTTCGATTACACCAATCCCTGAGGAAACTCCTACCTCAAAAGGTAAGGAGAAAATGGTTTATTCAAAACCTACCTCTGTCTCTAAAGATAAAGGTAAAGGAATTGTAATTTATCAAAATCCTCAGAAGGGTACTTTAGTACCTAAGCTGAATGCTTCCAAAGCCTTAGTGATTCATTCATCTGGTTCTAGAAATCAGACCTCTGGATCAGTTCAGCGACCTACTCCTAGACTCAGAGTAGATGTCCTTGGTAAGAAATCTGAAGAACTGAATGTTCGTCCTATTTCAAAAACCAATAGTGTACTTGGTGCTGGCACTTCTAATTCCAAATTAAAAGCTCAGCACTCAAGTGGTCCTAGAACTAATTTTAGTTATAGGAAATGTTATCACTGTGGACTTACCGATCATATTGCAAGTAAGTGTCCCACAGCCACCAAAGCTGATAAGATAGCTAAGGTGAAGATAGCACCCAAGAAGACCAAACCAGTTGCAAGTCAGGTCAAGGTGACTCCTACCTCTGAGGTCAAGAAATTGACTAAAGTGAAGAAAGACAAAGCTGAATCTTCAAATGCTGCGAAGACTGCTGAACCCATTCCAACCTCTTCCACTGACAAACAAGTATACATGGCGAAGTGGGTACCCAAGCAAAACTAATTTTCCTTTGTATTGCAGGTTAAGAAGGGTATCTGGTATCTCGATAGCGGATGCTCTAGACACATGACTGGAAAGAAAAGCCTGCTCGCTGAATACAAGGAAGAGAAGGGTCCCTCTGTGACTTTCGGTGGAAATGGAAAAGGACACACCCGAGGGTATGGTGTACTTTTAAATGGTACAACATCCTTCAGAAGAGTCGCATATGTTGAAGGGCTGAAGCATAATCTTCTGAGCATCAGTCAGCTTTGCGACATGGATAACAAAGTGATTTTCACTAAGGAATCCTGCTTTGTCTCTGACAAAAAGGAGAAGATAGCTCTCAGCGGTTATCGTTTGGAAAATGTTTACGTTATAAACATGGACTCAACAACCACTGAGAACTCCTGTTTCTTCTCAAAGGCATCTTCTGATGTCAACTGGCTATGGCACAAGAGGCTCTCACATCTCAACTTCAAGACACTGAATACTCTTTCATCCAAAGAGTTAGTCACTGGTCTACCTCAACATTCATACGCCAAAGAATCCTTATGTTCAGCGTGTGAAAAAGGGAAGCAGACCAAGGCAAGCTTTAAGTCCAAGCAAGTTTCCTCAGTGTCATCTCCTCTTCAACTACTCCATATGGATTTGTTTGGCCCCGTTAACAAACAATCCATCGCTGGAAAGAAATATACGCTGGTCATAGTTGATGAATTCTCTCGTTACACATGGGTAATGTTTCTCCGTTCTAAGAGTGACACCCCTGAAGAACTCATCACCTTTGTTCGGAAGATGGAAACTCTGAACAATATGACTGTTCGCTCAATAAGGAGTGATCATGGAACTGAATTCAAAAACAGTTCTCTTGATTCCTTCCTTGAGAGCAAGGGTATTTCTCACAACTTTTCGTCAGTGAGAACACCACAACAAAACGGAGTCGCTGAAAGAAGAAATAGAACAATTATTGAAGCTGCACGTTCAATGCTCAGCGATTCTCACCTGCCTACTCAGTTTTGGGCAGAAGCTGTCAACACGGCTTGTTTTACGCAAAACAGGTCGCTGATAGTCAAAAGATTCAAAAAGACAGCCTATGAACTTTTTCATGGGAGAAAGCCTTCAATCAGCTTTCTTCACATCTTTGGTTGTCAGTGTTTCATACTGAACAACAAAGATGCCCTTGGAAAGTTTGATCCTAAGGCTGATGATGGAATCTTTCTTGGATACTCCTCAGTTTCCAAAGCCTTCAGAGTCTTCAATCGAAGAAGACAAACTGTAGAAGAAACTATTCACGTCACGTTTGACGAATCCCGTTCAGCGAACTCTAAACCGAACGCTGATACAGAAGAACTGAATCAATGGATGTTTTCTCATCTTTGTGATTCAGAAGATGTTCCCACTACTCATACTCATACAACTGAAAATGATGGTCCTACTATCATTCCCAATATGCAGAATAGTGAAGCGGAAACATCTTGGGTCTCAGCTGTTCCTATAAACACTATACCCGCAGTTGATCCAAATGTCTCAGAAATTCCATCTATTTCTCAGCAATCAGTGAATGAAGTGACAAATGCAAACATTCCTCTCTTAGCTGATAATCCAGAAGTAGCTGAAGCCTCATCTTCAGTTTCTCCAGTTCAGACTGAGTCAGCGACGCATGCTCCGGCTCAGCGATGGACTGTAAATCACCCAATCGATCAAATTCTTGGTGATCCCAACGCTGGTATTCAGACTCGTAGAAGTGCAGGTAATATTTGTTTATTTGTTAACTTTATTTCTCTAACTGAACCAAAGAAAATAGATGATGCCCTCAGAGATCCAAACTGGGTCAGCGCTATGCAAGAAGAGCTGACTGAATTCGAAAGAAACAAAGTTTGGAAACTTGTTCGGAGACCAACTGACAAAACAGTGATAGGCACTAAGCGGGTCTATCGAAACAAGTTGGACGAACATGGTACTGTAACTCGCAACAAAGCTCGTCTTGTTGCTCAGGGATACAGACAAGAGGAAGGTATAGATTATGACGAAACCTTTGCTCCAGTAGCAAGACTTGAATCTATTCGTCTTTTCTTAGCATATGCTGTACACAAAAACTTCACTGTACATCAAATGGATGTTAAGTCAGCGTTTCTAAATGGAAAGCTGAATGAAGAAGTTTATGTGGAACAACCTCCAGGATTCTCAGATCCTAAGCGTCCAGGTTATATTTATAAGATGGATAAGGCACTTTATGGCTTGAAGCAAGCTCCTCATGCATGGTATGACACTCTTTCTACTTATCTCCACCTTGAAAAATTTGAGAGAGGTAAGATTGACAAAACTTTGTTTTTTAGAAAAATAAAAGGTCATATCATTTTAGTTCAAATATATGTTGATGACATTATATTTGGTTCTACTAACCCTGAGCTTTGTACTCGTTTCGCTGATAGAATGAAAGATGAGTATAAAATGAGTATGATGGGTGAACTAACATATTTCCTTGGTCTTCAGATTAAGAAAACTGAAAAGGGAACTTTTATAAATCAGGGAAAGTATGTTAAAGATATGCTGAAGAAATTCGACTTAACTGAAAGTTCAGCTATGAAAACCCCTATGGCACCACCGCTGATACTTGATAAGGACACAAAGGGTGTTCCTGTCAATGTCACGCTGTACCGTGGGATGATCGGCTCACTACTGTATCTTACAGCTAGCCGACCCGATATTATGTTTGCAACATGTCTGTGCGCACGATATCAAGCTGAACCTAAGATATCTCATATGAAAGCTGTAAAGCGAATCTTTCGATATCTTAAGGGTACAGCGAATCTAGGTCTTTGGTATCCCAAAGATTCAGGATTCGATCTAACCGCCTATTCAGACAGTGATTTTGCAGGTTGCAAAATGGATAGGAAAAGCACCACAGGAGGATGTCAGCTCCTGGGTGGAAAGCTGGTAAGTTGGACAAGTAAGAAGCAAAACTCAGTGTCCACTTCCACAGCTGAAGCTGAGTATGTAGCCGCTGGAAGCTGCTGTTCTCAAGTCTTGTGGATGAGAAATCAACTACTAGACTATGATCTTCAGCTCTCCAAAATTCCAATCTATTGCGACAGCACTAGTGCCATCGCTATAGCAAACAATCCAGTGCTACACTCAAAGACAAAACACATAGAAATCAGATATCATTTTATCAGAGATCATGTGATGAATGGTGATATAGAACTTCATTTTATCCCAACTGATTATCAGTTAGCTGAATAAATTGGGTTAAACTGATATCAAGGTATGTTTTCTCTGACAAAACGCATGAAAATGCAAGATTTCAAATTCTTTCATCGCTGAATATCTCTTCCTTAACAGCGATATTTTGAAATTTCTTAAAACCCTCACTGATATTTCTATTCAGTGCTTCATATTTTCCAAAGAGTCCCTGAGTTTTTCTTTCAAAACCTCAGAGACAACGAAAGAATGTGAAAGGACAGTTGTGACGTCATTGCAACGGATAACACCAGGCACGCTCTTTTTCTGACGCACGTTTCGTTGTCTATCCAATCAAATGCAAACACGTGTCCGTGTCATGATGAAAAACTTTCCCGCTCAAGTTTTTCTCTCTCTACTCTCTTCCTATATAAACACTCTCAAAGTTTATATTTGTCTTTTACGCGAATCAATCTTTCTCCGCAAGAAAAGAACACTGTTGCATTTTGTGCTCTCAATCTTCAAGAACTGTTCATCATCTTCTTCATCAAACTCAAGGTTATTATGTTCTTATCTATTATCAAATGCGTATAACTTGTTTTCGATCTTATCATTGTTTTACACAAGATCAAACAAAAGAACTCAAAAATAAAATCATTTTCTTTCATGGTTTTATAAACACAACCATTTCATGGTTGTTCTTCAAGTTTTAAATCTAAAATCTTAAACTTGTTCTTCTTTCGTATCCATTTTTTTTAAAAACTGGAATACAAGGCTTATAGGTGTTATATTCGTTTTTTTTAAAACAAGAAAAACCCTAATCTTCATTAAGACTTTTTTGTCTGAATGAAATGGACAAAATTCGAAAAATCTTAATGGAAATTTTCTTTCCACATTAAGATATTTCTTATTTGTTAACATCTTTGGTTGAACTGATAATACAGTGAAATGGCAACTTCAAAGCTGAATGTTACCGCTGAGTCCATCTCCGCTGATTCTGAGGAACTGGAAATCACCAAAGCTCCTCAGGTTAAGTTTAAGCTGGATCAACTAGACTGGACAAAGGCAAACAACCTCTCAGCGCTTCTCGAGTTTCCTCCTCGGAAGCAGGTATCCCATCTAGACGACGCTGTAAATGTTTTGAAGAATAGCCCCATCTACACAGCACTGACAATCACACCTCCTGCCAGTCAGCGTCTATTATCCCAATTCTGGTACTCTGCCAGACACACCGACCTACCCTCCGCCAAAGATCCATCTAAAACCATCGACTGCATACTCGGCGATACTGAGTATGGCACCATCAAGATAACCCCCGCAATAATCCGCAAAGCTCTGAAATTCCCTAACGCTACCTCATAAAATCCTTTCATTCCATTTCCTGACCACAAGAAGCACGCTGACAGGGAAGAAATCATTGCTTTCCTTGATGCGATGGGTTACATCTGGGAGACTGGAAGAGACAAGCTACCTGAGAAGAAGCTGACGCTGATAAAGAAATCCAAGATGCCCAGCGAGATGAACTTCATCTTCGCTCACCTGATCAGCTGCATGACAGCGAAATCCGGATCTTCTGATCAAGCCGCTCAACCTCAGCAGGCCATGGGTTACGCACTGCTGAAAGGTCTCAACATTGATTGGGCCTCCATCATCTATGAAGACCTCGTTCAACGTGTTGATTCTGCCGCTGACCGACCAGCATGGGTTCCTTACCCACGATTCATCAGCGCCATCTTTCAATATGGCCTGAAGGACAGCTATCCTGAAGAGGGTGATCTGAAACTCTCTCAGATTGGCCCTAAAGTTCTCGACTTCAAGCCTGTCGCCAACGAGGTACGTCTCTCTACCCTTCTCACTCTACTTAATTCTCCGCTTTCTGTGGCTCCTTCAGCGACAATACCCCTCGCTGATTCCCAGGCCACAAAATCCATTCCTTCTAAGAAAAGGAAACAATCTCTTACCCCTCTTGATTCCAAAAGGATCAAGAAAACCAAGGAGCTACCCCAGCAATTCCATGCTGAAGACTCCTCAGCTCATTCTGAAAAGCTGAAGGAATGTTCCGTGGTACGCTCTGCCACACCAATTCAAGCCATCCCTTCTAAACCTACTTCAGCGTCCCTACACGCTGAGGTTAGAACTTTGGAATCTACCCTACCTTCTTCAGTCTCTCAAAAGACTGATGAAGTACTTCTCAGCGAATCCAACGCTGAACTTGCAACCCAACCCCAATTCTTATCCTTCGATCATCCCTCTACTTCTTTGGACACTCCTCCAGTTAAAGCTGGAGATGCCATCATACAAGAAGCCGTTGAAGCTTCTCAGTGAATGACGAAGAAAGGACCTGCAGAGATCTCCATCCCTCACGGAACTTTTGAGGGAGATATGGAACACTATGGAGGGACTCGAAACTTTGATGAGTTCGTCAACGCTCCTACAGGTACAGATCCCACCTTAAACACTGTAACTAAACCTGAAACTTCTGAGCTTTCCTTTGTTCACAAGTACTTATATGTTACAGGTCCTTATTTGGGAGACATCAACCAGTCTCTGAAGTCCATGGAGATGAAACTTACAGATCTCACCACCGGTCTATCAAATAACTCTACAGCTGTAACAAACGCTGGAGAGAATCTGACGAAGCTGACTACTGTGGTGGAAAAGAAGGCCTCCTCTGATGACATCAAAGACCTTGATAAAACTCTCGCCGACTTTGCCAAAGTGCTCTCCGACATCTACACTGACTACACCAACCTCAAATCGTCAGTTTCCACCGTTTCCAGCGAGGTTACAACGCTGAAGAAATCGGTTGGTACACTCGAAGGTGATATGTCAGTGGTCAAGACCGACTTGGGCTCAGTGAAGACCGACCTTAGTTCTGTCAAGACAATGATCGAGACGCTGGTGAACAAGGCAAACAATCCAGCTCCTGCTCCGGCCCCTGCACCTATTTTGGACTCATTCACCGCAGAGGATCGCCAAGAGCTGAAGAAAATCACGCCTGCTATTTCTGTCCTAGAAGACAGAATAGCTAAGCTTGAAGGTTGTGTGAAAGTCTCTGGCCCAGAAGACAGAGACAACACCAATGCTGAATCTACCCATTCCTCCCCCGCCCATCATGAGAAAGAGGGGGAGAAGAGCGCTGAACAGGAGAAGAGCGCTGAAGATCAAAATAAGAGCGCTGAAGACCTTTCCCATGATGAATCTATCAGGGGAGAGGGTAATGAAGATCTGATTACTGGACCTCAGGGAGATGAAAACCCTGAGGGAACCGAGAACCTCGCCTCTGTATCTGAGGGGGAGCAACTCGAAGAAGATGCTGAGGAATCCGAAGCAGAAGAAGACGAAGACATCGACATCCCTGAAGCTGAACCATCCTCCTCTCCAAGGAACGATGATGATGATGATGATGATGAAGATGATGAATTCTTTGTCGTCAAACATGCTCCTCGAAAAGCTCTTAAAGGGATCGTGATAACTGAATCCACAGGGGAGAAGACAAAAACAAAGACAAAGCACTCAGCCTCTGGCGCTGAGAAAAGCAAAGACAAAGGCATCGCTGAAGATGATAATCTGGCGATCCTACATGCAAAGCCGATTTGTCAGTCCTCTCCCCTGTTTGAGGATATCGCTGAAAGATCTTCTATTGCGACTTCACCAATAATTCCAGCTACCGCTGAAGACATAATCCCAGTCTTAGATTTAATCTCTGAGACTGATGAATCAGAAGAACAACCTCTCTCGCACAGAAACAGACCTTCCTCAGTTTCTCAAAAGCTGAGTGAAGAAGATCAAAAGAGGAGAGAAGAAATGATAAAGCGATTCGAGGATCAGCGAATCATCCTAAGGCGCGATCAACTACCTTCAGTTCCTCCTAAGTTCAGAATTTCAAAAGCTGAATACCAGGATCATCTCAGAGCTGAACGCCTCATCACTGAAAGGAAGGAAGCTGAAGATAAAGACAGAGAATACGCCATCAAGCTCACTCAAGAATCTGTCAAAGACCCCAAGCTGAAGCGTATTCCCATTCAAATCCAACGAAAGCTTTGGGAACAAGCCCAGAAGATCGTGGAAAAGAAAGCTGAAGTTTCTCAGACCACCCTGATCTGGTGTAAAGAGAAAATCCACTTCAGATATCGTCCAGCGAAGATCAACAAGGTATTCATCTCTGGAAGAACCTCCATCGGAGTACCTATTGTTGACATCAAACTGTTCAGAGAAGATGGCTCATCTGAAACCTTTCGTGCTGACACTGTAAAAAGGTATGGTCTCTCTGAATGGCTGGAGATGAGGTTAGCTATCCAACCATCAAAATCTAAGTACAAGGATCATTTCGAAAAGCTGATAAACAGACAGATCGATTTGATATCTTCTTGTGTGGATATTCCTCCTGTTCCTGATCTAAAGCCGAAAAGAAAAAGGGGCTCACCAAAGAAGAAACGTCAAGATTCAAACTCAGGTCCTGTCATACGAAATGAAACTGGAATTGGTTTCTCTCGCGCTGAAGTACTTGGTCCTGATCCTGATCTATCTGCCCTTGACATCTCTTTGCCACCATGTGAACTTTTCGTCATTGGTAAAGTCATCAGTAATCCTTATGGAATATTCTTTCTTGACTACGACGGACGTAAATGCTTTCAACGGATCGCTGAGCTTCCAATCACTCCAATCGAACAGCTCAGAGATCTCATCTACTGGTGCGACTTCAGAAAAGACATTCAGGCACGACACCTAAAACCCTTGATTTTTGAAGCTGCTCTGAAGCTAAAGAATAAAGGAGAAAAGGTTCCTGACTGGATGATTCCAACTGAAAAGACAACCCTTGATGAACTTCTCATTAAGGAAGAACCCTTTGAAGGCTGACAACAATCACCACTTTCTCTATTGTATCAGTCATCCTTCAGTACTTGTAATTTATTTCGCTTGTACTTGTAATCTTTCTTATTCATATTGTAACCTGATTCAAAGATTTAAAGAAAGATTTCAGCGAATGTACTTTACTCCATCAGTACTGAAAAGATCCCAGAAAACAGTAAAAGGGACAAATATTTTATGAGTTCTTTTTATCCTTATGTTTTCATTAAATAGCAATTTTCTTTGTTGCTATGTCATAATCAAATAGGGGGAGATTGTTGATCCAAACCCTCAATGATTTGATAATGACCCTATCTTAAATACTTAGTGAAAATTGTAAGTAAACAATATGTATCAGAGTTTCACTATCGCTGATAAGTACTAAGATCTTACAGTATTGATGATAGGAACTCTCGCACTTTTAGATTAAACATTCAGCGAACACTGTTCACCATATCGCTGAGTCTGTTCAGTCCTTATGGTGATCGCTGATAAGTTAGTTGTTTACTTATGATCCCTGAAGACAAGATTCACGTCAACAAAGGTTCTACGCTGAAGTCGAAGATCAAGCTCAAGAACCAGCGACAAGTCTCCTAATGAACTGATGCGGATCAGCGAAGACTCAGATTTGTCCACTCAACGTGAAGTATCAAGTACAAGACTTCAGCTATCGCTGAACTTTATCATTCGCTGAATAGTAAATGATAATCGCTGAATCAACGAAAGCTGATCATGAAGTCCTCCGTACAAAGTACTTTTGTCTTAACCTCCCTTGCACGCCACCGTACGAAATGTCAGAAAAGAACCTCCGAAAATCTGAAATCGTACAACCACTCTGATACTACACTGTTCATTCATGCGGCTACTAAGGTTGTCAACAAAGGTCAATGACATGCAACCAATCCGCTGATGACACGTGTAAAGTGTATACTGAATTGCATTAAATGCATGCAGTATATAAAGAGATGAACTCACTTCATTTGAAGTAACTTGCTAACTCTGGACAAGTTCAAATCTCTCAAGATAGGATTTTATTAGTAATCTCCTTATCTTTCTTAGTGCAAGAAAACCTCAGTGTTCCAACTTGTTTAGATTTAGGTTTATCCTTAATCTTGTTTCCGCAACAAGCTGTAAATTGTTAATGATTTATCAATAAACAATTTAGAAAAGTAAAATAGTGTGTTTGTATTCAACCCCCCCCCCCCTTCTACAAACTTGTTTAGGCCTTTCGGGACCAACAGAAAGAAATCAGATGTTCCTAACATTCTGATAAACCTAATGAAAAGAATCCAGCTTCTGTATGAGTGCAGGATTCAAAAGTTAAGAAGCGACAATGGCACAGAATTCAAAAACTCTGTCATTGAAGCTTATCTTACAGAAGAAGGCATATCTCAGAACTTCTCTGTTGCACGCACCCCACAACAGAACGGCGTGGTCGAACGTAAAAACCGCACGCTTGTGGAGGCTGCAAGAACTATGCTGACAGCATCTGGTTTACCCATTTCTTTCTGGGCAGAAGCTATATCAACCGCCTGCTACACTCAAAATTGATCAACAATAGTAAAAAGGCATATCAAGACACCTTACCACTTGATCAATCAAAGGCGACCAAACATCAAGTTCTTCCATATATTTGGATGCAAGTGCTTCGTCCTAAACGACAGAGAAGCTAGAGGGAAGTTTGATGTGAAAGCAGGCGAATGAAAGTTCATAGGGTACTTTGCCACCTCAAAGGCCTACAGAGTTTACCTTCTGCGGTCTCGAACAATTGTGGAGAGTTTCAATGTCTCTTTTGACGACTCCTTTCAAAAGACTTCTGAACAAATCAGTTCAGAACTCGGTCTGAAAAAGGAATCCTCTGGCATTCCAAGACAAGAGAGGCGGAACTAAATCTGCTATTTGAAGAGATATTCCATGATGATATTGATCTCTCTGCTGGAGCCATCATAGCCTCTGGAGAAACATCTTCTGCCAGCCAGACTGAGTCAGGTATTTCTCTAACTGGTCCATTAAATACTTCATCCTCTTCTGTAAATCGTGCAGATGCAAGTGTCGAAGGGGAGTGAACAGAAGATGATACAAGCAAAGATACTACTATAGAGGCACTGGAAATACCGACTCCAGCTACAACAGAGGAAGAAATACCAGAGGAAAACGAGGATTCTATCTCTATATCCTCAGAGGAATCGATTCCAACTCTTATCGAAATACTCCCACAAGTTGAGACACCGAGTTCAAGCACAGAGGTACCATCTACAACAGAGGTTGCACCAGAACCAACCAGTGCAACCACAGAAGTTCAGCTAGATGATGCTAATGACCATCTCCCAAAAATGACAAAGTGGACGAAAAGCCATCCTCAGAGCCAAATTATTGCCGATCCTTCTGAAAAAGTCAAGACAAGATCAGCCACTGCTAATTTTTGTTTCTTTACAAACTTTATCAGTGTGATCGAGCCAAAACGTGTTTCTGAAGCCCTGGATGATCCAAATTGGGTTGAAGCTATGCAAGAAGAGCTTCTACAATTTGAGCGAAATAAAGTATGGACCCTAGTTCCTCTGCCAAAAGGGAAACAATATATAGGGACAAAATGGATCTTTAGAAACAAGAAGGATGAGGATGGAGTGGTTATTCGAAACAAGGCGAGATTGGTAGCCAAGGGATATTGCCAAGCAGAAGGAATTGATTACGATGAGAATTTTGCCCCTGTCGCACGGCTCGAAGCTATAAGAATCTTCTTAGCCTTCGCAGCCCACAGAGGTTTCAAAGTCTTTCAAATGGATGTCAAATCCGCTTTTCTGAATGGGCAAATTCAAGAAGAAGTATACATCCAGCAGCCACCATGGTTTGAAAGTGCCAAGTACCCAAACCACGTCTATTTTCTTGATAAAGCTCTGTATGGACTGAAACAGGCTCCAAGAGCATGGTACGAACGTCTTTCAACCTTTCTTCTCGGTAATGATTTCGAAAGAGGTACAACTGATACTACTTTGTTTTATAAAAGAAAAGGTGAGGAGATTCTACTTGTGCAGATTTATGTGGACGACATTATTTTTGGTTCTACAAATGCGCAACACTACACAGATTTTGAAAAACTCATGCAGAGTGAGTTTGAAATGAGTATGATGGGAGAACTAAACTTCTTCTTATGACTCCAAGTCAAACAATCATCAGAGCGAATTTTCATCAATCAAGCAAAATATGTCTCTGACATTCTTTCTAAATTCAAGCTCTCTGATGCCTCTGTCATGAACACCCCCATGTCAACTGGAAATAAGTTACAGTCAGATCCAGATGGTAAATATGTAGAGTGCAAGCTCTACAGAGGCATGATTGGGTCTCTATTATACTTAACTGCCAGTAGACCTGATATAATGAATGCAACATGCCTCTGTGCAAGATATCAAGCTAACCCAAAGGAATCCCACCTTCTTGCTGTAAAGAGGATCTTTAGATACCTAAAGGGAACCAAGAATTTTGGCCTCTGATATCCAAAGAACTCTAGCTTTGATCTTATGGCCTACACAGATTCAGATTATGGAGGATGCAAGATCGACCGAAAGAGTACCTCTGGGAGTTGCCAATTCCTGGGTGGTAAACTAGTCAGCTGGACTTCAACGAAGCAGAATTGTGTGTCGACATCTACAACAGAAGCCGAATACGTTGCTGCTAGTTGTTGCTCCCAGGTTCTGTGGATGCGAACTCAGCTAAAGGACTATGGTTTCGACATTCAGAAGATTCCCATCCTCTGTGATTCCAAGAGTGCCATTGCGATCTCTGCCAATCCTGTACAGCACTCTAAAACAAAGCATATCGATATCCGTTACCACTTTCTAAAGCATCATGTTGAACAACGCACAATCGAGATGTACTTTGTGTCCACTGAATTCCAGCTTGCTGACTTATTCACCAAGGCTCTCGATGAGAAAAAATTCCTTTTCTTGGTGGGTAAGTTAGGTATGCTAAACATGAGTTGATACCTCTGTAAGCGAGACTTGATCCTCTTGTAAATATGTACATATGTTAATTCTTTCGCATGTAAATTCCTTATCTTTGAAAGTTCTGTACCCAACAGAGCTTCTGTGAAATTGGTCAGAGCCTCTGTCAATTTCCACAGAACCTCTGGTGAATTTGACCTATGTTTTATGCATTACTTATCATATATGATCCAAGCATAGGTCAAGGGGGAGCAGAAGGAGACCTTGAGTTGATCTACAGAGGTTGATCATTCAAGGGGGAGCCAGAGAAGAGTATTAATCGAACTCTTTCACAGAAGTCAGGTATTTTGCCAAACAAAGGAGAATCCAAGAGTAAGTACCTTGCACAAAACAACTTTCCCAAATAGTTTTCTAGGACACAAATTTCCACATATGTCCTAAAAACGCAGTTTAAAACAGTAAAAACCTTGGATGATCAAAAAGTTGTATGAGCTCTCCGTTATTAGAAATTTTCGGTCACAGAGCCTCTGTCGAGCTCAACAGAGCTTCTGTAAGCCAGAGCCTCTGCAACTTCAAATTTTGCACGCAGATTATATCGATCATTTCCACTGTCTTTTCAAATGCTTTTGGTAAAGGTGCAAGCTCAGAGGTTATGGAAGAAGGATTCAGATCACAGAGCTCATTCCACCACAGAGCTTCTGTCGATTTGACACTTATGTGCAGAAACGGGTTCTGTAGGTGCGGGTTATTTTTCTACAGTGCCAGTCATTTATGAATAGAGACGCCCACGCGCTCAGCATTAATGGGCCGCGCACGACGTCTAATCGTGCTCTGCCACCTCTGACGTGGCACGCCTCTATTGGTTGTGTCAGTCAAACGACGGTTCAGAGCGTCGCCTACAGCTGTAAGAACTTGAGTGCGGACCCCAAATTTCATTAAATGCACTTTTTACTGTGGAATTCTATCCATTTCTACCCTCAACTATATAACCCCGTTTACCCCTCTCCTTCATCCTTTACGATCTTCATCTTCAAATATCTCCGGCAAAACCTGCAACTATTCAGTTTCTACTCCATTTCTTCAAGAAATCAACCATGGCTTCCACCATAAACTCCCCGGCGAACTCCCCTGCTCGATCTGAGCACTCTCAACACCAATCCAGGACTCAAACTCAAGAACAAGAACATGGAGGTGAATCTGTGGATTTCACTCCTTCTACACACCTACAGTTCTTTCTGGAAAACGACCATTTCGAGAACTCACTACCCCTCAAACCTAACAATCACTACCTCGTTCCCTCAGGAACATCTTTTGGGGACGACCATGCCATTTTATTGAATATCCTTGAAAACCACCCTCTGAACACCCTACTCACAAAGAACGTTACCTGCATCCCTGCCAGATACCTGAACCAGTTCTGGCAGAGCTGCTACTACAACGAGGAAGAAAGACAAATAATGGGCTATATCTCCAAACCAGATAAATCAGAGAACATAGAGCTCAAATTCAACAGAACCATGCTATCTCTGGAATTCAACCTTCCCACCAGAGGCTTATTGGGGATTAAGGAATACGCAGAGATTCCCTCCGACAAAGAGCTCTGCGACTTCGCAGAGATGTTAGGCTACCACACCAAACTGAACAAAAGAAACGAGTTTAGAAGAAACCCCTTTCCCCCTCTATGGAACACTCGTTTTTCAATTCTTAATAGATGCCTCATAGGGAAAGTGGGCAGCCCAGATCAAACCTCACACCAAATCCTTGCCATCATGTACGAGGTATATTATGACCTGCCCCTCGACTTTGCCGCTCTCATGATGCAAGAGCTCGTAAACACAATTGACCACCGGATATCCACACAGAAGGCAAAGGGCCCCAACGTCAAAGACCTTCCTGCTTTTCAGTTCCAGAGGACTATCGGAGTCATTCTGGAACCTATGCTGATCATCAACAAATGGCCAATGGAAGGGCCCATTGTCAAAACCTACCCCATAGGCAGAATGGTCGCCACAAAACATGCAGAGGGGTATGCGCTCTGCATACCTCTGAGGTAGCGTTTGGTACGTAGACTGGATGGGACTGGACTGGACTGGACAGGACAGGACAGAACGGGACAGGACTGGACAAATTTTCTGTCCTACGTTTGGTACGACTAGAACAGGACAGGACTAATTGTCTGTTTTGCGTTTGGTAAGCTGGACAGGACAGGACAAAACTGTTAAAATGACCAAATTATCCTTAAAGCTGTTTAATGTTATTTTATATATGATTATAAATAACACAATACCAACAACTTCAATATGGTCTACAATTCCACAAAACAGCAAACTGGAGTTTTTATGTTCATCCCTTTCATGGTTTTGCTTCACAAACCTTAATCCTCAATCCCCAAATTGTAATATTTTTATTTTTATAAGCAATAATGCAAAGGGCAAGAACCACTTTTGGGTAATGGAGAAGAAAGCCGAAACCATTGCATTTGGCTAAAACCTAACCTTCTTTCTCTCTCTCATCGTGTATATATACATACATACCACGATGCAGGGTTTTTTATCTGTGGTTTTCTAAGGTCATCGATTCATCTCGGCTTCCCTCATCGATTCATCTGTGGTTTCCCTCAACTCATCATTGAAAGCTTGGTGTTAGTATCCTCAGAGCTCTGGACGAAGAAGGTATGTTTTCAGTTTTACAAGCAATGGTGAAATGAAAAGTATCAAATGAAAAGTAAAAGTCGACGATGGAGAAGAAGAGAAGGAGAAATCTTACATGTGTAGAAGTCGACGATGGAGTGATGGAGGTGATAAAGTCGTTTGTGTAAAATGGAGGGGATGAAGTAGTGTGTGTAAAATGGAGATGGAGGCTCACAATTTTAGCTAGGGTTTGTATATCATCAGTGTTATTATAAGGGTAAAATGGTAATCTTCCACTTTAGTCCCATCTTGTTCCACCTTTTTTGGTGGAACAAGAATTTCCATGTTTTGTCCCACGATTCTAAAAAATTGTCCCATGTTGTCCCATTTTTTTTTGTCCCATGGCGTACCAAACATGGTACTATTTTTTTTTTGTCCCGTCCCGTCCCATCTAGTCTGCGTACCAAACGCACCCTGACAGCCAAACGTTTGACCTATGCCACCGACGAACAGCTTAGGTTAGCATATATACGCGATCACAGGACTCCAGAACCGATTCCTGCGACACCCCCGCATTTAGGAGCCCCTATAGGATCCATAGTGGTTGAGAGAATGAGCCCTGAACAACACACAGAGGCAGTGGCCAAACATGAGTTGAAGTTGGCAAAAATACGACTTTAGAGGAGGAAGATTATCTCCTCTGCCACCAAGAAAAAGGCAGATACCCCCGCAAGAACTCAAAAGGCTCCCAGAGCAAAGAAACCCTCAGAGGGTACATCTGCCAGTGTTGTACAGATTCCCCAACCACCACCAGAAACAGTGGTTGCATCCTCTGCACCCCCTCCTCCAAAAGAGAAAAAGAAACGCAAGAAAAAAGCATCAGAGGAGGGAGCCCCGAAACCAAGGAGGAAGAAAACCAAGAAACCCAAGACACCTCTGCAGACCATCGCAGAGGAAGCCGAAAATATAGAAGAAGTCCATGAACAACCTCTGCAATCCCCCATTCCCAATCACTATGCAGAGGAGGCTGACTTCTCTGCCTACCTAGAGAGACCCGATATTGCTGAAACCCTTGACACCTCTGGTTGGACAGCAGAAGCTATCCCAGAGTTCAACCCTGACCAAGCCCAAATGGATTTTACTGTGACAGGGGTTGAATCTGATCTAGAGGAACGTGGTGACCAGTTTCCTTCTCCTCCGAGCTATGATCCAGAACTACAAAACACAGAGGAGATGGTTGAAACTAAAGATACTTGGGTAGAGGTCCAATCTAGGCTAGAATCCCCTATTTTAGGCTGCATGACAGAGAAGGAAGCTTCAAAAGATACCAAAGAGAGACAATGGACCACCAAACACCGATCTATCATCGTCTCAGAGGTGGATTCTGATATGTAGGAAGGTGACAAAACACAAGAAGGACTTCTGCACCCAGATCTACAAACCTTAACTACTTTCCATCCCTGATACGCCTCACTTCTACAAAGTACAGAAGAATTGGTAGAGGCCGAAGGCACTCGGGCAGAAATAGGGACTAGGACAGAATCTCCTAGGTTAGGGTGTTTGACAGAGGGTGAACTCCAAAAAGATGTCGAAGATAGAAGAGGCACCCAACCACTACCCCCTCCCAGTGAAACCCACATCTCTGACTCCGCCAGTCTAGTGGTAGAGGGAGTAATTAAAAAAGAGCCGCACAGCTCGACCCCAACCCAAACAAACCGGACAGAGGTACCTCTTTCCACCTCTGTGCCATTAGAATCCGGGGAACCTATTTTGAGGGAGTCCTCTCCACAGGACTCTCTCCTTCGTGATCAATTGCCCCAGATCACATCTGCAACTCCCGCAGAGGAATTTGTTTCCTCTGCTACACGTACACAAATAGGTCCAATCAGCTCTTCAGAGGAGCTTACAGTGCACAGAGACGAAGGGACTCTAGACAAGTCCCCAAGTCAACTTAAGGATATTCCTGTACCCATCTCTGGAGTGGATCAGGACAATGTTCTTAACAGAACTTCTGTAGAGTATGAGGCCTCAAAAACCTCTGCTCAAGGATCAAAAGGAAATCCTTCCGCTCTCAACATCAATACAGGAGCGAAAGAAGGTGTCCAAGGAACAAGGACAAACTCTGGGGAAGAATGTGTTCCCCCAGAGGTTACAACTAGTTCGTATGTCGCAAGGGGTGAGTTCCAAACCCTTGTCACCTATATGACCAATTCATTGAAGGAGTTGAAAATCTCTTTTGATCCTTTTGCAGAATCCTCTACAAGGGCACTCACTGATCTAACCACCAAAGTGGACAACCTGTCTACAGAGGTGAAAACTGCCTGCGCCAAATTGCCAACTGCTGAAACGACCACTGCAACCACCACACCGGTCTCTACCTCTGCTCTGGAAACCTCAATCGCGAATCTTTCAAAATAGCTCAAGAAGGCCAGGAAAGCGAACAAGAACCTCCCACAAACCTCTGCCACGGCCAGCACTACCGAATACCTTCAGAAGGCCCTAGATAAAGTCCAAGAGCATACTCTCGATCAAACCAAGGCTCTGAAGCCTCTGGACTATATCACCAGAGCCCAACTCATAGAATTGGGTCAAGGTGTGTTAAATGAAATGACCGACTTCATCAAAGCCTTCACCACTACCAATGCCAATTACGTGAAAGATTTTCAGACAAGCGTGGGGAAGCTATGGTTCAACTCAGAGGCAGAGGTCGCTTACCTTCTTGGCATCTGCGATGACTTATGTGCCAAAATGCTAACCGCAGGTGCCTCTCAACCCAAGAAGCCAGAAACTACATGCCGAGCAGAGGGTACAAAAGAAAAGGGTTAGGAAGACTCTGATGATGATTCTGATGGATCATCAGGTCATCCTGAGGGGGAGAAGAGGAGAAAAGACAGAGCCGCCACCAGAAGTTTACCAGCTCCACCACCACTTAACGCCGAACCTCTAACCCAAATACCATCAACCACTGAAAATCGACAACAGAAAAAGACCACAGAGGAAACACCCACCTCTGTGGAAACAACTCAACACCAGGAGAACCTACCCTCACCCAAGCTAAAGACAGCCTCAGAGCATGTCCAGATCCTTACCTCATCAGAAGAAGACCAACCAACCCTAACACCGAAACCAACCGAAGAAACCCAACTACCATCCCCTACACCAGAAGCTGAAAAGACAAAATCTCCATCTCCCAAACCCAAAACAACAGAAGAGCCCAAAACCAAATCCAGAACCAAAACAGTAGCTCAAAAACAAAGGAAATATCTGAGCAAAACCACATTACCAACCAAGCCCTCTGTCAAACCAACAGAGGCACCTACACCTCCATCAAAGACCTCAAAAGTACAACTGCCAAAATCAACAGAGGCAACCTCACCAAAAACAACAGAAAAAGCTCCATCAGCGAAGACCTCAGAAGCTCTATCGACAAAACCAACAGAGGCATCCAACACCCAACAAACAGAGGCACAAAAGCCTAAGGCCAAGGACAAAGGAAAGTCCATCATAACAGAGGAACCGAAACCCAAAAAGCAAAAGCATCAACCCACTGAAAAGCTATTAAAAAACTCTTTTGATGCTTTTGTTACTCCCAAACCAGAAGAAGAAGACTAGGCATTCGGAATTCCCCCTCTGACAACCAAACCCGTCCTTGACCCAAAAGCAAAACCTTCAGAAGACAGGGTGGCCCAAGTAATCAGCAGAATGGACGCTCTACGCAGGCCCATGCCTCCACCTGTTGCACCTCCACGACAAATGGAAGAGGTGGTGTACAAGTACTTGTACAGCAGAGCCATCAACGATCCTCTGCCACCATCCATTCTGCAACCTGACTTCCTCAAGCAGCTAAAAGAAGACTTCTACAGATCCAAAGCTAAACCTATCAAACAAGTCTTCTCAAATTCAAAGATCAGAGAGGTTGTATACTGCAAGCTCTCTCACACCAAAGGCACAGAGATACATTACAACATCTATCATGTCAGAAGGGCCGACAGAACCGAAACCAAATTCTCAGATGCAGATCTGAGAAACCTTAGCCCCTATGACCTTCCTGACCTTCTGAATTGGGCTACGAAGAATTACAACACAAGACTCGAAGTACAGAGGGCATATCGTGCGATCAGAAAGGCTATGCGTGAAAAGTTTCTGCTATACAGTCTTACAGACTTCCAAGTGGGACTCGACCTTGGAGTAAAAAGACTAAATCTTCCACCACCAGAAGATGATTGCCCCTCCTCTGCCAGACCAAACTCCATCATCACATTTCCAACGGTTGGGTACGTCTTTCGAGATCCTGCTGGAAAGTTGAGACTATTCATGGAGATTGATTGCCAGAAGTATGCAACAAGTACTCTGCTCGAGTTCAGAGCCAATCTCCTGGAGCACATAGGAACAGAGTTCATGGATCAAGCACTTGCCGACAGATTAATAGAGGTCATCGACTCTGTCATAAACTTCAGAAACCTATGCATCAGAATATATCATGAACTCAGGGATGGAGGACTCACAGGAGGCTCAATCAACGACTTCCCAAATTCCAGAGTTTGACATCCTCAACTTTCCTCTACTTATTTTTCATACATTGCACTATAATCAAATGTAAGTGCCTCTGGCATATCCTTATATGAAAAGTAATCTTTTACAGAGGTCAAATACCTCTTGTCGTGTTCTTAGCTTAGAAAACCATGCAATTTTCATATTTTTATTTTTCAATACTTAGGGGGAGATTGTTAGCTCCAACTTCTATGTTTAAAGAGGTATTGAAAAATAGGCTAAGTGTAAAAACATTGACAGAGTCTCTGCCAAGACACCAAGAGAAGACTCTACAGAAGACGTTCTCAGAGGACAAGGCCACAGAGCCTCTGTCACACTTGACAGAGCCTCTGTGGTATGAAGACTTAGAAGACTGAAGTTTCCTGAAGTTCAAGACAAAGAAGATCGTGCCTCTCACGTGCCTCTGCTGTTCGAAGATCCTAAAGATCATTCGTATAAGGCGTGCCCTGCCAACTCCACGTGTCAACCTCTGATGGGTTACAGCCTTAGCAGAAAACGGCGCACTACATTAACGTTGTACCTATTGCAGATCCACGATGTTGTCTTTGTACCATTAGTACCTCTTGTCTAAAGCTTGTCCCCTGTAGATTAGTATAAATAGAAGGCTCATGTTGAGCTCTTCTATTAACTTTGCATATCTTCACACACACCTGATTAGAGCTGTTCTTATCAATTTACACACATTACGGTGTTCTTGGTGTCTTATAAAGAATCAATATAAAGTGAATCTTTGAGATAATCTCTTGTTTATTCATACTTCATTTGTTTGATTCTGTGTGATATTTCTACCGAGCATCTCTTTAGTTCTTTAAAACGCTTCCGCATAATTACTTGTTCGAACTAATAGAGATTAATATCATTGTTGAGTAATATCGGGATCAACAATGTCTTTGCTCGCCTCAGACTGATTAGCTTTGCAGTAGAATAAACATGAGTAGGTGAATCAGTCTTGGAAATAAACGACTTTGTATCAACTACAGGAGATTTATAAGACGTGTTTCCATCACTGTCTTCTGTAGTTAACTTTCTTTTCCAAACCATTTTGACTTTTCGAAACAGTTGATTATGAACACGAGAATTATAGAAAAGATTGGAAGGTCAAATCTGATCTTTTGAAAACTCATTGGATTTGACAAACCTCTTTGAAGAACGATTTGAAAAATTGAACTTGAAGTATAAGAAGGTTGAACACCTTTGAACTTGTTTTCTTCAAGTTTCTTGACTTTAACGAGTAAAGCATTTCGTTCTTCGAGAATTAAATCAAATTTCTTTTGTAGATCAGATTTAACCATTTGTTCCTTCAAAATCTTGGTTGCTAACCCAGAAAATTTCTATGTAAGCTTATGAATTTCTGTTTCAAAAATGGTTCTTTCACATTCAAAAATCATTTTCAATAGTGTTGCGTTTGTCAGATATTTCTTTGAAAAACGCAACATTTTTCTTTTCAAGCTCTTTCTTTTCACTTTCAAAGGATTTTCTTTGATTCTCAAAATTTTCTCGCTCAAGCACTAAAACTTGTTCAAAATCAGAAATCTGTTTAGAAAGTTTAGCATTATTAAGCTCAAATACTTTTCTTTCCTCGAAAATCCTTTTAATTTTTCTCTCAAAATTCTTCTTCTCATTTAAGAAGTCACTCTTTTCTTTTTCAAAAACAGGAATCTGTTTTTCAAGAACAGATATTTTTTTCTTCAACTCAAGATTTTCATGCTCTAAGGTATTTCCCTTTTCTTCAAGTGCCTTTATGTCGTCTTGTGATGTCAATTCAGAAATCTTCTTTTTCAGCTCAGTGTTTTCAGTTTCTAAGATCTTTGCCTTTTCTTCAGATTTAACAAGCTTCTTAGAACTTTTCCAGATTTGAAATTCCTGTTCCTTCAGTTCTTTGAAGTATTTGCTTCAGCATTCCTCTGATCGCTTGAGATTCTCTTCAGATATTCTTTTCCTCTCTGCACACTCCCGATTAAAGCAATACACCATTGTTACCTGAAAGATTTGATCGTTGATCGGTGTTACTTTGAAAAATCAAAACAAATGTGGAAGAAAATCAAAATTAAATCAGAAAAACAAATCTAAAAAATAAATTCGTTTCCAAATTTAAATTCTGATTATCGATTCTGAACGAACAAACAAAAAAAACAAACTTCCAAAATGAAACCTGCAAGAAAACAAACCAAGTTAGATCAAAGACGTCGCAAAAAGTCTCAAACCGTCACAAAAAATTCGCACAACTATCGTTAAAATATCAGACGATGAACGGCAAAGTCTTAATCACGAGACATGCGGTAACTCGGGTACCGATTAGATCCGTTCGATTAACTTGCGAAATATAGATGCAAAAAAAATAGAAATTGAGTTTACCTATATATATATATATATATATATTATTCAAAATGTTTATCGATCAAAACTTAGTAATCAAAACTTACCGGATGGATGAGTTTTCAACACAAACAAGTACTTACCGGATGAAGTTGTTTTACCGGATAAATGGAATTTCCGGTTAAAATTGAGTTTCCGAATGAACTTGAGTTTCCAAATGAAATATGTGTTGCAGCGATGTATATGCATGTACTCAAAAACAAAGAGTCAGCGATGCATCCGATGTATGTTTGTGCATGCATGAGAACCAAGATGGTTAAAAAAATGGAAATACAATAGTCAACTAAGGAGCAGGCCACGTGTTCAGAAAATCAAATGCATAACATGATGCATCAAGAATGAAAAAAGAGAATAATTGGTAAGCCACGTATGATCAAAATTTGATGAGAAAAAAAAATTAATTACTTCTTTGATTCATATACAAAATCAACCACATAATCTATTTCTTATTAAGTTGTGTGGCTCACCAATGTTGACCACATAAATATGTTGACCACCGTCCAAAGGAATCAAGGAATCCGGAATAGGGATGAGCGTTGAACACCGTTTTCCCGAACCGAACCGGGACCGAACCGGTACCGTACCGAACCCGAACCGATACCATGTATTCGGTTCGGTATTCAGTTCCGAACATTTTTCAAAATCGGTTTTCGGTATTCGATACCGGGATTTTCCCGAAAAAAACCGAAACCGAACCGAAATTTTTTAAAGCAAAGTTTTTAAAAAAAAATTAATTATGCTTATCATCTCCTAAATAAAGTTTATCTTGATTGTTGTTAACATTCATTTTTATTGTTTCTTGATGTATATATAGAGATTGAAGAATTGATAAACGAACAAAATGGAAAAACGAAAATCGTAAACAAATATCGAAGATTGTTCAACTTTTGATTTGTTTTAAACTTTTTAATTGTTTGTGATTGGTTTTGAAACACATTTGAATCACTATGAAGGTATTTAGGTTTGCGATTGGTTTTGAGACGCATTTGATACATTTTAAAATTTTTGGTCCTAAGTGGTCCTAGTACCGATTTTTCCGTCCCGAAACCGAAACCGAACCGGTACCGTACCGATACATACGGTTCGGTTTTCGGTACCACTTTTTAGTCCCAACAAATTTCGGTACCACTTTTTAGTCCCAACAAATTTCGGTACCGGTCCAGTCCCGATCTCATCCCTAATCCGGAACACTTTGATCGGGAGTATGAAAAACAATCCAGAAAATGGAGTGGTGTAAGGGAATGTTTCATCCAGAAAGATTGTGTATGGTTTTCATCCAGAAAGAAATTGTCCGGGAAGAAGAAAAAAATTCTTTTATCCGGGAACTTAGTTTGTCCGGAAAAAAAACTTTTGTCCGGAAAGTTGGAGTTATCCGGGTAAAATTGGTATTCAGGAAAGATTACTTACCGGCCGGGAACTTCTGGGAAAGTCGGACTGTTCGACTTTTTCAAATCCAAACTCAATCAAAATTGATTTTTATTGATCCTGGACAATAATGTAAGCACAAAAACATCAAATAACACACACCCAATGCGAATTATACCAAAATACGTTCGATTTTTCAAAAATCACCAAGATTTCTTGAAGAACAATAAACACAAACCAAACTCAGATTTTCAAAATTACCACTTCAAAACTTTGATTTTAAAAACGAAACTCTACCAAAATCAATTAATAACTTGAAGGAATAGATTGGAATAACTAGGTATCAACAATTTTGGCAGAAATCGAAAAAAAATCTAAAACCTTCTTAGCCGGCGCCGTTTGAATAACACTGTAAAAAACATTGATACCTTTGAATCAAAATCAATTTCTTCAAATCACCGATTTAGCTCTGATACCACGTGTAGATCCCAGTTTGATCAGGTAACAACGAATAAAACGAAACGATTAATCTTATTGAATGATTCAAGAGAGTTACAAGTATTGGATTGAAATTCTCAACTCTTTGTCTCTCTCTAAACTATTAAGCGCATATGACTAGAATGATTAACCATTACCTAATTTCTTAACGAAACAAGCCTTAAATACCAAGGCTTAATGCATAGAGCCCATGGCTCATCTTTCCCAAACTAAGCCCATTTATCATAAATAAGGCTTTTACAATTAATAATTAAACAAATTAAACTCTATATAATTCTTTATATAACTTTCTATTATGTAGGACATTTATGGTCCTAACAAACTATTATATGGCAAATTAAATCTTAAAACTGACCCTATCCTTAAAACATGGGTTACTAACCCGTATGATAATTTTAAACATAAAATTACCATTATTGGCTAATTATGTAATCATATATAAGAGCCAATTTAAATCCCAACAAAAATTTTAAAACGATAAAACTTTTCGGACCAAAACGGTAATTGAGTTCAAAACGAAAGCTTAGCCTCTTAGGTAACAACCCAAAATTAATAAATGGGCCTACTAGCCCGAATCAACCGGGCCCAACTCCGAATTTCGTTTCTGTATTGGGTTTCAACCCGAAACATAAAATAGCATATTTAAACAATAGATCCGACTTTTAACCCAATTTAGGAAAACGAAGTTCCCGTTTCATCATTTTAAACATAAAATACTTATTCAAAATTTAACTAACATAATTAAAATGACCAATTTACGGGAACAAAACAATATGTTGGATCTAATTTTAAAAAGACCCAATTTTTTTCTTAAAACGATGTGACACCGATCCAAACCCAAAATACATGGGCTTCTAGCCCGGGGCCAATTCCCAAAAACGACTTTGGCCCAGAAATGGACGACTCCAGATTAGACGGTAACCGAAGGACAGATTTTACAGGCCCAAAACATCGACCCATTAAACCAAGGCACAAGCCCAACAGTCGGATCACCATCTCGATGTATTTGCCGGTAAAAGCGGCTGTCGATAGTGACAAAAAAAACTTTTGCAATTGTCGCAAGCTGTGAGTCCATCGATCAACCCAATCAGTGACTGAATAAAGGGAAAAACGGGGAGGACAACAGTCCTCTGTCGAGTTCCAATCAACAATATCAGTCATAGAAAGGAGAGCCGACAATCGTAAAAACAAAACGATAAGATTATGAAAAACATTTATATGTCGGTGATTAAACCCAAAACGGTAGCACCCGTGATACAACCGGTGATGGAAAACCAACAACGGCAAAAAACGTAAAATACCAACGCAAAATCGACAGCAGTCGGAGGTGGCCGACGGCGGCCGACAACGAACAGCCGGCGATGACAAAAAAACAGGCACATGGCCAACGACCGTAGAAAACCAACGATGGTATGGCAGCAGGTGGTGAAATGGGTAGGAGAAGAGGCCGCTTGGCGGCTGCCATTGTTATTGAAAAAGAAGGCATACAAATAGGGTTCTTCAAAACCCTTTTGAGTGAACAACCTTTTAAAACCCTTTTAGAGCTACACGTGGCCACAACTTAGGATTAAAAATAACTTTCAAATCTTTAACATAAAAATAACTTTTGATCTTTTGGTTTCTCTTAGCCTTTTATGAGACTCAAATACAAATCTAAATCCAATTTAGAAATTTAGGGATCAATTAAAATTGCCATGTAATTTGTTGTTCCCTTTTAATTAAATGACATCTGTTGGTTCCCGTTTTGCTTTAAACAAGATTATCAGATCTATTAGTTCAGGTTTAAGGTTTGATGCAGAAGCGTATTTGAAGAACTAACAGATATGTTTGATAGATTTAGAACACAATATAAATAAACAGTGAACAGGAAATAATATCTCAACGTTTACTGAATATATATATATATCAAGAACAGATTTAAGAACAGTGAGTATGCAAAGCTTTAAACAGATATGACTCTAAATGTGCATAAGCTATGTGTTCTTGATGTTCGATTGAAGTGTTCTTGTTTTTCTGTTTTTGTGTGTTGTTAGGAAGAACTCGACATGAGTCTTCCTTTTATACTACTTTTAGAAGACTAAGAAGTAGGTCACTGTTCCTTTTACGGCATGAATAGTGAAATGGATGGTGTGAACAGTTGTTTGAGCCATGCGCATTTAATGGAGCAGATGTACTATTGGTAAATGCATTAAATGGCGCAGACGTCTATTTTGTACCATGCCCTATTGAGTCCACTCAGAGCTTGACACGTGTTTTGACAGTACTTTTCCATGCAAGTTGATGAACAGGTCTTGGAACAGTAGCAAGATATTATAAATATCTTCCTAGTCTTTAGAGGACCATAGAGGCTCTGTAATGTGTTACAGAGGTTCTGCGGTCTGGTTCCTCTGTAAAGTAGTCTTCACCGGATTCCGAGTCTTTGGTTGTTTACTTCTGCAGAGCTTCTGTCAAGGGTGGCAGATGTTCTGTGGCTCGGTCCTCTGTGAGAAGTCTTCTTGGTTCCTTGTCTTCTGATGTTGTCCGCAGAGGCTCTGTTATTGGTAACAGAGGTTCTGCGGTCTTGGTCTTCTGAAAGCGTCCTTCTGTAGTTTCCTCGGTCTTTGATCACTCTTGATCAAACTTCCTTTGATTCTTCTGAGATGCCCGGCAGAGCTTCTGTTGCACTCAGCAGAGCTTCTGTGGAAGTTCTTCTGTACTTGGCCATTTTTCAATACTTCTAATATTTCAGAATATTGGAGCTAACAATCTCCCCCTAAGTATTGAAAAATAAATGGTTGAATTTATGCATTTTAACCTAAGTAAAGAAGAGGTTAAACAATACCTCAGAAGATTATTTCATTCATTTTGGAATTTATGCCAGAGGCATTTACATTTAAGTACACAGAAATAAACGTTGACATAGATTCTTTGAAGAGACTCAGGTTTTTGCATTTGGGAAGTCGTCGAACTTTCTGTTGTCTTTTCCTACTTCCTTGAGTTCTTCATAGAATTTGAGGCAGAGATTTCGTAAGTCGAGTGTAGCATCAATTTCTTGGATCATCAACAGAGCAGATTCTTCGTCCATAAGCTCTGTTGCTTTATTCTCCTCTAGTATCTTTCTGAACATGTTCAGAGTACGGGTTGTGTACTTCTGACAATCCATTGTCACAAACAGTTTCAGTTGATCATTAGGATTCTTGAATACTAACCCGTACCTTGGAGTTTTGATTATAGAATTGGGTATGGCATTGGGTGGGCAGAAATCCTCTGGTGGTCTGATACTTAGAGTAGTTACGTCTAGATCGATGGCTAATTGAATGTCGAGCATGCTGTAGATTTGGAGCTTTTCACGCATCGCCTTTCTGAGAACTCGATAAGACCTTTTGTGGCAGTCGTCATTGAAGTTGTCTTTCGTCCATTGCAGAAGGTCAGGTAAGTCATAGGGATTGAGGTTTCGGATATCAGCATCAGAGAATTTATTCTCTGATCTGTCAGACCTCTTGACTTTCCAGATTGTATACACCGTATGAGGATAGGTTCTCATTTTAGAGTATTTGCAATAGATTACCTTCTTTATTTTGTGAATGGAGTAAACTTGATTGACTGGTTTTGACTTTGTAGAGGTGAAGATTGCATCGAATTCCTCTCTGAGCTTCTGATCTCGGACATGGGCTGGCAGATCGCTCTGGAAGTGTTGTCTGTAGAGATAACTGTAGACTTGTTCTTCCATTTGTTCAATGGTTGAAGTAGATCTTGGAATTGGTCTCCTTAGCTCATCCATCTTTCGAGTGATGTCTGCTACTCTACCTTCTGTTACCTTAGCTGTGGGATTCAGGGATGGGTTTTCTGACAGAGGATTCAAGTTGAATGCCCAGTCTTCCTCTTCGAGGTTTAGGAGTGATGAAGGCATTAAATGAACCTTTCATTAATTTCTCTGTAGCAACTGGCATCTTCTTCTTTGGCTCTTCTTCTGTTATTATTCCCTTGCCTTTATCTTTTGGCTTTGAGGTTTCAGATATTGGGTTTTGGATTCGTGTGGGTGGAACCTCTGTTGATTTGACAGTTGGAGGTTCTTTGGGTTTTGGGGTTGGATGCTCTGATGTTTTGGTTGTTGCCTCTAAAGGTTTTGATACTTCGGGTTGAGAGAACTCTGTTGGTGAAGAATTTTCGGGTTTTGGAGGTGGGATGTCAAAACGCTTTGCTGATTGAAAAGCAGATACAAATTCCATTCTACGAAGAATGAATTCTGCAGTGCGTTTTGGTCTTTTGGGTTTTCGAGCTATGGATTTTACTCTTGTTTTGCGCAGGATTGGTTGTGAGGTTGGTGTTGGTTCTTTGGGTGAGGGTGGAGTTTGTTCTGAGGATGAGGATGCAAGATTGATTACCTTAGGTTCTGTGGTTGGTGCATCCTCTGGTGAGATAGAGGTGTTTTGCCTCTGTTGTTTTCCCTTCTGGGTTTCTGTCGTAGAGGGTTCTGCAGTTTTCTCTGTAGTTTTTGCAGAAGCAGCCTCCGTTGTTTCCTTTGTTTTCTCCCCCTCAGGATGACCAGATGCTCCATCATCAGGATCATCCTGCCTTCTTTTAGCAGCAACTTCTGTTCTGCAGGTGTCTTGAGCTGCTTGCATTGCTACATTTTTCTTCATTGTTTCAAAGTAGATTGCGATCGAAGTTTTGAAGGCTTTGGTCGCACTTTTCTCGAACTCTGCAGCGGTTGTTTTGGCAATGTTAGTGGTAGAGGCGATGACAGCAGTAGCAGAAGTTTCTGTAGATGACTTCATTTCTTCAAGGGCTGTTTTAACCTCTGTGGATAAGGTATCCACTTTGGTATTTAATCCCGTAAGCGCATTTGAAGTTGAATCTGTAAAAATCGTGAATGAGCTTTGCAACTCATTCAATGTTTGAGTTATAGAGGTTACAAAGGCTTGGAACTCATCCTTCGTAACATGTTCCTCTTGGGTAACCTCTGGAGGAACAACTCCTTCTCCAGAGTGAGTCCCTGTTCCTGGGACACCTTCGTTCACCCTTGTTTGTACGTTGGGGGTGGAAGGATTTCCATCTGATCCTCGAGAAGAAACCTGAGTTTCAGTCTCTACAGAAGTTCTATGAAGAACATTGTCCAAATCCACTCCAGAGGTGGGTATCGGAATATTCTTCTGTTGACTCGGAGACTTGTCTAGAGTCTCTTCGTCATGGTGCTCTCTACTTCTCTCTGAAAGAGGTTTTGGCCCTATATTGTGCGTGTCAGAGGAAACGAATTCCTCTGTAGGGTGTTCTAGTGTGATCTGGGGCGATGGATCACGAACTATAGGTGAGTCTCTCTGAGGAGACTTCCTAGGAATGGATTCCCCTGCTTCTGTGGGCGCAGAAGTCGAAAGAGTGACTTCTGGCTGTTTGGTTTGGGTAAGGATCGAGCTGTGCTGCTCTATTTCAATGAAACCTTTTGCAGCTAGACCTGCGGTGTCAGATGTGTGGGTTGCACTGGGAGGGGTTGAGGGATGTGTGCCTTCTGCAACTTCGGCATCTTTTTCTTTTTCATTTTGTTTTCCTCCAGATGTTTCTACCCTATCCTCTAAACCTATTTGCACCTCTTCTTCTGCAGTCTCTTGTCTTGGCAGAAGTGAATTAAGAACCTCTGTGAAGATTGGAGTTTGCAGAGGTGGTTCGATTCCTTCTGTTATTGTTTGCAGAGGAGAAGATGGTTTCGTCTTTGATTTTCTTTTCTTTGGTTTTGGTGCCCCCTCCTCTGAAGATTTTGACTTCCTTTTTCTTTTGGAAGAGGGAGGGGCAGAGGGTGTTTGGATAGCGGAGGCAAGTGGTTCCTCTATAGGGGTCTTGGATTTCTTTCCCTTTTTCTTCTTTTCTTTAGATTCTTCAGAAGACTTCCTTTTTGAAGGATAAAGGTCTTTCCTTAGATTTCTGAAGTTCTTCTGGTTGGCCTTGTGTTTAGCCAACTTTATCTTCCATTCTTCTTCTGTAAGTCTCTCTATTATACTTACTCCTATTGGCACTCCTATACGCGGGGGTGTTACAGAACTGGGTTCAGGAGTTCTGTAAATGCGTATGTACTCACTAACTAGTTCCTCATCACTAGCATAACCTAACATTACCTTTGACAGTGGCTTGCTGTGCGGGTAGCCGTCTTCATGTTCTGTAGGGGTGTTCTTGGACATAGGAAATTGCTTAGGTTTGGGACCGTCCATTGGCCATTTTTGGATGAGGAGTAGGGGTTCGAAAAGTACACTGAGGATTCGCTGGAACTGCAGAGGGGGTAACCAGTTGTGATCAGACATTTTGGCTTTCTGGGAGGCGATTTTGCGATCGATGGTGTTGATGATCTCTTGCATCATTATGGTGGCATAATCTAGGGGTAGATCATAGTATACACCATACATGATTGAGAGAATTTGAGGTGAGCTTTGATCGATGCTCCCGATTTTTCCCGTGAGGCAACGATTTAGGATGGAGAATAAGGTATTCCACAGAGGAGGTAGTCTTGCTCTGCGGAAATCGTTCCTCTTTTTCAACTGTTGGTTGTACCCTAACATGTGCAGAAAGTCGACAAGTTCTTCATTTGTTGGTTGGGGTGCATACTTTTTGATTCCCATGAGTCCTCTTGTTGGAAGGCCAAATTCTAATGAGAACATGGTGCGATTGAACATCAGTTCAAGGCTCTTACTTTGGTCAGGTTTAGAAATGTAGCCTCTGATCAAATCGGTGTCAGCGTCATAACGGCAAGATTGCCAAAACTGATGTAGGTAACGTATTGGTATTTGTTCAACGGTTTTGCTCAGAAGAGGGTAAAGAAAGTGGTTCTCTAGGATGTTTAGCAGGATGGCATGTTCTTTGCCAAATGCCATAGGAGAAGGAACAAGATAACAGTTGTTCGATTTAATGGGAAGGGTTTGCTCGAAATGGTCATTTGAGAAAAATTGTTGCAGGTGGGTAGTGGGTACGAAGGATGCCTCGTCGCCGGAGTCATGTCTGTCGGCATCGGCGGCGATGTGTGGGTTGTGGGAGTGCTCAGAATGCACTGGAGAGGATGTCGGAGAGTTCGTTGGTGAAACGTGAGCAGATTTGGAACTGGAAGCCATTTGTAGGTTTGAAAGTTCTAGGTTTTCAAAAAGAAATAAGCAAGTTCGCCGGAGAAGATAAGAGAATAGTAAAGTTTTGAAAGTGATTTTAACTTGGGTTTTATACTGTGGTAACGGATAGAATTCGGAACGGTGAAAATGTGAGAAAGTTAATAAAATTTGAGGTCCACACTTGAGTTCATTCGGCGTGGTGCAAGTTTCTAGGACGACGTGATATGTACGTCAATGAAAACTTGACACGTCATTAATGTCAGTGACGACGAGACGTCGTGGGCGGCCACATTAAATGAAAAACGCGTGGGTTTTAAATTTTCACCACAGAAAAGTTACCGTTACAGATACAGAAATTCCCAAGTGGAAATCTTTACAGAGGCTCTGTGGGTACAGAAGCTCTGTGATTTTGAAAAACGTTTATCTCTGTAGATTGTATCTTTAATGAAAATCGTTTGAAAAACACGGAGAGGATCACTAAATTTTTAGTAGAGAGAAATTATCCTACAGAGGTTTTTGGACCTCTGCTAGAGCCAGCAGAGGCTGTGTGACATGAAATTTCTAATAACTAATAATTTATAAACATTTTTAATCATCCAAGTTTTTGATCAGTTTTAACAATGTATTTAGGACCTATTTGAAAGTTGGTGTCCTAGAAAATTGTAAATCTCAAAGATTTTGTGCAGCAGAAGTCATTTGAATGATTTGAGTGATCTACAGAGGTTCTTTGGTTGAAAGAACTCTGTGGCTTATGACTTCTGTGGCATTGTGTGAGTGCGAGATACCAACCTATTTTTCTTCTTGATCGACGAATGTGATCTCTTCTGTCGTATTCTTAGCTTCCCCTTGACTTATAAATCTCTGTAGATTCAGCAAGGTTTCCTTTTTCGCTCCCCCTTGATCTAACAACCTTTGTAGGATTGATTTCTATGGTTTGAATCCTGCCTATCCATCTCTTGAAGCTTGTACTTTTACCAAAAACGTTTAAAAAACATTGGAGAGGATCGATAAATCTTTAGTAGAGAGAAATTATCCTACAGAGGTTTTTGGACCTCTGCCAGAGCCAGCAGAGGCTCTGTTACAGGAAATTTCTAATAACTAATAACTCATAAAACTTCTTGATCATCCAAAGTTTTTATGTTTTTAAACATTGTTTTTAGGACATATTTAGAAATTTTTGTCCTGGAAAACTGTTTTGGAAAAAGATTTTGTGCGACACATACCTTTTAGAGTGTCTAGTTTGGACGACAGAGACTCTTGTTGATCATAATCCTCCTTTGGCTTCCCCTTGAATGATCAACCTCTGTTGATTAATTTGTGGTCTCCTTCTTCTCCCTCTTGACCTATGCTTGAATCAATAGAGATAAATAATGCACAGAACATAGGTCAACCTCATCAGAGGTTCTGTGGAGATTGTCATAGGCTCTGAGCAATTCCACAAAGGTTCTGTGAAGTATAGAACCTTTGAAGGATGAGTCTTAAACAAAGTGTTTAAGAGTCATAGTGAACTTTGAAGCCTGAGTCCTTAATAGAAGTATTAAGGAGTCCATTGTTTGCTGAAGAGTGAGTCCTGATCTGTAATGGTCAGAAGTCATTTTCTGATGAAGCTCGAGTCTTAAACTGATTTGTTTAAGAGTCTATTTCACTAAAGTGCGAGTCCTAAACTGATGTGTTTAGAAGTCCTTTTCTCCTCTGAAGAGCGAGTCCTGATCTGTAATGATCAGAAGTCCGTGTACCTGCAAGACAGATCAGAGAACTTTTGGTACCCATATCCAAATGGGTCCTTTTTTGTTAGGATTTGGAGCTGTCTTTAGGTCCTCTGGTTTGCCAATCTCTGTTGGTTTGCCAACTTTCTTTCTATGACCTTTCTCATTTTGGGTCTTTGGATTTTTCTTTTGAAATGACCCATTTTGTACACAGAAAGATTTAGAGAAAAGGTTTCTTAATTGAAGCAGAAGATCAAAGCATTTATATGAATGAAAAGATGAAGGCTTTGTAGAAACAAATGGTTTTGGAGCATTTTTGTCAGGAATAGAGTTTTTGACTTTCCAAACCATTTTCATCTTTTTGTAAACAGGATTATTTGAATTTTTAGCACAAGAGTTTGCTAAGACAAGGTTCTTAAGCCTTTTAGCTAAAACATCTTTTTCTTTAAGGTTTAAATCAAATTTTCTTAGAAGATCTGATTTATACCTCTTCTCCAACATAATCTTGTTTGACAAATCGGATAGTCTCTTTGTTAAATTTGACATTTCAGCTTTAAAGACCTTTCTTTCCTTCTCAAACTTGTCTTTCAAACACTTTGTTTGAAATCCTTCTCTCTTCACCTTTTCAGACTCTTTTCTTTCAAAATCCTGCTCTTTCCTCTCTTTTTCAAGAGATTTCTGTAATTTTGAGATTTTGAAAGAAAGTTCCATATTCTTTGTCTCAAGAAGAGTTTTCTCTTTTCCAAACTTTTCATTTTCACTGATTATAAGTTTTTCAAAGTTGGAAATCAGTTTAGAAAAGTTTAGACACTTAAGCTCAAGGCTTTTCTTCTCTTCTTTAAAAACAGTCTTAACTTCCTCAAACTTCTCTTTCTCCTTTTTACCAAGCTCTTCTGACTCAGATAGTTTCCTTTTTAGTTCAAGATTTTCACAGTTTAGGAGTTTACCTGATTCTTCAAGCTTGGCAATGTTGTCTGAGTTAATAAGAATGATCTTGTTTCTTTCCTCTAATTCTTTCTCAAGAGAAGGAATTATTTTCTTAAAATTTGTGCTGAGTTTGAAATAATAATGAAAATCAGCATCAGCACTAAATTTTAGTCTTGACATATTGAATGAAGTTTTTAACGAAAGAAACAGTTTCTAGGATGTTACCAGATCGAATAAATCGAAAATGGCAGTAAAACAGAATCTGTTTGAAGGAATGAAGAATAGGTTAAGAACAGACAGTTTCTATCAAGAATCTTGTCTAAACGAGGATCACTTGATATTGAAAACCAAGTTTTGCTCTGATACCAATTGTTGGTTCCCGTTTTGCTTTAAACAAGATTATCAGATCTATTAGTTCAGGTTTAAGGTTTGATGCGGAAGCGTATTTGAAGAACTAACAGATATGTTTGATAGATTTAGAACACAATATAAATAAACAGTGAACAGGAAATAATATCTCAACGTTTACTGAATATATATATATCAAGAACAGATTTAAGAACAGTGAGTATGCAAAGCTTTAAACAGATATGACTCTAAATGTGCATAAGCTATGTGTTCTTGATGTTCGATTGAAGTGTTCTTGTTTTTCTGTTTTTGTGTGTTGTTAGGAAGAACTCGACATGAGTCTTCCTTTTATACTACTTTTAGAACACTAAGAAGTAGGTCACTGTTCCTTTTACGGCATGAATAGTGAACTGGATGGTGTGAACAGTTGTTTGAGCCATGCGCATTTAATGGAGCAGATGTACTATTGGTAAATGCATTAAATGGCGCAGACGTCTATTTTGTACCATGCCCTATTGAGTCCACTCAGAGCTTGACACGTGTTTTGACAGTACTTTTCCATACAAGTTGATGAACAGGTCTTGGAACAGTAGCAAGATATTATAAATATCTTCCTAGTCTTTAGAGGACCATAGAGGCTCTGTAATGTGTTACAGAGGTTCTGCGGTCTGGTTCCTCTGTAAAGTAGTCTTCACCGGATTCCGAGTCTTTGGTTGTTTACTTCTGCAGAGCTTCTGTCAAGGGTGGCAGAGGTTCTGTGGCTCGGTCCTCTGTGAGAAGTCTTCTTGGTTCCTTGTCTTCTGATGTTGTCCGCAGAGGCTCTGTTATTGGTAACAGAGGTTCTGCGGTCTTGGTCTTCTGAAAGCGTCCTTCTGTAGTTTCCTCGGTCTTTGATCACTCTTGATCAAACTTCCTTTGATTCTTCTGAGATGCCCGGCAGAGCTTCTGTTGCACTCAGCAGAGCTTCTGTGGAAGTTCTTCTGTACTTGGCCATTTTTCAATACTTCTAATATTTCAGAATATTGGAGCTAACAACATCCAAGCGGCTCTGATATCACTGTTGGGTTTTACTAGCGATTTGCAACCGATAAATGCAGCGGAAGTAAAATAATTTGGTTACAAAATTATAGAAAGCTTTTCTAAAAGATTAAAACTCAATCGGATCCAATGAAGCATTTAACTAAATAATCACATACCATAGGGTGTTTAGAATTATACCTTTTGGGATCTGTTGTGGTTGAACGATCGGGACACTAAGAAATCAACGCAGATTTCCTCTAACGGTATCCACACACAAACACGCGAATTCCACCGAGTGCTAGCCCAAAAGAACCCCTTAATTCTAAATAAGTGTTTGTGTATATTCGGATTCAGAGAATCGAATTGGTCGTCAGAAAATAAATGACCTGACATCCTATTTATATTGACAGTAAATAGGAAGAACTTTCAAGAATTAGAAGGATTGGTAACAGAAATACTCTTCAACTCCAAGTGCTTCTAATTATGAAAATTGGATGAGAACTGTAACATAGAACAAAATTACACTCAAATGCATGGTAACCCTTCAAGTCCAAGTGCTTTGTAATTTACTCCTACCGGAGACATATACTCTCTTTTCTCAACACTCTTTATTTTTGTAAAGGTTGTGCACGGGCTCCAAAAACTAATATAAGCAAAGAGAATCCCACTACATTCTCTAACACATTATTTGTTTCATTAAATACGTTTATACGCTCTTTGACACTTAAGCTATCTTCAAAACTAACTTATGTGTGGCTCAATTTTGGCCTACGACAACCTATCCTACACCGCCCTTTTTTTTCAAACCATACTTTATGGACAAACCCTTCTAGATTCTTATATGAATTTCTAGCTCAAAACCAATTAAGAATTAAGAGTAAGGGTTCGTTTACTAACGCTTACATGGGCAGGAGTCATCAATCTCATTACCTTATGAGACAACATTCTCGGCCATCAAAAAGGATTGATGATATGCGTTTCATAACCCGGTAAACGCTTACTGGGTAAGAGTCCTCACTCTCACTTACCGCGTCAGACTTTCGGTCCTTGACTTCACTCTTACTCGGTAAGATTCTCCGTCCTCTAGAGATATAATTGCAATAAAGGCACACAATTAAAAGTGGGATTACCTGATGGTGACATGTTAGTGCCAAAAATATCTAATTGTATCAAGTTGAGGGCCTATTTTGTAATATCTTAGAATAGGTATAAATAGCCATTGTTAGCTTATTTCCTAACTAGTTCATGCTAAGCCTTTCATTGTAAACTATCTCTACACATTGTACTTACACTTTGGAGATTAATAGAGGGATGACATTCGACATGTTCATGTGTTATTGATTACTTGTTTCTGGGATCACAATTGGTATCAGAGCAAGCAATCAGATCAGATTTCATAGTTTTTCATGATTTTTTTTACCATTTTAGAGAGTTCAACACTTTAGGAGCCATTTTCGTTGATTCGGATCGATTATGTGTTCTAAATGGATTAGAATTGATTAGATTTTGTTCCTGGAGTGATTCTGAGTGAATTGATTCCGCCAATTCATTAGAATTCGAACTAAATTGAGAGAAATTGAGTTTTTTGTGAAAAAGCATTCTACCTATTGTTTTGGGATTAAAGTCTGTATTCTGTTGGTTTCTTGGCCCTACACCAAGAACTAAAAGTGTTCAGATACACCTCGCGCACCACCCTGCCAAGTTTCAAAGAGTTTGGAATCGATTTCAGGAAAAACTTGGATTTTGAATCTGAGTTCATAGTTATCGCAGACTATGGGTGTTCATTATTATCGTACGATACAGTTTGGTTGTTATCGCAAGCATTTTTATCGCGCCCTTGTCGTGCGATAAAATTCTGAGATTTTTTATCGTGCCTTTGACGTACGATAAAAGTTAGTGAACAGTACTCGTCGTACCCTTGGTGTACGATAACTAGGGGGAACAGTAGTTATCGCGCGTGTGGTGAGCGATAACCTTGAGACAAAATTTTATCGTGGGTGTTTTATGCGATAAAACTTTCTGAAAGGTTTGGTGTGCGATACAAACAGTGGGCTGGTGATATTTCTTTCTGATCGAGATTGTTTAAAGATCGTTAACAAGTAAAAACAATGACGACTAGGGACATGTTGGCGATTGGCTCAAAGGATAAACCTCCCGTTTTATTTCCCAAGGACTTTAAGATTTGGAAAGATAAATTCTTAGATTACGTTGATAGGCAAGAAAATGGAGATTACATTCGTAAATCTTTGGAGGAAGGTCCAATGAAAACTGTTTATGAGGAAAACCTAGGTCCAGGAGAACGACAAATTATAAAAACTCCTATACTTCCTGAGAACTATACTGGTAAAGAACTGAAGAGATATAATGTCGACAAAGCTCATTGGTAATGCCAGCGTTGACAACGACATTTATCTGAAGGTTGATAGTCTGAATGAGACAGGAAAGGGCATGTTTGATGAGTTGGTTAAATTGTATCAAGGCTCAGCAGTTGAGAATCAGATGAGGATGTCAAATGTGATAAACAAGTATGAGAATTTTAAGCAGAAGGAAGGTGAAACACTTGATAACACTTATGATAGGTTCACAACAATCTTGAATGAGTTGAACAGACATAAGATCACAAAGACTGTAATTGAAAATAATGTGAAGTTTTTGAGTGTTCTCCAACCCGAGTGGAAGAAATATTCTCATAGGATGAAACAACATTCAAAACTGAGTGTATTACCGTTGCAATAAATGTTTGAGATGCTCAAACAAGATGAGGATGATGCTGAGGAAAAGAGAGAGAAAAAGAAGAAAAGGAAAGGAAAGAGGAAAAGAAAGAGAAGAATAAGGAGACAGGTGAGGATGATCTTATTGCTCTGTTAACTAACAAATATGGGAAGTGTACAGTTAAAAGGGAAAGTAAGTGTGAAGATTCAGAAGATGGTGGATTGGATAGTGATGATTTGGATGAGGCTGAAAGTTTGAAACATGCCATGATTCTTCTTACAAGAGCTTTTCAGAAGAGATTTGTTAAGAAAACAGGATCCAACAATCAGCGGTATTCTTTAGGATCTAAAAACTTTGAGCACAAGGATCATATAGAGTCAAATAAAAGGTTTGAGGATATAAAAGAGGAGAGTAAGAAGTTTGATGAGAAGAAATTTGGTGAGAAAAAGAGTGAAGAGCAGAAGTGCTACATTTGTGAGAAGACCGAACACTTCGCCAAAGAATGTTGGAAACCGATAGTGCGAGATTCTGACTATTATAAAAACAAAATGTTACTGGCAAAGCAAAAAGAATCTGACAAGGCACTATTGGCGGAGGAGGAGTATTGGTTAGACGAGACAGGTGATGAGGAAGAAGAGGAAACCGCTGCTTTTAGCAAGATGTGTCTGATGAGCAAGGATGCTTAGGAGACTGAAGCTGGAACAACATCTGAGACACATGAGGTAGATTCCTATACTGTTAACCATTTTTTCAAACAACTGGAAGTCATGCAAACCAAGTTAAATGATCTAACTGTAAAACTAAACAAAGCTCATAAAACAATAGATTTTCAAAAGCAAAGAATAAATGAACATAATGAGCTAAGTGAAGGTTTGAAAAAGAGTAGAGCTGAATTTGATGAGAGTCAAGCTTGTTTTCGAAGAAGAATGGATGAATATCAGAAAAACTAGAACGTTCAAAAGCTAAGAAAACAGAGTTTGAAAACCTTTTGCATGTTTATAAAGACATAAATACTGAACTTACTAAGAAGGCAAGTAATTTGAAAGAAAATTTGTATAAGATGGGTCTAACTGAATAGACGATTCATCTTAATAAGCCTAAAAATTTTAGATACTACAACGCAAAATGAGGATTGGGATATGATAATCCTCATTATCTGAAGACTGCATTATCTAAATCTCCAACTTTGTATAAGTTTGAATGGCTTAATCTTCCGTCACGGGATACTCAATATAAAATCAAATGGCTTAAAATGGATGGTGAAGATTATGAAGCTGAAGAAGAAGTAAAAAGAAAAACAACGGTTAAAATGCAACTTCCTTTTGTCTACGGAATGGAAAACACGAAGGCATTAGTTTGGAATTGGAAACAAACTTTGTCTAATGACTATCTCCAAAGTGTAACACCCCGCTTACCATGACACAATATTGTCCGCTTTGCCCCACTGGCTCACGGCTTTGTTCTTGGCGACCTGGCAAGGACTTCGCAAGGACTTCCCAGGAGGTCACCCATCCTGGTACTACTCCCACCCAAGCACGCTTAACCACAGAGTTCCCAAGGAACCCGCATGCTTGTGGCCCCAAAACGCGTTGTGTCTGGTAAGGCCAAGGTTTACTAATATACCCAGCATCTCTCCTGTCCACGGCCGATGTGGGATATGCCTAAGGTGTTACACACACCCCCCCTTAGGGACTCATCGTCCTCGATGAGGTTTGCCCCACCATCCCGAACGGCACAGGAGTGGCTCTGATACCATTTGTAACATCCCAGGCCAACCGTACCAGATATTGTCCGCTTTGTCCGCACACCTGGACTCACGGTTTACTATAGTCGTTCCTCCTTGTGATGGCTATTCAGGGTAGATATTACAACGAGTTATTAGCGCATAATAACTCACACTAACAACGCTCACGCTCACTCCTTGGATTCCTCGTGACTTTCCCCGACTCGAGCATTGATCCTGTGTTTCCGATAGTAGGAGCTCTACTACTACCTTCCACACCTATCATCACTCGTTCAGGGTTCCATCCGATGGGTCCAAGTAGTTTCTCGCCGATAACTACACATATATGCCCGCACCGGCATATGTACGCACTCTTCCTAGCTCCCTAGGAATTCCACCCAATTCCACTACCCTTGCTATGATGAAACCCCCACTAGCCCTGACGAGTCACCTCGTAAACGCACAGTCGTATACAGTGGAAACCAGATAGACATTCGAATATAAGATTCTATCCTACAACGGTTGGACTCAAACAAGAGCTGCGCAATAGAACTAAATCAAATATTGTGTAACACCTTAGGCATATCCTACATCGGCCGTTGACAGGAGAGATGCTGGGTATATTAGTAAACCTTGGCCTTACCAGACACAACGCGTTTTGGGGCCACAAGCATGCGGGTTCCTTGGGAACTCTGTGGTTAAGCGTGCTTGGGTGGGAGTAGTACCAGGATGGGTGACCTCCTGGGAAGTCCTTGCGAAGTCCTTGCCAGGTCGCCAAGAACAAAGCCGTGAGCCAGTGGGGCAAAGAGGACAATATTGTGTGGTGAGTGGCTCTGATACCATTTGTAACAACCCAGGTCAACCGTACCAGATATTGTCCGCTTTGTCCACACACCTGGACTCACGGTTTTAAAACGCGTCTGATAGAGGAGGTATCAAGTCCCTTATAAGGCAACCTTTGTTCCCCTCCCCAACCAATGTGGGATCTTACAATCCACCCCCCTTGGGAGCCCAACGTCCTCGCTGGCACACCAGTTCGGTTCCCGGCTCTGATACCATTTGTAACACCCCGCTTACTACGACACAATATTGTCCGCTTTGCCCCACTGGCTCACGGCTTTGTTCTTGGCGACCTGGCAAGGACTTCGCATAGACTTCCCAGGAGGTCACCCATCCTGGTACTACTCCCACCCAAGCACGCTTAACCACAGAGTTCCCAAGGAACCCACATGCTTGTGGCCCCAAAACGCGTTATGTCTGGTAAGGCCAAGGTTTACTAATACACCCAGCATCTCTCCTGTCCACGGCCGATGTGGGATATGCCTAAGGTGTTATACACACCCCCCCCCCTTAGGGACTCATCGTCCTTGATGAGGTTTGCCCCACCATCCCGAACGGCACAGGAGTGGCTCTGATACCATTTGTAACACCCCGCTTACCACGACACAATATTGTCCGCTTTGCCCCACTGGCTCACGGCTTTGTTCTTGGCGACCTGGCAAGGACTTCGCAAGGACTTCCCAGGAGGTCACCCATCCTGGTACTACTCCCACCCAAGCACGCTTAACCACAGAGTTCCCAAGGAACCCGCATGCTTGTGGCCCCAAAACGCGTTGTGTCTGGTAAGGCCAAGGTTTACTAATATACCCAGCATCTCTCCTGTCCACGGCCGATGTGGGATATGCCTATGGTGTTACACAAAGCTATGCAGTTGAGAAACCAAAGGAAAGTGAAATAAAACCTGCTTTTGAAGGAAAAACCTATTTTCCACCTTTGGTTCTTGAACAAAAGCTTATAGACCTCGAAAGACAAATTGAAGACATCAGAAATGGTGACAAAATTGCTTTTGAGATTGATAAGGAAGTTATGTTTACTGTATTTTCAAACAGCTTAAATGAGATAAAAACAAAACATGAAGAAAAATCTATTTCAAAAGAAAAACATTCTTTAGATTCAGATGTTTCTTCATGCAAGGATTTTATGGGAAACAATTTTTTTAAAAGCATGCCCATGGATGATCAAGAGGATTCTGAATCTTGGGATTTGGAAAACCAATCTGTTGATATAACTTTTGAAAAGTTCTTTCCATCGGAAGCTGAAAAAAGAAAGTTGTAAAAAGTTCAATGATTTTATGTATCCAAAGTCTTATGGTATTTTTCACACCACCGATGAAGGCCATTCTGATCATGATATTGAAAATCCTTGTGAAGATAAAGGTAAAGGTATAGATGAAACACCTGCTAAATTTGATTTCAATGCTAAATTTCCAGATCATTCTGAATTCTTAGTTAAGGAAGATGAACCAAAGAAGAACTTTTTCAAAGGTGAATCTTCAAAATCAGTTGAGAAAACTTCTGTTAACGATTACTATTTCAATTCTAAATCTAAAAGATCGTTACAGAAAAAGAAAAGAAAAGCAAAAAGGTATGAATATTTTAAAACTCTAAAATCTAAAACTTTTGATTCTTATTTTTCTGTGTTTCAGATCATTATTTGAGAAACAACAAAAAACTTGAGTGGTGAGTTAAGAAGTCCACACAGGACGTGGATCTGACAAAATCATCCAATTTCCTTTTGATACAATGAAAAACAATTCTGATTCTGCTGTAATAAATCATGTTGCTTGCCATAAACAAAAACTTGTTGTTCCATACAAAATTTACACTATGCAACAATTGATCAATTTTGCACATAAAAAGATTTGTTGTTCATTTTGTGGTGTGGATGATTTTATCTGTAAAAGTGATTCTTTTAACTGGTTTGGTTATAATATTCCTGGTGTTAAAAAGTCTTATTACAAAGGAATTCATAAAAGAACTTTAAAAAATGGTACAAATTTCAAAAATGTACCGACTCCTAACCCAAAAGGACCCATTTACAAATGGGTACCTAAAACCACTTGATTTGATTGTTTGTAGACTAGTTATGTGTGGTACTTGAATTCGGGCCGCTCGAAACACATGACTGGAAGAAAAGAGTTGCTCACTAATTATGTAGAGAAAAACGGTGGTCGAGTCAAGTTTGGTAACGATAAGTACTCACCGATATTGTGCTATGGACATATTGTTAAAGACAACGTCAGAATAACCAAAGTCAACTATGTTGAGGGTTTGGGGAACAACCTTTTCGGTATTGGTCAATTTTGTGACAAGGACTTAGAAGTCAACTTTAAAAAGAAAAGATGTTCAATTCGGACCGAAGGATGAGAAGAACTTCTAGTTGGCACTCGAAAGTCAATTCTGTATACGATTGATCTTTCAACAATTAAACCCAACAATGATGTGTGTCTGTTATCTAAAGCTTCCATCGAACAGAGTTGGTTATGGCATAGACACTTATCTCACCTGAACTTCAGATATATTCAAAAGCTCATCATAGGTGATATAGTCAAAGGTCTACCTGTATTGAAGTTTGAAAGGGAAAATTTCTGCACTGCTTGCAAAAAGGGTAAAATGAAGAGAGTTCCTCACCCGCCGAAACCTGAACCAAGCATGAAGAAGGTATTGGAAATCTTACATATGGATCTTTGTGGGCCTATGAGGACTCAAAGTATCAGTGCCAAACGGTATATGCTAGTGGTCGTTGATGATTACTTGAGGTACATGTGGGTTAAGTTCCTACACTCAAAAGATGAAACACCCGAGCTAGTCATTTCCTTAGTGAAGATGCTTCAGGTCAATCTACAACAGTCGGTTCAGACAATAAGGTCAGATAACGGGACAGAGTTCAAGAATAAAACTCTGGATGATTTCTTGGAATCGTTGGGAGTGACTCATCAATTTTCAGCGGCAAGAACAACACAACAGAACGGGGTTGTTGAACGAAGAAACCGTACTCTAGTTGAGGCCGCAAGAACGATGTTATCGTATACTTCTGTAGGCTGAAGCAGTGTCAACGACTTGCTATACACAAAATCGCTCCATTATACACCGACGTTTTGGCAAAACTCCATATGAGATAATAAACAATAGAAAACCAAATATTAAATACTTTCGTTCTTTTGGTTGCAGGTGTATCGTTCTGAATGACAAGGACAACTTAAACAAATTCAGTCCTAAGGAGAACGAGGGTGTGTTCATCGGATACTCATCCACCTCAAAGGCGTACAGAATCTATTTCAAGTCTTCAAGAACAGTGATTGAGAGCATCAATGTCAAATTTGATGAGACGAAGGACTTGGCTTCTGTACAATGCAGTACAGAACCCGCGAATACCGGCGTTCTAGCATCTGGACAAATCAGTCTAGCTTCCACTAAATCTGATAAAGATCAAGCTTCCACTTCTAAATCTCACTTAAATGAACTTGATAAATTTTTCGAAAATTTTTATGATGAGTATTTTGGTAGTTATAACTCATCTTCTAATGTTTCTGACAAGAATACGGTTGCTCAGAATGTTGTACAAGCTACCATGTCTGGTCCATCTATGGAACAAACATTAAATGATACTAACGCAACAATTCCTGAGTCTTCACCAAATACTCAAGTCATGAATTCTACACAAACAGTACAACAAGAATCTTGTAATGATGTTTCTTCAACTGAGGATGTTTCAAATGTTAATGAGCAGAATGACTCCAACATTCCTGAGGTATCATCTGAAGAGGTTCCTGAGGCCGTACCAATTATTTCAAACAATGAACAATTCGTGCCTCAACCAAAACCCACATTAACAAGTGAACCAATTCCGAAAGAAGATCAGTCATTAGTAGACCCCAATCAAGATACACTTTCCCCACACCCGCATTCGAAAAAGTGGATGCGATGTCATCCTTTACATAAAGTAATAGGAGAAGTGTCTGATCCGGTGAAAACCAGATCAGAAACTGCCAACGAATATTTATTCGCGGTTTTTCTTAGTAATGTTGAGCCAACCACAGTTCCATAAACTATGGAAGACCCGGACTGGGTGATTGCTATGCAGGAAGAGCTAAATCAGTTTGAAGTATTGAAAGTGTGGTGATTAGTTCCTCGACCCAAATGGAAAAGTATCATCGGCACCAAGTGGGTCTTTAAAAACAAGAAAGATAAAGACGGAATAGTCGTAAGGAACAAAGCTAGGCTAGTAGCAAAAGGTTACCGGAAATAAGAGGGTATTAATTATGATGAGACATACGCTCCGGTCGCTCGATTAGAAGCAATTCGGATGTTCTTAGCATTTGCGGCCTACAAGAATTTTACCGTCTACCAAATGGACGTGAAGACAGCATTCTTGAATGGATTCTTGAAAGAAGAAGTGTACGTGTCTCAACCTGAAGGCTTTGTGAACAAATACAAACCGAACCATGTTTACATCTTAGACAAAGCACTTTATGGACTGAAACAAGCCCCTCGTGCATGGTATGAGGTTCTATCCACATTTCTACTTGAATCCGGCTTTGCAAAAGGTAAAATCGATACGACTCTCTTCACTAAACATGAACAAGGTGAAATTCTTCTTATCCAAATTTATGTTAACGATATAATTTTTGGTTCAACTAACTCCTCACTATGTACTTGGTTCTCTAAACTAATGGTGACCAGATTCCAAATGAGTATGATAGGAGAAATCAACTTTTTCCTTGGACTTCAAGTCAAACAGTTCTCAACCAGAATCTTCATAAATCATTCGAAGTATGTATTTGATATCTTGAAGAAATTCAAGATGGAAAACTGTACGACGATTGGAACTCCAATAGCTCCAGGATCCAAGATCGGTCCGGATCCCGACGGTAAGGACGTTGATCTTAGGACGTATAGAGGTATGAGCGGGTCATTAATGTATTTAACTACTAGTCGACCAGATATTATGTTTGCCACATGTCTTTGTGTGATATTTCAGGCTAAACCGAAAGAGTCACACCTTGGAGCCGTCAAGCGCATCTTTCGATACTTAAAAGGCACACCATATCTTGGTATGTGGTATTCGAAGTGGACAGGCTACGAACTCGCTGCTTATTCTGATGTTGATCACGAAGGAAGCCTGCTAGACAGAAAGAGCACCTCTGGCCATATACAGTTCTTGGGAGACAAGCTTGTGAGCTGGGCGTCAAAGAAACAGAATTGTGTTTCAACATCAACTGCGGAGGCTAAATATGTTGCCGCGGCGAGCTGTTGTTCACAAGTTCTGTGGATGAAGACGCAACTCATGGACTACGGGTTTAAATACCATAAAATCCCAATCTACTGTGATAGCAAAAGCGCTATTGCAATCTCAGCTAATCCTGTCCAACACACAAAGACGAACAACATTGATATCAAGTATCATTTTATTAAATATCACGTTGAGAAAGGTACAATTGAACTTTATTTCGTCACAACTAAATATCAACTTGTCGATTTGTTCACAAAAGCTTTGGATGAAAAACGTTTTCATTTCTTAGTATCCAAGCTTGGCATGTTGAACTTGAAGGTTTAAAGTCTTTATATTGATCATTTAATAGATTGAAATTTTCGTGTCTCAATCTAGATATTTTATCCAGATTGATAAACATAAATTGTTCATCATATTATATGTCCAATATATGTTGTTTTACAAATTTTGTGTTCACTTTGATACACTTCATTTTTCCTGTCTTTAATTTTGTTAAGATACCTGTTTCCGTTTGAGGTATGTTCATGATTTCAGGGGGAGTTGTTAGAATTTACATGCATAATTTTAGGGGGAGTATGCATAACTGACATGTATTGTGAGTGTAGACATCATGAGTTTTCAACATGAAGACATCAAGGTTAGTTTTCTTATTTGTTTTTTAACAAACCCTAAATGATGAAAAATCTTTTTTAAAATTCTTTGCATCATTTTAGGGGGAGTGAAAACCTTGATTTTTAAACCATGAGAGCTCAATCAATTAAAAGTCGGATATCTTTTAATGTGATAAAATTATTGGAATTTTTTTTGAAAAATGTCTAAGTGTTGGTGTTATCGCACATGCCTTGCACGATAAACATTATTCATCGCATGTGCCTTATGCGATAACAAAGACACCAACTTTTATGGCATATGTGTTGTGCGATAAAAGCTCGATAAACTTTTTTATCGCGCATGTGTTGTGCGATAAATCCATGTGAACAGTGGTTATCGCACGCCTCGTATGCGATTAACCTTTCACCCATTTTATCGCGCGTGTGTTGCACGATAAAATCTGGGTTATCGTGCCATGTTCGTACGATAACTCTGACACGTTGGCAGGTCAACCGTTGGACCCATCTTCTATTGCCACGTGTCATCAACCCCAGGGTTCTATATATAGAGCGATTTTTCAAACACTTGAACTTTTTCGAACCCTGAAGAACCCTTTCTGCCTTCAAAGATTTTTGCAAGTTTTCGAGGATTGAAGCTATTTTTCATTGCATTCCACTCGTACTTCAATCAAGGTTGGTTTTACATCGTTCATTAATCTATTTTTACTGCTTTTATTAGTCTGTTTGTTGTTTTTAGGGTTTTTATTCGAAAATCACAAGAGTCTGTTCATATTCTTCCTTAAAAATCAATCTTTGTGTTAGTGTTTGGGTCTGAAAATGATAAGATAGGCTTATGTGAGTAAAACGGGTATAGGTTTCAATTTTATACTTTGATTTTGCATTCCATAGAAATCTGGGCTTGAACACTTAGTTTATCTTCAAGTGTTCAAGATTATCGCACATAACATGTATTTATAAATTCATCTTTATCGCATGCTTATCTGTTCATCATTATCGCATATGCCGTGTGCGATAAAATTTTGTCGCACATGTTCCATGCGTTAATAATGTTGTGCGATGACTTCTTTGAAGTGGTATGCGATAAAACCCCGAGTTAAGAATTTTTTTTGAAAATTTTCCAAAATCCCAGTTGGAGCACCTTGGCTAATTTTTCCTCACACAGGATATCAGATGGCACACGTTGAAAGAAATGGTGGTAATTCATCAGATGAAGGCAATCCAATGCCATCTCACAGATCTTCCCATCCATCTGTGAATGCAAGGAACCTAGATGAAGAACTTTTGCCCGCATCCGAACACTTGCAGTTGAAGGATAACAACTACACTCTTGACATGAGTGTTAATCAGGATTATAGAGTTATCCTTGAAGTTCTGAAAGGTCATCCTTTACGTACATCACTTACAAAGACAGTCACTGTGTCAGTCATTTATCTTCAGCAATTCTGGAATACCATCCAGTTTCACCCTGAAATGAGAGGATCTAATATTTCACGGCCAAGGTTGATCATTTTGATGCAAAGATCACCCTGAAGAGACTCTGAAACGCCTTGGATCTGCCAAGGCAACCCAATTTTAAAGACCTTATCTCAGAAGACGATCTGTGCAGATACATTATGTCACTTAGTTATCAAGATGATAGTGCTAGAATTCTAACCCGTTCATCCCAATTCAAAAGGAAGTATCTACCGAGAATCTGGTACACTTTATTCAACATTCTGAATAGGTGTATGACTCCAAAGCATACCGGTCTGGATAAGTGCAACATCGGGATTCTCAGACTATTCCATGTTGTGGCTTTCAACAGAAGGATAGATTATGCAGTGTTAATATGGAATGAGCTGATCGAGTTGGTTGGTGACAAGTCAAAACCTGCCAAAGCCCGCTCCTTTGTACCGTTCCAGAGATTCCTACAAATTCTCATTCATGGTATTATGGAATCAAATCAAGAGATTCCTAGACGTTCTGATGCTATTCATGGCCCACAACAGTAGATGCACTTTCTGAAATTGCATGCACCTATTGATTTTGCTCACATTGCAGTTATACCTGAGGCAGTTCTGGCCTATGCTGACCAGCAGTCACCATTCATAGTTGAGTATAGGTTAGAACATGCACCTATGGTCTAGCCAGGACCGGAGGGACCTGCCCAGGGTGCAAACCAATTAGGTGGTGAGGGTCAAAATATTGAGCAGGGTCAAGAACAAGGGGTTCTTGATCGGGAAGAGTTGAGAGAAAATGTTGATGTGAGGGGAACTGGAGAAGGGCGTGTTGCTGGTCATGTATCTGTGGCAATATTCTCTGACGAAGAATCTCTTGCTGCCGCGGATGATGATGATGATGAATCTTCTTTCGACTCTAGATACGATGCTTCTAAAGTAATATCTGCATCTTCTACTTCCAATGACGAGGCTCCTAAAACAACTGAAAGAGACGGTGATTCTAATAGTGACTCTGACTCAGACCATGATCCAGATGTGTCTAAAATTCCTAAACATGTTGGCCCGAGACCACATGTAGAAAGTTCTGATGCTGATTCCACTTGGAACATCGAGAACATTGACTTTTCTGGTGGAATAAGGATGGATGAGGGCGTTTTAGTTGAAACAAAAAAAGGAGTGAGCTGTGAGGAGGGGAGAAAAGAAAATGCAGAGCGTGAGACAGGGTCTGAAAAACAAATAATGATAGACCCTTCCCAAAGCGTGTCTAGCCGGGTAGCCACATCTACTGTCAACGTGCGTTCGTCGCCGTTAGACATTGAAAAAGACGTAGTAGACCCAGCTATGCAATGCACAACCCCACTCAGCCACTCATCAGTTTCTCAACAAACTGATGTTTCAATTTCTCACAGGGATTTTGCACAAACACTATCAGCGACACACTCGGTGTCTGTCGGTATTGAAAAAGATAGGCAATCGCCCCGACCATCGACTTCTTTTCAAAGCACATTGAGTCTAGAGCCCTTTGGATACACTACCTTTCCTAGGCCACGTGCTCCAGTCACTTCTCAAATGGTGACACAATCTATTGGTAGATTTACTGCACCAATTGGAACACCCCGAGTGTTGCCGCCATTCGTTGGTGCTTCACAAGGACCGGGTGGAAGTCCTGTCAATGTCAACACCATGCCAGCATTGAACACAGGCCATGCGGTTGTTTCAACTGTCATGTCAAGCGGTAACCCACGTGGTCCGCGTGTTAGTCCCGCCCGAGCACAACAGTTAAGAGCAATGATAGGGTCGCCTCCTTACTATGTCACGGTGGAATTATACATACGGCGTTGAATTCTTTGAATGTTTCTTATAAAAACAGACGATGGAGATGCAGAAAATTGTAAGTAAGTTGTCGGAGGAGGTACAAAGAGCAGTAAAAGGCAAATCTATGTTGGAGACACCTACTTTCATGCCTGAAACTACAAACCCTTCCCAACCATTCTCAAACACTCAACCTATACCCAATATTTCCAGATCAACTCTTGGTACTTCTACTCAACCCGAAGCTCAAATTCCTACACATGAGCTCAAATCCCAACTCTTAGCCCGTTTACTTACACAGGAGGGAACATTGATGCTGAAGAAGTTAATTTGGTTGGATTATTAAGGAAAGATGCTGAAGTTCAATCCCACATAGCAACAAAGTCAGATATTCAGACTCTTCAACAATCTTTGAACCAACTTACTCAAGTTGTGACTTCAGGCTTCAAGGCAATCTCTGACAGGGTTACTGTGTTGGAAGAATCGTGTAAAGCTCAGGCTTAGTCAAACAAGAGAAAGCATGATGATTAGGATGATCCTGATAATCATGAGGGGGAGAAGAGAGCCAGAGTTGAATCAAATGTTAAAGCTGAAATGGTTAATATTGGAGGTACAGATAAGGTAGTTACTGATATACTGGAAGGACAGGCTGATGATACTGTCCAGCAAGTTCTAGATTATGTCACACCTAGGGTTGAAAAGCCTCAAGGTGGTGATAATAGGTCTGATGAAGCAGGGACGAACCCAGAAATTTTTTCATACGGTGGCACCATATTTTTTTCATACGGTTTGTATCGAAGTGTTTTTCATCTTTTTACCAACGTTCAATATCGTCCGATGTGTTTTTAGCCAAATTCCGGCGTTTAGAGAGATTTTTAACATTTTTTGCTTGATTTTGTTGGGTTTTTAAGTTTTTTATGGATTTCGAGAGTTTTTTCGGTATTTTTTTGTTGATTTCAAGAGATTTTTTTGGTTTTTTTGGTTGAATGGGTATTAAGATTTGGGCCTTTTTTATCAGTTTAGGTGCACCCCTTGTAGTTTCCAAAATAATACGGTAGCACCTCCTAAATCCATATGGTGGCACCTTCACAAAAAGCGAATTTTTTACCCTTCGTCGAAAAATTGTTACGGTGGCACGTGCCCCTCATGGGGTCCGTCCCTGTGATGAAGAGAGGATGGCAGATGATATGCTCCAAGATATTGTGTATATTGATTCGGAGGATGAGCCAGACAAAACTAATTCTAAGATCAAGGAAGAGATAGATGATGTTTTGATGCTACTGGTAATGTGCAAACTATTGATTCTGATTCAGATGATGATTATGATCAGGTTTTACAACAACAAGATGATCATGTGATAGGTATTCCTGAACTCAACATTCCTTTCATTCCTGATGGCAAAATCAAAGACCCAGTTTCAGAAGCTGAAGTTAGAATATTTCAAAGATTGGTTGATAATGAACCTAATCTAGCTGGAAGAGGGCACATGATAAGGATTTTGACTCTGTTCCAAGAAGATGTGAGAAGAGACTTGTTTGTTAAAAATGTTCAAAGAATTGATCCGGTGAAGCTATACTCCATTGAAAAGTGGCCGTTAATTCATCAGACCGAATTTCTGCATGTTATGAAGAACAAAGATCAAGACATTGATTGGGTCAGAACATATAAGAAAAAATATTGGTCAGAAGCCTTCCAGTCAGTCAAAAGATTCATGAAAAACATGGTAAAGTTCTCCTATCTCACTGATTTTCAAATGGCACTTGAAGCAGGTCAAGAGAGAGTTAATGTGCTGAAACCCAGCAACAGATTGTCTGATATTCAAGGCATCCCGATCTACACTATCCTTGAGAAGCCGGAATTTGGCATTGTTTACTTTAATGAACAAAAGAAGAAGAGATTTCTAAGATTTGCTGAAGTAAATAAATACTCTGATGGGACGTTCAAGCTAATTCAGATTCAGCTTGAAAGCAAACTCAGACAGGATGAAAAGGGTCATGTTAAAATGAAGCCAAAAGAGAGAAAGCTAATTGACCGAGCATTGGAAGCCATCAACAAAAGAAGGGAGTGCCGGAATGCACTAAGATGTTTTGAGATCATCTTTGGAATCAGAAAGAAGTACATTGCTTTTGTTCAAGCCCGGTAACTGCCTCAACTTTTGATACAAAGGGGGAGAATGTTAGTGCCAAAAATATCTAATTGTATCAAGTTGAGGGACCTATTTTGTAATATCTTAGAATAGGTATAAATAGCCACTGTTAGCTTATTTCCTAACTAATTCATGCTAAGCCTTTCATTGTAAACTCTCTCTACACATTGTACTTACACTTTGGAGATTAATAGAGGGATGACATTCGGCATTGTTCATGTGTTATTGATTACTTGTTTCTGGGATCACAAGACATACACTTGAGAATAACCTCCACAAAGAAGGAGCCTCGATCAACAAATTAAATCAGCAATAGAGAGTCTCCATTTTGAGCTTGAATCAGCCCTCAACCAAAGAACCAGTCTAAAAAGGATAAACCTCTGATTTTTATCTATTTTTAGATCATTTTGGAGTCAAATATCGATTTTTTTAAATAGAAATGTAAGAAAGAAGACACAAGATTGAAATTTATCAACATTATGAAGTATAACACTCGCATTATAAAGATTGGTACAGCTAGACCAGGTTTAAGTCGAAATCTTCCATCAACTTGACATCTAATCAAGAAGAAAATCAGAAATTTGCTGTCGCAAGCAAAAAACTATCCAACTTATACAAATGATTCAGCATATAATTGTAACTTTATGAAACACCATAGAAACTAGCACTTGTATTGAATTTATCAATCATAACTTCTCTCAGTTTCATAACAGTATTAGAAAACTGTTTCTCCATGCGCTGAGATGAACCCCTGAGTAAACAGTAAACAACGCATAAGAATAATTGATTCTCCATGTATAATTAAATGTTGAATAACATAAATTACAATTTTTATAACTTCAAATATATGAATTATTATATTTTAAAATTATTGATCTTACCCATTTTTATCGATAAGCTAGAGCTCTGAATGCATTCATCTTTCATTCAAAATGTGAACCTTACTACTATAATCCAACTAAGGGGTCGTTTACCAAACACTTATCCGGGTAAGTGTTTACCAAGTCACATTACCTACCGGATTAATATGGCAAACACCAAAAATCTTACCCGGTAAAAGCGAATGCAAGGACCACGAGTCTTACCCGATAAGTGACGGCGACGACTCTTACCACGATTAGCGCTTACCGGGTGAATTGTTGCATATGAAACCAATTTTGTGTTCTAAAATCTTACCCGGTAAGTAAGTGATGATGTTAAATTTTAAGCGTTTGATAAACGGCCCCTAACATCAATATACAAACAAATACAGAAAAACACCACCAATGATAATTATAATTCTCTATAGCATTCAGACTGAAAACTAAAAACTAAAAACCAACACTCTCCGACAAAACAAAAATTAACTAAGAAAACGATGTGATGTTGACAAGGTTCCTCAAGAAAGCTGCATGAAACAAGAAGGTCAGGCTGGGAAATTTCCAAAATACCAAACTATATATGAAATCAATGATTATTGCTAAATCATAAGTACCCGCTAATCTTATCAAACAATTTTCTTCATGAAGATGATGGGGTTCCTAAATAATATAATTTGCTACAATCATTACCATAACAACAATTGAAGAATGTGAGGAAAATGCCCAGAAAGAACTATAGATCGATGCAACAAACTGCATACGCTGCACGCATCTGTATGGGTAGAATGCAGACTTGTGCAGAATCTAGATAAGCTCCAAGGGATTGGAGAAGTAGGAAAATGTAATATAGAAATATCAAATATACTTATACTTCACCAAATCAAACCAACCTAGTGAGTAGTGACATGATAATTTACCCATTACTAATAATCCAACCCAGTCCCATATAAAGTAGAAGTATCAATCACCAAGACGTAGAATCACAACCATCAATATCCCTAAAAGCCATCTAACCGATCCCAGAAGGAGTCTAAAACGACCTCCAAACAACAATCCTATCGCACCCCCACCCTCATAATTGATCCCAGAAGGCAACAACAAAAAATCTCGATTTTGGGCCAAAAACCCAAAATCAGACAAAAACACAAGATTTAAGGATTAAATTGAAGCATGGGAGATCCACACCACAAAGACGATCTAAACGGAGTTGCCTTCGATTTCAAGCGGTGGTCGTCCAGATTGTGAAGAGAGGAGGACCGCAAGCCGTTCTTGGGAGCAGGAATGGACGAATGGTGTTCTATCTCTCACACACATTATCTATATACTACCTAAAGCATGGGTTTGAGGTCAAAAGACATAGGTCTGGTAGAAGGTAGGAGGGTATGGCTTGAAGACAGAATGCATGGGCTTTGGTAGAAAGATATGGTTTGAGCCTTTGAGGACATAAAGTTACGTCGCCTTTTTTTATTGGATCGATTTTAAACTCTTGCATAAAAAAGTTGTATAATATGCATCAAAAGTTGTATTTAAGAGTTTTTTTTAGCTTTATGCATAAAATTGTAGTACTCAATGCATAAAAGGTTGTAATTAAGACTTTTTGTCTAAACCAATATTAATGTAGTAATAGATAATAGATATATAGGGTTGGGTTACGGTGAGAAGTTAATATTAACGTGAGAATTAGTCATCAACCGTTGGATGAGAAATGAATGCACACTAGGATGAGATGCATCTAATACACCGGATCAATTCTCTTTTATGCTGCAATTCATGGGAGTTGCATTTGATTAAAACTGATCAACAGTTCAAGTCCACTTCTCACATTAACCTCAAATTCTCACATGATCATTCGCCTATACATATATATAAGGTTACGTTCAGGGGAAAACCTCAAAAAACGGAAAACTACGGAACACTTTGGTAGCCCTCCATCTGGACGGTATGCACTTGTGCATACAGGTAATTTGTAACATGCACACATGCATATATGCACAAATGCATGATGCACTTGTGCATAAAACCAAAAAAAAACTTAACTTACTTGTATGCACAAGTGCATACCGTGTAGATGAAGGGCTATTAGGGTGTTCTTCAGTTTTTCATTTTTTGAGGTTTTTCTCTGAACCTCCCTCCCTCTCTCTCTCTCTCTCTCTATATATATATATATGTATATATGTGTATGTATATATATATATATATATATATATATATATATATATATATATAGAGAGAGAGAGAGAGAGAAAGGGGGTTCAGGTGAAAACCTCAAAAAATGAAAAACTGAGGAACACCCTGGTAATTGTTCATCTGGACGGTATGTACTTGTGCATACAACTAATTTGTAACATGCACATGTGCATATATACATGTCATGGTTCTAAATAACTCGTTATGCCGCGTTATGGCGTCAAGGCTTGGGTTCGTCGCCATGTTAACCACTATGGCTCCTTCTTAAGGCTTGACATGCATTGTAGTGCGTTATGGCATGTTATGGAGCGTTATGATGTGTTACGACGCATCATTGTAAGGTGTGAGATTACCTTTAAATATAAATAAATGATAATTGTTTACTGAACCAAGACTTAAGACTTAAGTACACATAAAAAGGAAACTTAAAAGCTAAAAATTATAAATTGGTAAAAACTTGTTCCCATTGTCGTACACGAAGAGTCGAACGTGAATTCTTTGAAAAATGAAGAAAATAGTGAGTAGAGATTTACTCCTGATTTTTGCACTATCAATATCATTTTTTATAATCTCTATAGATTTGGTATCAAATATCTTTTTTTTGGTTTTATTACTTTTCATGAATTTATTTTGTTATACATTATGATTCAATACACTATACGTTATTATTCAATACACCAACACACAAGTGTGTGTATGTATGTACATATATATGCCGCCTTAGGGCATGCTTTGAAAAATGTCGTAACTTGTAAGGCTTGAGACTTTACCTCGCCGCCACGGCACGCCTCACGTCATTTAGTAGAACCTTGATACATGTGCATTATGCACTCGTGCATAAAAAAAAAACAGCTTCAATTACTTATATGCACATATGCATACCATTCAAATGACGATCACCAGGATGTTTCTCCGTTTTTATTTATCCGGGTTTTATCCAAAACCCCTGAACCTCCCTATACACCTATATATATATAGGGTCAAGTTATTTTATTAACCACATTTTTGGTATTAACTTTATTAACCATTCTCATCCATTATATTAGAGATCTACGATTGAGATTAATCTATTAATAAATACAATATATTAAATGTTGAAGTGTAATTTGGGATATGTGAACCGAGGTGCTCAGGGTCAAAATAGGAATTTCTTGGTAGACTTTTTAATTAGGAGTTACAAAATATTCATTAATTAGGAGTTACAAAATTGTTTTAGCTATTATTATTTTTTAACAAAAATACTAGGTGTGTTGATTTTTTATTCATTCATCAACATTTTTTGTATGAAAATGGACTTTCGATGTGATCAAAACTACATTCAACCCATTTTGTTAAATGATTGTAATAATTCCACGGGGTTGGACGATGTCGATGGAGGAGACGATACGTATAAATGTTCATCATTGGACGTGAACATCTGTGAAGTTGAACATGCATGAAACATTTGTTTATTCATATTTGTAATCAACTATGAAACAATATGAACAATAAATGTTCATGTTTGTTCATAATTTTAATCAACTATGAACAAATTGATTTATCCACGCCACACTTGGTTTTATTTGAATTTGAGCCCATTCTTACTATCTTCAATAAAACTCTAATAACCGGAAATTTGTCTAATAAAAGTTTAACAAACGTTCATGTTTGTTCATATCAACTATGAAACAACAAATTTGAACAAAAGTATATGGACAACAAATGTTCATGAACACGCATGTTTGTTATTCATGTTTGTTCATAATTTTAATCAACTATGAACAAATTGATTGATCCACGCCATACTTGGTTTTATTTGAATTTGAGCTCATTCTTACTATCTCCAATAAAACTTTAATAACATGAAATTTGTCCAATATAAGTTTAACAAACGTTCATGTTTGTTCATATTTTAATCAACTATGAAACAACAAATTTGAACAAAAGTATATGGACAACAAATGTTCATGAACACTCATGTTGTTCATGTGTGTTCATAATTTTAATCAACTATGAACAAATTGATTGATCCACGCCATATTTGGCTTTATTTGAATTCGAGCCCATTCTTACTATCTCCAATAAAACTTTAATAACATGAAATTTGTTCAATATAAGTTTAACAAACGTTCATGTTTGTTCATATTTTAATCAACTATGAAACAACAAATTTGATCAAAAGTATATGGACAACAAATGTTCATGAACACTCATGTTTGTTGTTCATGATCAAAAATACTAGTTGTTCAAGGTTTTTTTTCATGATAAAAAATACTAGCTAATCTATCAAAAATATGGTTTGTTCATATGGTTTTTTTCATGTTTGTTCATGATCAAAAATACTAGTTGTTCATGTTTGTTGATGATCAAGGTTTTTTTTCATTCGGTTCGAATGTTTCATCGGTGCTGGTACTAACGTTTTGCGTCACATCTTCATCATGCGAGTTGAGTTTTGTTTCAACGCCTAATCCATCGGATGAACGAACAGCAGAATAATTTAACAAATCAAGATGAATGTGGGCTTGATCACGAGGGAGTTCATCTTCAAAGAAACGAAATTTGATGAACAAAAGCAAATTCAAATCACCTAGCTATTTTAATAGAATTTAAGAATTCCTAATTCAAATTCATAACTCCCCATTAATTATTAAAATTTGTAACTCCAATTTAAAATCTTTAAAAAACCCATTTATAAAATACCAAGAATACCCTCAAACATTAATTAATAGATTAAAATCAACAAACTTAAATGGTGAGCTCTCATTGGTGGAAAATGGTTAACAAAGTTAACACTTTTTTTATGGTTAACATTATAACTAGCCTATATATATATATATATATAGGACCAATCATGTAATTTACTTCAAAAAATAAAAGAAAACATTAAGACTGAATTACATGTTTGGTCCATGTAGTTTACATGTCTTTAACACTGTGCATCTCTAAACTAAATGGGTCCTATGGCTTAAATTATTTAACTTTCTGGGTCCCTACCGTTCTGATGAAGATGGTAGTCACTGGAATATCACTGAAGGCACTCGTAGGAAAGAAGAAATTAAAAGACTCATTGAAGATGAAAGGTTGAAGGGTAGAGGAGGAATTAATGGAAAATTAAATGGTTGAGTCTAAAGGAGATGGGACTATGGTTTACCAGTTGAGCAATTAAGTCGGGCTGACCGAATATATAAGTTGCAAACGAACGTCTATTTATGGCTGAGCGAATAAGCCATATAGGCTATACAACACATTAAGCCACAAGCGAACAACTCCTTACTTTTTCCGTAAATTTAAATTTTTAAAAAAAGCAACATAAAATACATATCACTTTGTGGGGTTTTATCCATGTTCCATATGCGAATATATTTTACGTGCTCAAACATATTATGTTTATTTTGTCATTCTCATATACACATTGGTATTTTACACAAATGCCTTTATTTCCTCTTAGTTCACTATTGTATTTCCATTCTCATTCAATCCAAACTTGTCATATTTCAAAAAACATTATTTTCGTAAAAAAGTTATTACTTTAGGATTAATTAATGGTGTTAACTAGTTTATTTGTTAGTTCTAATAATCATTTGAAATTCAATTAATCAACATTAATTTATATTGGTGAAAAGAGTAAGAACTATATACACGATACTTAACCTTTTATGTATCTTCATCGCCACTATCACTGTCTTCGTCTTCGTTTTTATCTCTATCTCCGCCTTCCCCGTCTCTATTATCTTGCTCCTGATTACACGTAAAAAGTAACTTTAGGATTTGTTGATCCCAATAATGACTCAACAATGATATTAATCTCAATAGTTCAAACAAATATGTATGTGGAAGCGTTTTAAAAGAACTAAAGAGATGCTCGGTAGAAAGTACACACAGAATCAAACAAGTAAAGTAATAATAAACAAGAGTTTAGCCCAAAGATTCACTTTCTATTGATTCTTCATAAAACACCAAGAACTCCGTAAGTGTGTGTGTAATACAATAAAGTATGTCTTAATCTGGTGTGTGTGTAGTTGTGTAAATTTACTTGAAAAGCTCTACAAGAGCCTTCTATTTATACTACTTTACAGGGGACAAGTGAGAGACAAGAAGTACTAAGGTACAAGACAACATCGTGGGTCAGACATCAGGTACAACGTTAATGTAGTGCGCCGCATTCTGCAAAGGCTGCAACCCATCAGAGGTGGACACGTGGAATGTGCAGGGCACGCCTTGTACGAATGATCTTCAGGATCTTCGTACAACAGAGGCACGTGAGAGGCACGATCTTCTTTGTCTTGATCTTCAGGAATCTTCAGTCTTCTAAGTCTTCATACCACAGAGGCTCTGTCAAGGGTGACAGAGGCTCTGTGGCCTTGTCCTCTGAGAAAGTCTTCTGTTGAGAGATCTTCACTTGGTGTCTTGGTAGAGGCTCTGTCGATGATCTTACACTTAGCCTATTTTTCAATACTTCTTTAAACATAGAAGTTGGAGCTAACAATCTCCCCATAAGTATTGAAAAATAAAAATTTGGAAATTTGCATGTTTTTCTAAGCTAAGAACACAAGAAGAGGTATTTGACCTCTGTAGAAGATTTACTTTTCATATATGGTTATGCCAGAGGCACTTACATTCGATTACATTGCAAAGTATGAAAAGTAAGAAGAAGATAGTTGTGGATGTCAGACTCTGGCATTTGGGAAGTCGTTGATTTTCCCTGTGAGTCCTCCATCTCTGAGTTCACGATACATTCTGATACAGAGGTTTCTGAAGTTGATGACAGAGTCGATGACCTCTATTAATCTATTGGCGTGGGATATATCCATGAACTCTGATCCTCTGTGCTCCAGGAGATTGGCTCTGAACTCGAGCAGAGTAAGAGTATTTGTTGCATACTTCTGGCAATCAATCTCTAAGAACAACTTCAACTTTCCAGCAGGATCTCGAAAGACGTACCCAACCTTTGGACTTGTGATGATGGAGTTTGGTCTGATGTCAGCAGAGGAGGGGCATTCGTCTTCTGGTGGTAGGAGATTTATTTTTCTTACTCCAAGGTCGAGTCCCACTTGGAAGTCTGTCAGGCTATATAGCAGAAGCTTTTCGCGCATGGCCTTCTTGATCAGACCATATGCCCCTCTGAACGTCAAGTCTGGTGTTATAATTCTTCCTTGCCCAGCTCAGAAGTTCGGGTAGGTCATAGGGGCTTAGATTTCTCAGATCTGCATCTGAGAATTTGTTCTCAGATCTGTCGGCCCTTCTGACGTGATAGAAGTTGTAGTAAATCTGTGTGCCTCTGGTGTGAGAAAGCTTGCAGTATATGACTTTTTCAATCCTTGAATTTGAGAAGACTTGGTTGATGGGTTTTGCTTTGTCTCTATAGAAGTCATCTCGTACCTGCTTAAGCAAATCAAGTTTCAGAATGGATGGTGGCAGGGGATCGTTGACGGCTCTGCTGTACATGTACTTGTACACCACCTCTTCCATTTGTCGTGGAGGTGCAGAGGGTGGAGGCATGGGCCGACGTAGAGCTTCCATGTTGCTGATTAGTGCAGCCACTCGGTCTTCTGATGGCTTTTCCTTTGGATCCAGGATAGATTTGGTTGACAGAGGAGTGAATCCGAAAGCCCAATCTTCTTCTTCTGGCTTTGGAGTGACAAAAGCATCAAAGGAGCTTTTTAAGAGCTTTTTAGAGCATTGATGCTTCTGCTTCTTGCGTTTCGGTTCCTCTGTAAGGATGGACTTCCCTTTGTCCTTGGCCTTAGGCTGTTGTTCTTCTGCTTGTTGGGTTTGGGTTGCCTCTATTGGTTTTAGCGGTGGAACCTCTGAGGTCTTTGCTGGAGGTTCCTCTGTTGGTTTGACAGGGGGCTTGGTTGGTAATGTGGGTTTGGTTTGGGGTTTGGTTGGGGATGGTTCTGTGGTTTTGCTAAGATATTTTCTATGTTTTTGAGCTAATGTTTTTGTTCTGGGTTTGGCCTTAGGCTCTTCTGTTGTTTTGGGTGTGGGAGATGGCAGCTTGGTTTCTTTCGTTGGTTTTGGTGTTGGAGATGGTTGATGGGTTTCTTCAGTTCTTGGTTTTGGTGTTGGGGAAGGGAGGTCGTCTTCAGAAGAGGTAAGTATCTGGATTTGCGCGGTTGTAGTCTCTGGTGCCTTTTCAGTTGTTTCTACAGAGGTGGGTACTTCCTCTATGGTCTTCTTCTGGGTTTGGGTTTTAGAGGATGGTGGTACTTGGGTTAGTGGTTCGGCGTTGAGTGGTGGTGGAGCTGGTAAACCTCTGTTGGCAGCTCTTTCTTTCCTCTTCTTCTCCCCCTCAGGATGACCTGATGATCCATCAGAATCATCATCAGAGTCATCCTGACCTCTGTCCGATTTACCTTCTGCTCGGCATGACGTAGGTGGCTTCGTGGGTTGAGAGGCCCCTTCAGCTATCATTTTAGCGCAGAGGTCATCACAGATGCCCAACAGATAGGCAACCTCTGCTTCCGAGTTGAACCTTAGCTTCCGTACGCTTGCGTGGAAATCTTTCACATAGTTGGCATTTGCGGTGGTGAAGGCCTTGATGAATTCTGTCATCTCGTTGAGTATCCCCTGACCAAGTTCTGTAATCTGAGCTCTGGTCATGTAGTTAGAGGGCTTCGTGGCCTGAGTCTCTCTGGTCGTTTGTTCTTGGATTTGCTCTAGGGCCCTTTTAAGATCTTCGGGTGTAAGGGGCCCGTAGAAGAAGGGGTTTGTTCTTTCTTCAGCTGCTCGATGAGTTCTTTGACAAAGGCCTGAAATGCAGAGGTAGATGCTTTTTCGAATGCAGGGGTGGTAGTAGCAGCAGAGGTTGTTGCAGTAGTTTTCATTTGGGCGTTGGCAGATTTCACCTCTATTGACAGGTTTTCAACTTTGGTAGTCAGATCAGATAGTACCCTGGAAGTTGATTCTGCAAAAATGTCGAAAGAGCTTTTCAACTCCTTCAATGATGTGGTCATAGAGGTCACAAGGGTTTGGAACTCACCCCTTGCGACATATGAACTAGGTGTAACCTCTGGGGGAACACATTCTTCCCCAGAGTGTGTCTCTGTTCCTGAGACGCCTTCTTTCACTCCTGTTTGTACGTTGAGAGTGGAAGGACTTCCCTTCGATCCTAGAGAAGGGGCTTTTTAGGCCTCAGACTCTATGAAGGTTCTGTCAGAGACCTGATGCTGATCCGCTCCAGAGGTGGGGACAGCAGTATCTCCGAGTTGACTTGGGGACTTGTTTAGAGTCCCTTCGTCTCTGTGCTCTATAGGCTCCTCTGAAGAGCCGTAGGGTCCTATGTGTGTGCGTGTGGCAGAGGAAACGAATTCCTCTGCAGGGATGTCAGATGTGATCTGGGGCAATTGATCACGGATAAGAGGAGAGTCCTTTTGAGAGGACTCCCTCTGAATAGTTTCTCCCAGATGGCAATGGCACAAAGGAGGAAAGAGGTTCCTCTGTCCGGTTTGCTTGGGTTGGGATTGAGCTGTGCGGCTCTTTTTCAATAACTTCTTCTGCCACTAGACTGGCGGAGCTAGAAGTGTTGGTTGCACTGGGAGGGGGTTGTGGTTGTGTGCCTCTTCGCTCTTCGGCATCTTTTAAGGCTTCTTCCTTTGTCATGCACCCTAATACAGGGGATTTCAACCTAGACTCTATGTCCACCCAAGTGTCCTCTGATTCAAACATCTCCTCTGTAAGATCGAGCTCTGGGTCATAGCTAGGAGGAGAGGCAAACAGGTATGAGTTCATCCTGCCAGAAGGTGTGTCTGCTTGAATATCGGCAGGGGTTCTGTCACTGACATCCAGATCGGAGTCAGCCTCTGAGACGATGACGTTCGGGTTTGTTGTATTCTACTCTGGGATGGCTTCTGCGGTCCACCTAGAGGTATCCAAGGTTTCAGCAATGTCGGTGCGCTCAAGGAAGGCAGAGAAGTCATCCTGCTCTGCGTAATGAATTAGAGTGGGGGAAGGCAGAGGTTGCTCAGGGACTTCTTCTTCTGCTGGTACTTCCTCTGCGATGCCTGCAGAGGAGTTTTGGGCTTCTTTGTCTTCTTCCTCTTTGGTTTTGGGGCTCCCTCCTCAGAAGATTTGGTCTTTCTTTTCTTTTTCTCTTTTGGAGGAGTGGGGTGCAGAGGATGCAACCACTGTTTCTGGTGGGGGTTGTGGGGTTTGTGCAGCACTGGTAGAGGTGCCCTCTGAAGGTTTCTTGGCTCTGGGAGCTTTTTGTGTTCTGGAGGGGGTGGCTGCTTTGCGTATGGATACAGAGGATATCATCTTCTTCCTCTGCAGTCTAATCTTTTCCAACTTCTGTTCATGCTTGGCCACTGCTTCTGCCCATTCTTCGGCGCTCATCCTCTCAACTAATATGGCTCCTACAGGGGCTCCTAAACGCAGGGGTGTCACAGGACTTGGTTCTGGAGTTCTGTGATCGCGTATATATTCTAACCTAAGTTGTTCATCTCTCGCATAGGACAGAAACTTGGATGGTAGAGGTCTGCAGAACTGATACCCTTCTACGTGCTATGTAGCGGCCATTTTGCCCATGGGATAGATTTTGACAATAGGCCCTTCCATTGTCCAGTCATTGAGGAGCAGCAGAGGTTCCAGAATGACTCCAATGGTCCTCTAGAACTGTAAGGCAGGAAGTTCTTTGACGTTGGGGCCCTTGGCCTTCTGTGTGGAGATGCGGTGGTCGAATGTGTTCACAAGCTCTTGCATCATGAGAGCAGCAAAGTCAAGGGGCAGATCATAGTACACCCCGTACATGATCGCAAGGATTTGGTAAGCTTCAATGATAGAGTTTTTGAATTATGTGCCATTGTCGCTTCTTAACTTTTGAATCCTGCACTCATACAGAACCTGGATTCTTTTCATTAGGTTAATCAGAATGTTTGGAACATCTGGTTTCTTTCTTACAAATTCCACCCATGTATATCTCGAGTATTCATCAATCAACACTAGCATATACTTCTTGCCACCTAGGCTCTGTGTAGCGATTGGACCGCAGAGGTCAACATGAAGCATATACAGAGGCCTAGGGCAAGACACATCAGTCTTGCCTTTATGGGAAGCTCTCTTGAGTTTTACCATTTGACAAGCAGAACACAAATGATCTTTACTAAATTTAACATTTGGCAGACCTTTAACAAGATCGAGTTTAACAAGCTTATCTAGAGTATGAAAGTTCAGATGGCAGAACCTGTTATGCCATAACCATGCTTCTTCGTTCTTACAGGCAACAAGGCAGAGCTTGTCCTTCTTGTTCTTGACACTAAAGTTCATGAGGTACAGATCGCCCTTTCGTTCGGCTCGCAGAAGTTCAACTCCTGTATCTTCCCCTTGCAGAGAGCAGAAGGTTCTTTTGAACATGACATCGAAACCCGTATCGCAAAGTTGGCTAACACTGAGAAGATTGTGTTTAAGGCCATCCACATATGCAACTTTGCAAACGGTTATGTTTTCTTTCTTTATGACTCCATAGCCTTTTATATACCCCTTCTTATTATCTCCAAAGGTCACCGATCCTCCTCCAAGTTTGTCTTTATACGAGGATACTAGACCTCTATCGCCAGTCATATGCCTTGAGCACCCGGAGTCTAGGTACCATATCGGCACATACTGCTTCTGCAACATTATCAGAGATTTTTAGGTACCCATTTCCAAATGGGTCCACCTTTGTTAGGGGTCTTTAAGGTTGCCTTAGCATCCTTAGGTTTGGTTTTATCTTCTTTTGAAGAACCATCTTGTTTCTTCTTACCCTTGAATTTTGCATTCTTTTTGGGTGAAGAGAGGAAACAATGCGGACTAGAGAAGTGTTGGTTCAATTGATGCATAAGTTCAAAACAATGACAATAATGGATATGCGAAGACATTTGCTTAAACTTTTCATTGAAAACACTGAATAATGGTACAAAGGCTTTATTATTACAGTCTTCCTAGCATTTGACTTCCTATTACAAGAAGACCTATGTAGGCTAGATTGATTTTTTGAAAATTCTCTCTTGAGAGTAGCCTTCTGTTGACTCAATCCTCTGTGGTGAACTTCTGCTTGTTTCACTGTCACAGAAGCAAAAGACTTATTATTTTCCACCCATTTTCCTTTTTTTTGCCAAGTTAGTTTTTCTTGAAATAGCCTAAAAGGTTTTGGTGCTTTTGAACTATGAGAGGATTTTTCTTTTTCTTGTTTAATTTCTCAAGCTCTAGAGAGGTTTTTGCTTGTATACACATGTCCAAAAAGTCCGGACAGATAGGAACACTTGTGAGTTTCTCCTTAGGAGGAATGGTTCTGTTAAGAATGCTAGAGGGAAGTTTAAATCCCTCTGATTCACAAGGAACTATCTCTGACTCAATTGAATCAGTCTCAGATTCGTTAGAGGATGAATCGTCCTCATATACAGAGGTTGAGTCACTGAGATCTCTGTCGACAGAGGCAGGACTTTCTGAGCATGTGCCATACTCGCTTTCTTCCTTTCCTTTGGGACTATCTTCCAAGTCAACAGAAGTATTTATCAAGATTTCCTCAGAGAGATTTTGTTCGACAGAGGATGTATAGAGGTTTTCATAAAAATTGTTTTTGCCAATTTCCACTAACTCATTTTCAGAAATGTGTTTCAGTTTTCCTTCTGAAGGAGCAGGCATGAAATCAGGTGCCTCTGCCGATAGTTTCGTTTCAGAATCTATAGTGCTGACAAAAGCAACATGTGTTTGAGTCTCAGGGTCACCAAACTTGAAGATTCCTATCTGATCTTGAGTTTTCAGATATCTCTTAGTGTTGATCCAAACCCTCAGTGATTTGATAATGACCCTCTCTTATATACTTAGTGAAAATTGTAAGTAAATAATATGTATCAGAGTTTCACTATCGCTGATAAGTACTAAGATCTTACAGTACCGCTGATAGAAACTCTCGCTCTTTAAATTAAACATTCAGCGAACACTGTTCACCATTAATGCTCTGAGTCTGTTCAGTCATTATGGTGATCGCTGATAAATTAGTTGTTTACTTATGATCCCTGAAAACAAGTTTCACGTCAACAAAGGTTCTACGCTGAAGTCGAAGATCAAGCTCAAGAACCAGCGACAAGTCTCCTAATGAACTGATGCGGATCAGCGAAGACTCAGATTTGTCCACTTAACGTGAAGTATCAAGTACAAGACTTCAGCTATCGCTGAACTTTATCATTCGCTGAATAGATAATGATAATGCTCTGAATCAACGAAAGCTGATCATGAAGTCCTCCGTACAAAGTACTTTTGTCTTAACCACCCTTGCACGACTCCGTACGAAATGTCAGAAAATAACCTCCGACTGTCTGAAATCGTACAACCACTCTGATACTACAATGTTCATCCATGCGGCTACTAAGGTTGTCAACAAAGGTCAATGACATGCAACCAACCAACTGATGACACGTGTAAAGTGTATACTGACTTGCATTAAATGCATGCAGTATATAAAGAGATGAACCCACTTCATTTGAAGTAACTTGCTAACTCTGGACAAGTTCAATCTCTTATCTCAAGATAGGTTATTATTAGTAATTTCCTTATCTCTCTTAGTGAAATAAACCATAGTGTTCCAACTTGTTTAGATTTAGGTTTATCCTTAATCTTGTTTCCGCAACAAGCTGTAAATTGTTAATGATTTATCAATAAACAATTTAGAAAAGTAAAATCTGTGTGTTTGTATTCAACCCCCCCTTCTACAAACTTGTATAGGCCTTCGGGACCAACACTTAGGTTTAGAATCTCTTTTGACAGAGGCTTAGGGTGATAAATCTGCGTTTTGATACCACGCATTTATCATCTTCAGAGGTTTCCTCTTGTGCGGTTCCCTAGAGATTTTCTGCCTTTTGCTAACAGAGAGTATGTTTGAAAATCCTGGTTTTCTTGTACTTCCAATGCAAAATAGAGAAGACATGGACTTGTCTCTTTTGGTTCCAGTATATGGATCTATATCACAGAAGCCAATTCCTCTTCTTCCTATTTGTGTATTAATCTTTTCGTATACCTTCTGTGCTTCTTGATATTTCTTAATTAAAAGGTCTCTGCTGAGTAGGTCTTGATGTAGGACTTCTCTTTTCTTTTGAAAGAAGTTCTTAAGAGCAAGAATATTCAATCTGTCACTCTCATTGTCCAAAAGTTCCTTAGTTTTAGCTTTAAGGGCAGAATTGAGTTCTGAAATCTTTTCTTTTAAAGGATTTAGATGTTTATGCCAATTAGTCTCAATCTCTTCCTTTTCTAAAGATATTTTTTCTTTTTCTTGAGTGAGAAGTGTGACTTCTCTCTCAAAGAATGCAAGCTTTTTCTGAATATTATCACATGTATTTTTCAGTTCAGTGTAATCTTCTATCAGTTTAAGTAAACTAACTTCAGTTTCATTGGAGGTAGAGTCAGAATTGGATACCTCACTGTCAGAATCTGAGGACCCGCAGAACAGGGCGTTCTTCTTCTCACCTTCGTCAGAAGATTCGCCAGACAGCCAGTTTTCTTGCTCCACCATGAGCGACTTCTGAGCATAGTATGCTGCCTTCTTTTTATAGAAAGCAGAGTCCCTCTTAGGGCGATTGGGTTTGCTCCTGCAGTCTGCAGCATAGTGGCCTGACTTGCCACAGCTAAAGCATCCCTGGTTCTGGGGTGCATTCCCAGCTCTGTCACCGGACCTCTGTTGGTCACCACCTCTGTCACCTCTGTCACTTGACCTCTGTTGGTCATTTGAACCTTCTATTCCTTGGTTCCTCGATTCATACTTCTCTCCTCGATCATCTCTCCCATCATGTTCATATCTAGACTTCTTCCGGTATCCTCTGCTACCGAACTCTCTTCTCAACAGAGCTAAAGATTTAGCTATTGAGGCCATTGTTGCCTACTCTTCCTCCACCAGTTCCTCTTCATCACTGTCCACAACCATCACCTTCTTCTTCTTCTCTTTCTTCTCCTCTAAAACCTTCTCCTTCTTTGGCTTCTCCTTTGCTTCTGTAGCCTTACCAACAAGTGCAGGAGGCCCACCAGTTTGAGCTTTTGCCTGAGCAATCTGAGGTTCTTGGGCAGCCAGTGTTCCGTAAGAATCTGACAGAGTACAGGTGTCTAAGTCCTGATTAGTTTGCAGAGACATAGACAACTGGAGCCATTCTTCGTTTAGGCTCTTTAGGAACATGACGTTGTTCTCTTCAGAAGTTCTGTGAGTCCCGAACTTCTTACACTTGTTAATCAGAGAGTTGAACCTGTCGTATGTTGACTGCAGAGATTCTGTCGGCAGAGCTTTGAAAGCATAGTACTCGTTGATGCATTGGGCTCTGCGGTTCTTCTGAGTCTTGGCACCTCCTTCCAATTGTTTCTCTAGTTCCTTCCATAGATCGTAAGCAGATTCACATGCGTCTAGAGATTGGAAGAGGTCATTTGGTATGGCCATTATCAGAAGTCGCTTTGCCTTCTGAGCAAGTTCGTATTTCTCCCAGTCTGTAGTAGACCATTTGGCCATTGCCTTTGTTTTTTCATACTCAGGAACCTCTGGAGTATCATCTGTGGCTGGTACCATGAGAACATGAGGAGGATTGTGGATGTATGTCAGGAGCTCTCTGTCAGAACCCTCAAAGAAGTGAATCATTTGTATCTTTCATTGGGGGTACTCATCTCTGAGCAGAGTAGGTGGCTTGGTAAAAGAACTAGCAGTAAGAAAGTTGTTGGTGTTCGCCATTTTGAGCAGTTTGAAAATGCCAGAAAAACAGAGTATGAACAACAAGTTTTCAAAAGATGGGACAAACTCTTCGAAAGGAGTTTAAAGCTTTAAAACCTTGAACAATGCACTTAAATGGAAAGATTTAACCTAAGAAACAGAGCCTGACAGTTTACTAAAGTCGAACAAGTCGAGAATAGCAGAAAAACAGGGGCTGTTTTGAAATAAATGAAGAACAGGTCAAAATTAGTCCAAATTTCTACCAAAAAGAGTCGAGATCATTGTTAGAGTGGATCCTTTGATATTGAAAATCAAAGTTGGCTCTGATACCAATTGTTGATCCCAATAATGACTCAACAATGATATTAATCTCAATAGTTCAAACAAATATGTATGCGGAAGCGTTTTAAAAGAACTAAAGAGATGCTCGATCGGTAGAAAGTACACACAGAATCAAACAAGTAAAGTAATAATAGACAAGAGTTTAACCCAAAGATTCACTTTCTATTGATTCTTCATAAAACACCAAGAACACCGTAAGTGTGTGTAATACAGTAAAGTATGCCTTAATCTGGTGTGTGTGTGTAGTTGTGTAAAGTTACTTGAAAAGCTCTACAAAAGCCTTCTATTTATACTACTTTACAGAGGACAAGTGAGAGATAAGAAGTACTAAGGTACAAGACAACATCGTGGGTCAGACATCATGTACAACGTTAATGTAGTGCGCCGCATTCTGCAAAGGCTGCAACCCATCAGAGGTGGACACATGGAATGTGCAGGGCACGCCTTGTACAAATGATCTTCAGGATCTTCGTATAACAGAGGCACGTGAGAGGCACGATCTTCTTTGTCTTGATCTTCAGGAATCTTCAGTCTTCTAAGTCTTCATACCACAGAGGCTCTGTCAAGGGTGACAGAAGCTCTGTGGCCTTGTCCTCTGAGAAAGTATTCTGTTGAGAGATCTTCACTTGGTGTCTTGGCAGAGGCTCTGTCGATGATCTTACACTTAGCCTATTTTTCAATACTTCTTTAAACATAGAAGTTGGAGCTAACAGGATTTATAAGGTCTCGAAAGACTAAGAATCAAACCACAAGGGTTGTGGCGTAGTGGTTAAGGCCTTAGGGGATGTGGTGGAATATCATATATGTCCAGCGTTCGAATCCACGTGTACACAACAATTGTAGCCACTGAGGTTAATCAGGGCTATGTCTTGCAGAGTTGTGGTCATAGTTTGCCAAGGGATTAGTGTAGGCATAGCCTATGACACCCTTCAAAAAAAGACTAATAATCATTTATCAAAATTACAAAACATACGTCAAGTTGTTTCTCAAGAGCATCAAGATCACGCAACCACAAATACTTGGGGGAAGTGCCCGAGAGTTCATCCCACTCCGCCTGCTTAGTAGCCTTTTCCGCCTCAAGTTGCTGCAAAGTTTCCTTAGCAATTAAAACCTCAAGAAACATCAATTTCAAGTAATCATACTCCCTTTCTGGAATCGGTTTGCCTGCCACATCCGATATCGGAACGTGTGGGAAACCTTTCTTCCTCAGCTTTTCCAACAGCCCTTCTCCCTGTCTGAGAGGGAAAATTTCTCCTTTTCGAAATTCAGCAATAAAAATTATTTGTTCTCCACTTGCTTCACGTCGTTTCCAAGCTCGTGAAGCAAAGTCGACTGTTAAGCCATAACCACATTTCAGTTGATGCACAACTCAAAACATGGACTAATAAATTAGTCTACAAATTTATCCAACTTGCCTTCCTTTTCTTGTAAAATTCAAGACGAAGGTAAAAGAAATCCATAAGAAATGTAAAACACAAAGAATTCAACGGTTAACAAACAATTAAAGACGAAATATCAATTCATTTCAAACTTACTTTGTTCAGGACTATCATACTTCTTTATTGCACCATTCGAGTTAAAGAGGTGCATATAATTTGTAGATAGGTTCACCTTCTTTTTCGGCAACTCCGAGTTCATTTCATTGTATTCCTGCAAAATATATGTTTGTCAATAAGAACTAAAAAACATCACCAAATATGTGATATATAGTTTTAAGAATTGAATCGGTTAACTTAATCCACCTCAATGAAAGGTTCCTTCTCATTCTCCTTAAACAATTTATACCAAGAATTCATAGGCACTACATCCTCGTCCTTCAATAGTCGATTAGCTTAGCAATAATATCTCTTGGATTATATCATGGCACAAATGACCCTATCCATTCACTTCCATTTACCAAAACCATTGGTATGATCGGAATATACCTCTCAAAACAATTGGTTTAAGAAAACTAATAAATACAAAACACATAATCATATAGATAGACAAACAAACGGTAAATGGAAATTACCAAGTAGGTTCGATGGATTGTCCATCTTCATTCAAGTAGTTGAGGAAAGCTTCATCTGTCTTGTGAAAGATATGCCATGTGATAAGAGAAAGCCGAGTTTTCATGCCATTCTGTAAAACAAAAACTTTAGGATGTGGAGTATAGTATTAAAGACCTTAAAAAGGAGTCAAAAACATGTAAATGCATATCTCACCATCTGGTAAAGAAGATTAATGTTACCTCTGCCCATGGACATGCAAAGGATGGCACTGAGAAGACTTTGTTTGCCGTCGGGAAAGAGAGAGTACCGAGACACATAACGACAAAATCGGGTAACATATGTACCCTTGGAAAATGGGTTTCTTGAAAGCACAGAATAGAATCTTTCTTTGGTCTAATGTCAGTCCATCCACCATTGATGGGATCGATCTCCGAAGATCAACCATTGAAGATAGTTGATAAAGTCGCAATATGGGATATGCTATCAAAATAGTTACCAGCCTGCATAACAAGAAGACAAAAAAGATTGTAACTAAAAAATTCACTTGTAAGACCCGAATTTCCAAAATATTTCCATATATCTACATAACATCCTAAGTTCAATTATGATGTTGTAGTGGAAGATAAACTTATAATGTCATTAACCAATTGCAAAATAGTTTTACAAATCCTTTACTCTATGTAACAACGATTTAATCTGTATTTAACTAAACTCCAACGCTACTCGGACCTCGATTCTTCACTTCTCGCGAGACTTCCTTCAAACATCTACTAATTTGAGTTGCAAGATCTTTAAAACAAAATGGGTTACACCTACAACCTAGTGAGCTTCATGGTTTTCATGCAGACATTACCATCAATAAATTTCAAACAACATTTAACAACAAAATATGTTTCACAAGTAGGAGGCATCTTTCACAAATATCACTTCTCACTCGTATACTAAACAAAATGGTGTTGGATGAAGATGAAGGTGTGGATGATAGGGGATTACAGAGAGAATTTCCACAATATAGATCTTCTGATTATTAGTTCAACATCAGTGGTGAAGAATAGACGAAGACTTCAAAGGCGACAAACCATATCCGCTTAAAATAGGATTGCGCCATGAACCAGATCCGGATCCGCAAGATTCTTCTTCAATCTGTAAATCAAGTTTCTACTAACAAGGCTCTATCTCTATTTCTGTTTACAATCTTCTTCACATGAACTCCGTCATTAAAAACGACAACTACAATAAGGATTAAATGAACAAAAACAAGCCCTAGGTGCATAACATATCACAGCCTGACAATCGTGAGAGGCATGTTCTTCGATTTTTGCTTTACTTACCTATTGGTTTTGATCCTAAACACATCTACATTCAAGGTTTCTAATCCCAACTTCATTATCTCTATCTATAGTTTAGGTATCAAACCCATATATCCAGCATTCAAGTTTAGGTCAAGCCTTTTAAAATTCTAAATTCCATAATCCATGGTCCACGGGACGATCACCTAAGGGGCCGTTTACCAAACACTTATCGGGTAAGTGCTTACCGGAAGAGTCATCACCCCCACTTACCTTGTCGGGTAGCATTCTTGGACATCAAAATGGATTGTGTGGTAAACATCTTTTACCAGGTAAAAGTCTTTCTCTCTCACTTATCGGGTATGATACATGGGCTTTCAAATGCCTTGTAAATTGAATTTTGCCATGATTACCGGTAAGGCAAGTGACATTTGGGGAAGCGCTTACCCGGTAAGAGTTTGGAATATGACATGAAACACCCTTTGAAATCTGGATGGATAAAAAAAATACATCTATAAAGATAACGTTTGATTTGTTAAGTTTACATCTATTAAGATAATGTTATTTTAACAAGGAACATTCAGGCATTTTTACAAACACTTGGCATACATAACCAATGAACTCTAATTAAAAAAGCTATCATGATTGCTTATATATAATATATTTCATCAACGATAACATAGTCGGCAAAACACAAAGAAAACAGAGTAGGCAAAACAACAAAATCAAAATCCCAGTTCATATGGAAAGCAAAAAAGCAGTGAAATTTCCCGGAAGCATATAACTTTTTTTATTCATAGCAACCAAATAACATGTATATATCAAAAACCATATCTCAAACAATGCAAAATCACTGCTCATTAAAATAGACAAACCCAAATCATCAAAACCGAAAGATAATGAAATCGCTTTGTCCATACGTGAAATCGCATATAGAGAGCGAGTTGGCGGGAGGGGAGAGTGAGTGAGTGAGTGACGAGGGCGCTGATGGCAATATAAATACGGCAAAATGCGTGAAATAGCAACCTACTTTCCCTTATTTCTTTATTATAGCATTGTACTTTCACTTTTTCTTATTACAGCAATGTAGTTTCAATTTATTTTTTATTAGAACATTGTACTTTAAAGTATTTACCCATCATAGCATTATGCTTTAAATTTACCCACTATATTGCTGTCCACGTAAACAATAGTGCTGACGTCGCATTTCTTATTACAACAGTGTGCTTTCAAAATTAATTTTCTTTAACATACTGAAACATTTTTACCAAAAATAATAATTTCGGAAATTTAACATGTTTACAAAGATCGCTATTACACGAATAAAAATGTTTACGAAAGATCATTAGTTCATCGAACGTGGTTAGAGTCGAAATTTAACAGGTTAGAGTCGATCACGCTTGAGGGAGAGGGTGAGGGAGACGAACGTGGGAGACGATGAGGGTTTACAAATTAGAATTAGAACCGTCAAAAGGTTTATGTTTTTTAAAATCCTTTTTGATTTTTTTTCTTTTTAATGCCATGTAAGCAGATCCATGTGTCAGCCATGTCATTTTCATATGACACGTCAGCAAAAGAAACCGGTTCTAAAGGTAATAGGTTACTCAATGCTATAATAGGTAAATACTTTAAAGTACAATGTCCTAATAAAAAATAAATTAAAACTACATTGCTATAATAAGAAAAAGTGAAAGTACAATGCTATAATAAAGAAATAAATGAAAGTAGATTGCTATTTCGCGCATTTTGCCAATATAAATACGCCAACATGAATGTGATCGGCCGAATTGTAATGCTTTATTGCTCTTTAAGTAAATTATAGATTTGGTCCTTGTTTTATGTCAATTATTATGGATTTGGCTCTTAAACTTTTATTGTTACATAAAAGCCTTGTGGTTTATACTTTGTTTCGGAATTGGTCCCTCGACCCAACGACCGTCCATTTTCTCAGTTAACTACAAGAGCAAGATGGTCAACTTCTTTTGTTTTTTTATATTAATATTTTTTTATTTTTCTTGAATCTTCATCTTCATCATATATGCTAAACACCAAGTACAAACCCATTGCTAGACTCTTATTACGCTCGAATAAGATGCAGAAGTGTGTTGACGGAAGAAAACTCTAGTATCTTCTTAGCCTCCAACACCATCGAAGTGGTTGCATAATGGTGGTTTTAAATGAATCGACGATGGACTCTTGTCAAGTGCTTGGACGAATCCCAAGTTTTGAACTACGACCATGTTTAGGGTTTTTTTTTTCTTGTGGGTTTTTCTTGTTGTGTCTATTAAACCAAGCTTACCAGGTTTATCAAAACTTGTTTACCAAGTTTATTAAAACCTCATTGTTAAGGATTTAGTTTGTAAATGTGTTCCCTATTTATACTATGTATTGGCTGTCGTATTACCTAATGTAAACCACCTCAATATAATTGAGGTTTTATATGGTATCAGAGCCAGAAGCAGTCGACCCTAACCCTAATCCTTGTCGTCGACTCTAACTCCGGCAACCTGACAACACCTTTCGATAACCACAACCAGATCAAGCCTCGTCTTCCTTTGTTCAACCACCATGGCGCCATCACTCAAAGCTTTCACCACAATAGAAAAAATATGTCCAATTCGCCCATCGATGGGCTCTTCTCAACCGGGAAAACAACCAATTCTGAAAAACCATGGTGGAACCTTTCTTCTCGGCAAACAAACTAGTCGGGTACGTCAATGGATCGATGTCGTGTCCACCCTCACACACAACGGTAGACGCCAAGACGATGGAAAACCATGCCTATGTGATTTGGAAAGACAAAGATGCCTACATAAAGATGGTGCTACTCTCATCCATTTCTGAATAAGCGTATGGTGTCTTCTATGGCAAACAAACATCCCACGAGATTTGTAAAGCATTGCAACGTGCCTTCGAACTGAATTTGTCACTACCTATCTTCAACGTACAAAAGGATATGGGAGTGATGAATTTGTCACTACCTATCTTCAATGTACAAAAGGATATGCCGATTTACTAGCCTCATCGGTGAGATCGTTCGTCCTAATGATTTGGTTCTCACAAATCTTGCAGGTCTGTCTAGTCGTAGCGAGTTCAACAATCTCATCACGACTCTCACCACCTATGGAACAGATATACACATTGATGATCTTCAAACTCTCATTGTAGACCATGAGTTTGTCCATGGTCGATTCAAAGCTGTAACACCAAATATTGCCTAAACATATAATGTGCAGATCGGTCGACCTATGGTACATAACCAATCTCTTAGCCAAAACCTAGTGAACTCGCTGACTTATGTGCAACTTGTGGCTCAAACACAAGCTCTCGCCCTAAGCCTAATTCCCACGGGTACACCACCATAAGCATTCTGTGGCAATCGACAATCGTCAAATAGTGGATACTGTGCAGGAGGTCGTGGGGACCGCGGTAGGAACAACAATCGCAACACCACCTGTGGAGGACGGTCACGTGGACCCCATTACAGCTGGGCATAGACACAAAATACCGTGTATGGCCATTATCAACAATGTGGGACTGAACATATTCCAGCACAGTGTCCAAACCACAGGGGAAATACGAATGCTCAACCCACTGCTCATTTTAGCACTAAGGGTGCGTTTGGTACGCAGACATGATAGGACAGGGCAAGGTGGGAAAGAACAGAACAGGACAGGACAGAACAGTTGTTCCACGTTTGGTAAGACAGAACTGGATAGAACAGAACAGATAACATTGACCAATTTACCCTTGCTAAATTTAAATAATGAATAAAATATGAAATAGAAGGTTTATTTGATGTTTTAGAAGAGAATTATATTTTATTTTGAGGTTGCGTTTGGTACGCAGACAAGATAGGACAGGACAAGGTGGGACAGAACAGGACAGGACCGAACAGTTGTTCCACGTTTGGTAAGATAGAACTGGATAGAACAGAACAGATAATATTGACCAATTTACCCTTGCTAAATTTAAAGAATGAATAAAATATGAAATAGAAGGTTTATTTGATGTTTTAGAAGAGAATTAGATTTTATTTTGAGGTTATATTGGTAAAACATAAGTCTGTTCCACCTTGTTCCATGGGGTGGGGGATGGAACAGGCGTGTTCCAGTTTGTTCCACCGTGTTCCAGTTTGTTCCACCGTGTTCCAGTCTATTCCACATAAAGGTCCTGCCAAACGTGGGACAGTTGACCCTGTTTTGTTTTGTCCCGTCCTGTCCAGTGTACCAAACGCACCCTAAATCGATCACAAGCATCTTCCTCTTTGCCACCAAGTTGGTATCCTGATACAGAGGCAAACAGTCACGTGACTTCTGATCTATCCAATCTGGACTTCTCAGAAGCAAATCATGGTCCCAATGCTCTTCATGTTGGCAATGGTAAGGTCTTCCTATCTTACATGTCAGCTCGACCGATATTTACACACCACACAAAATTTTCGCCTTTCAGATATCTTACATGTTCCCCCATCTCTAAAAATCTTCTCTCTATACAATTTTTTTCTAAGATAATGATGTCTTCTTTGAATTTCATTCAAGTTTCTTTGTGAAGGATCGGAATACTCGCACTGCTCTACTTACAGGACCGAGTAGCAATGGTTTCTACTTCTTTACCATCCCACAACTCCAGTCCATCAAACGTCAAGTCTTCTCTGTCGAACATGCCTCGTCTGACATCTGGCATCAACACTTGGGTCATCCTCATCCACGATTACTTAAGTCTACGTTGAGTCTTTTTTCGATTCCCATGTCAAATAAAACCTTACATTCTATGTGTTCAGCTTTTCAATTGGGCAACTAAGTTATCTTTACTGCTTTCCTTCTTTAAAAGTACAAAAGTTTTGGATTTCATTTATAGCGATGTTTGGGGCCTGCCCTTTATTTATCTTCTAGTGGTCATCGTTATTTTGTTCTTTTTGTGGATGATTATTCTCGTTATATGTGGCTATATCCTATGTCGCAAATCGGATGTCTTCGAGTTGTTTAAACAGTTTGTTACCATGGTTGAACGTCAATTCACTTCCAAATTCAAATCTGTTTAAACTGACCGGGGGTGAATATCAGAATCTCAACACCTTTTTCTCTACCATGGGCATTATCCATCATGTGTCATGTCCACATACTCACAAACAAAACGACTTTGTCGAACAATATCGCCATATTGTTGAAACCGGCCTTACCCTCTTGGCACAAGAAAATGTTCCCCATCGATACTGGCATTATGTGTTCGACACCGCCACTTTTCTGATTATTCGTATGCCATCTCGTGTCTCTCAATCCTTCTCCCCGTATGAACATCTCTTTCACAAACAACCAGACTACCTATTTGTGTTTGGCTGTCAATGTTTTCCTTGTCTTCGTCTGCATAACACTCATAAACTCGACTTTCGTTCTAATCTATGTGATTTCTTAGGCTACAACGTAAGGCTATCGGTGTCTTGACCCTCAAACCAATCGCATTCATGTCGCTCATCATGTCCGGTTATGATGAAACTGTGTTCTCATTTCTTCCCGCCTCTACACCCAAACCTCGTAACTCTAAGCCCGAATCTTCCACTACTCAATTTGTTGACACTCTCCTGCTATCTCCTCCCAACCTCCCAACCTCCCAATATCTCCTCTCACCCTACTGACCACCCTTCCGACCATCCTTCCGACCACCCTCCCGATCTTTTCTCCTCTCAATCAGTTAGCCAACCTTCCGATTCCCCTTCCAATGTTTCCTCCCCATCACTGACCTCCCCCAACCCAACTTCTGAACCTGCACCATCCCTATCCCGTGCTCCTCCTTTGATCCATCTACGTTCCATGTCACCCAATCTGCCTCCTTGGATACCGAGCCAACATCTTTTACTATTGCTAATAAACCTGTTGAGTGCGCTGGGCTATGTCGGAGGAGTACTCGGTGTTGGTTCGGAATTACACGTGGAGTCTTGTTCCTTTTTCAGATGCCTATAATGTTGTTGGATGCAAGTGGGTCTAAAAACTTAACGTTGTGTTCTCGAAACTCATTTTACGATGGAAATGAAAAGAAAGGGAGGGAAAGTAAAAAAACTCGTGTTCTCGAAACTTTTTTAGGAGAGAAAAGAAAGTAAACGGAAGGAAAATAATAATAAGTTTCATTCCAAAACTTTCCTCCCAAATGTGGGAGGAAAGGGAAGGAAAGGAAAGGAAATGAATGAAATTATTAAAATTATAATTTAAATCTTCCGTAGACCGCATTCGCAATCAAGGATAGGCTCATGACTAATCAATTCATCCCACAAAACATTTAATCTTTCGTAGTATGTGAAAACAGTCATGGCAGCGGTTTGTTCACACCTCGATATGCTTGTTTTGATTTGTTCAATTCTCGGACCATTAACAACCGAAAACTGTTATTTCAAATGCTTCCATAACAAATAGGCATCATCATAATTAGAAGGAGTAGATCTCAGCTTGGGTTCAATGGTATTCATCAACCAAGAGACACACATGGACTGAATTGTCCACGAATCGTCTTCGCTACATAAAGACTTTGGTGTCGTCTTAATGTTTGTGCCATCCAAGAATCCAAACTTGCGTCTTGCTCTTAAAGTTGTTCGTATTGATCTTGCCCAATCATCATCGTTGTCTCCACCCAAGGAATATGAACGGGTAAAATTGTGTATGTTCATTCAAAGGAAGCAACCAATTTATACACCAAGAGTTGTAGATCAACTAGGAAACAAGGGAAATTATTAAAAACAAATTTCTTCATAGTATTTTGAAGAGATAATGCATATCTTTCCTTATTGAAAAGAAATGGTAAAATCAAATCAATTCCTTATCGTAATTATTACAAAACATGTTTGTTAAGATATCCACAACCATTCTAATAGGATAAATAATAGCGCTTTTAAAATTATGGAACCACCAACTGTATGTCTTGTAGAAATATGTTATATTAAAATGTTAGAACTAAGTTGTGCCATCCGACAAACACTACCAAAATTCAGACTTTCACCCACGGATGTTTTTCAACGGAAATATTTCCGATGGATTTCCGGCCGATCACCCAAAAGTAAAAAAAAATCAACAGCCAAGTAATTCCGTCAGAAATCCGCCACTGAATCTTCTGTGAATATTTGTGGCGACGGAATTGCTATCCGTCACAAATATTTTAATGTTTTTCTTTAAAATAATTAATTAAACCAATTACCAATTAATTAAACAAATTAATTAATACTTTCCGTCGGAATTTAATTAATAAAAATTTAATTAAAAACCGTCGAAAATATTAATTTTTGTGTTTTCCTGTACATTTACCATGAAATTAAATTTAATACACAAAAAATAATAATGATGATCAATCGACGGAGATTCCATCCGTCGGAAAATAAAAACTTATTAAAATTTGTTGTAATTTAGTTTTATTTTAAAAACTTCAACCCTTTTACTTTTCCGACGGATGGGTATGTCTGCCGGAAATCCACCGGTAATATCATTATTGTTATTTTTTTAAGAACTTTGTGGTGGATTTTTGGCGGTTTTTTATTAAAAGTTACTTTTTGTGTACTTTTTCGCATTTCCTCTCCGTGAATGCTTGTTCATGTCAAATTGGGCTTTAGTGGGTTTTATGGTGGCTTAGTGGTTTGTATTGGGCTATAGTGGGGCTTAATTGTCTTATCGAAGCCACTATACACCACATGCATATATGTAGTACATATTTGCAGACAAACACGTAATAAGTCGCTTATGGTGTTATATTGGGCCTTAATAAGTCATAAAAGGTCATATTGGGCTATGGATGGATGGGTGGATGGATGGACGGACGAATGGATAGACGGATGGATAGATGGATGGGTAGGTAGAGATCGAGGTACTTAGGTAGATAGATAGGTAGGTAGGTGGACGGACTGATGAGGATGGATAGATAGATTAGATAGATAGATAGATATCAATCAAAATGCACCATCTTTATCATTCATGAATGTTTTATACTAAAACAAATGGAACAATCCATGCAAATCTCATGATGTTATTTCATCTTAATGGTCTCTAACTCTCTATGTTTAGCAAAAATCCCATGACCGTATGTTGAAGTGATCATATCAACAACCAATTGAAATTGTAATGTCATGAAAGAAGCAACTGGCAGACATGTGAATGCAGCTATCAGAATCAAGATCCATGTTTTTTCTGGTCCGAACAAAAGATACAACGTTGCACTAAAGGCTACCACCATGGATGTCACTGACCAAAATAACATTACGAGGCCAAGTATTAACCTCTTAGGTAACGTGTAGAGAAAATCCTCCTCTTGATAACGAGCTGTGAGAATAGATAGAAACAAGAGCAAGGAAGTGGTGGATGTGAACAATGAGATTGCATTCGAGATTGCAAATATGATAAAGCTGGCTTTTGTAGCATAAATTGCTTTCCCGGTGTTGCCATTATTTCCACCAGGTATAGTAATGGCCGCAGCAAAAGCTATTGTAATTATGAATGCAGCTGTGATTGTGTATGAACCCGATGTCTTTTTCATCCACTCTTCGCCATCTTTTCTCAACTCTGTGTGTTCTCTTCTAAACACCATAATTGGCGTCTCTAATTCATCGTTCTTTTGTTCATTGAAACTCGGATGCACAAATTTCTTCACCTCCTGTAATTCAACAGTTGTAATTAGTGTAAATAAATTTTGACTGAAAATGTATTTATATAAAGAAAAACATGTTCACCTGAAACCACTGTAACTCCCTTTGCATTTGTAGAGCTGCACCAGAAACCAGATTGAGTTTCTGTATAGGTGCCAATTTTCCAGCCAAATGCAAAAGATTATTTCCATTTTTGTCAATGCATCTTGTATCTAAATGCTTGTCACCAACCTGGTGTACCAAAAAGTTGTAAGCCTTTTCACAGCGGTTTAGTATTGCAATTTGAGAAATGACACGATCATTCTTCTTGGTCAATATCGCACTTGGAAAACATCCAACTACTGCTTCTATTGCCTCAGGAATATCATTTTCCACCGCCAAAATAAATGCTTCACGAAAATGTCCAAAAAGATCACTATGGCTATTCAATTTAACAACTTCTTCGCATATATACTTTAGTAACATAAGAGCTTTATTGTGTTTCACTTTGTCATCGTGGAGGTACTTGATGTGCGGCACTGCAGTTAATTAATTTGATAGAAGCCGATCATTAATCTTGAATGTAACATATAATCAAATTGGTAGCACGTCTATAGTTTCTGTTGTTGATTTAGTTTATATTTCTTATGCAAACTGCAACAATCAAGTAGGCAAAAAGATATATTTTCCTCAACAGAAAGGTATGAACTTTGAGCTCAATCTCCCTGATCGTGCATTGTTTGATATGCACATAGATTATAACCTCCGTTTGACTAATAAAATCAATATATCCCCCCCCCCCCCACAAACACTATACAATCGGTCTGCGTGCCATTTCGTGTTTCTGTTAGAGCTTATACATTTCATTTCCGAATATTGTTGGTTGTTATCTATTAATGGATCGTCTGTTGCACATACCTAGTTCTTGATTTCAGCATTAGTTGTTTCGGGTTATTTGCATTCATATTCTACTCTGTTTGTTTGGGACTTAGAATCGGTTGTGTTTGGTTTATTGGCAAACGTTACCTGCACAATACCAATGTTATGGATGAAAATTGAAGACCACCAGTAGCTTGTAATAGTAATTAGGCAATAGGTAGTTTTTGTTTGAAAAATCTGATTGAAAAAATGTGATATTTCTCGATAATAATGCGTAGTGGTTTCGGTGTCCTACTCTCCTTAAATCCTACCATATTTGTGAAAGACACTCCCAACTCCGAAATGAAAGAAATAAGGCATTTAATTAAGAAGAAACCAACATGAACTTCCTTACCTTGTAGTAGTGTAACTTCCCAAAATTTGACATAAATACTCTTGATGACTACAGAGGAAAAAAGTGATTGAATGAGAATCATGAAATATAATGATGTAAAACTTAATTAAACAAATCAACGAGATTATGGCATAAAGAATCCATGTCGGATATATAAGGTGAACCCTCTAACTATAATAGTTAAAAGATTAACTCGGGATATAGTTTCAAAATTGTAAAGAGAAATTAAATACTGTAATTCTATGTGAGAAGGTCCATCAAAAATTCAGTTTGTTAGACTTATAGAATCACATACCAGAGTGGAAGCAGCTCCTCCTACACATGGTGACAAATTTGGTTTTATATGTCCCTTGGTTCTCAATATCCTGGATCTTATCTGCATCGTGTATGTCGTTGTTCTCTATTGGCACATCTGCAGTACACAAATAATTAATACATACTTGGATCATAATCAATTTACAGCAAAGAAAATTTAGAAAATCGGATGAAGTTTATTTTGATGACAACAAAATAAATCTAAAAGGTTATATAATACTTTGATACAGTTTCTTTTGTATATATATGTTTTAGGTGGAACATTATCGAAAAAAGGGTCATGGTAAGAAAAACTCATCACCAGTGGGTCATGATGATCTATATGGATAAGTTAGCGCGATCCACATAATCAGTTGGATGATGGATCGATCACTAGTTGAATTGAGCATCTACTTGATCAAAATGATTTAAGACCAAATGAAGAAACATACGAGAATAAACAAATCTTTGGTAGAAGTTGTATCGCGTTGCACTGAAATATATGTCTCGCTTTTTTGCAATATACTTCAATGCATTGTTACTGTTGTTCAGTGTCCTAGCCATGTTAGGGAACTCCTGGATCAACTCAAATGCAACCCCTGCAAACAGGATTTACAAAACCAAAAAATAACTGTCAAAATGATGTGTTTGGGGATACTTTAAATGATTCGTTTGACGCTTAATAGCCAAAGATGGATGTGTTTCTTGAGGCATATAAATCCACATAATGTAAAGGGATTTCAAAACTCACCCAGAAGACCTGCGTCAATTACAATGGCAATGAGTATAGCACCTCTTATGCCCTCAAAGGGATTGTGATATCCATCTTGTTGGGAGAGCCCAATATGTTGTTTGGAGACAGCAAGCAAATATTCAAAAGTACTTTTGTGAGAATTGAGAAGAGCTCTATGGATAGGTAAGGATTCCTCGCTGTCGAACATTAACAATAAATGTGGGTTTTTCCCCACTAACATCTTTGAAGCCGTGGTGTTGCCAACTATTGCAGCACGGTGCAGTGCATTCAACTGCATCCAATCCACCAAAGTTGGAAGTAACTCCGGGCTTATCTCATTCAAAAGATTGTCAACAAGCTGGATATTTTCACAACTAGTAATTGCAAAATGGAGTGCGGGTTCATTGCCAAAGGTGAAATTAGCAGTCAATGCATCTCTGTCTTTGTTGAAATTAGCTGGATATTTTGTCTTAGGGCTATGCTTCCGTGCAAGGCTCAATTAGATTTCAAGAACAATCTACCGAATTCAAGTAAGATTTATGATTCTACTGTTGAATTTGAATTGATGTTATACTTTGATTTGTATAAGAATGTCTTAATTTTTGCTTATTTTCCATACTTTATTATACACAAATTAATTGATGGTTGATTACTCCTAACAACTATACCTTTGGTGCTGCTAGTGCTTCTGGTAGTCTCGGCGACGGTAGGAAGAGTCGGACTACTGTAACTAGTGTTTAGCTTCTTCCACACATCATGAGCTGTGTGAAGGTCGACAAGAGCGGCCATCACATCTTTACTTAGCGAACCGAAGATCCATCCTTGGACAAGTGTGTCTGACCTTTTCCATTCCCTATACTCGATTGCCTTGTTTTCAGAATCACCATCTTCCAAGGGGCATTTTAATGTGCCATCAATGAAACCCAACATATCATTTTTGTCCATAAGGCACATCATCTGTTCCTGCCATATATCATAATTGATCTCACCGGACAGCTTGATAGAAAGAAAGCAGGCTGCATTTACATGAGAAGGGTATGGGTATTGTTGTGATCCTGCTTCATTAGATCATCATAATAATATAAGCATGTAATCAATCCCTAGAGTCTTAGGGGCCGTTTGCAAAACACTTACCCGGGTAAGTGCTTATCAAGTCACATTAGCTTACCGGATGAATATGGCAAGGACCGAGAGTCTTACCCGGTAAGCGAGTGTGACGACTTTTACCACAGTTAGCGCTTACCAGCTAAATTGTTGCATATGATACCATTTTGGTGGACTAAAATCTTACCCGGAAAGTAAGCGATAGTGTTGAATTTACCGGTAAGCACTTACCCAGGTAAACGACCCCTTAGTTGGATATATAAATTAAAAAATATGAATTGAAAGTAGGGTGAAGTGAAGTGATGATCTATTTTTTCAGAAAAATATAAATCGGCAACATATATACCGTAGTTGATGACCTCGATGCTGCTGGAAGTGCTGGAAGGCATTAGAGTGGGAGGTAATAACTAATAAGAGATGTGATAAAGATATTTAGTGTATAAATATAACAAGTAAGTTGAGCACCTACTTGTATAATTTATCATTTTGTAATGCAGTAGGTAATGAGTTGACTTTTTTTTAATGATGCAATCCATTTTAATCAATTTTTTAACCAAGTAGTTTGAAACAGAAGGTTGGCCCAATACTTAAAGATAATATAATTTAAAGAGTGAATTACATTGGTCGTCCTAGGAATGGCAACGGGCCGTTTATTTATATCCTCGTCCTCGAAACCAATAACAAAAGTCGTCCTCGAAACCGTCCCGATCCCATCAGGTTCCCGCGGTTTCTCCTATCCCTGTTGAGGAACCCGTTAAGGGTAAAATCCCGTTCAATATTGGTTATGCCTGAACCCGAACCCGAAACCCGTCCGAAAAAAACTACGATAGGTTAATTTTCACAAATAAAAATAAATTTCAATTTTTTTTTTCAACATTCAAAGTCTAAATGTCTCGATCATAATAAAACCAATTACGAACAATTTAGATTACAATATAAAAGTAAACATAAATCCAAACGTCATCCAACTAGCATTACGATTTCACGATTGGACAAATAAAGTAGACTTTTTCGTGAGACTTATTTGGGGTGTTAAGGTAAAGTGGATAAAAACCTTTTAAATTTAATGTTAGCATTCTTCTTTTAATGATATATTACACACACACCTATATATATATATATATATATAAATTAATATATATATATATACACATATCGAGCCGGGCCGGGTCCCCGCCCCCATCTCCATCCCCGATAAAATCCCCGAGTATATCCTCGATCCCCGTTCCGTCCCCGATAAGAAGTCCCCAAACCCGGCCCGAAACATTCGGTTTTCACCATCGGTTTCAGTTTATTTTGCATCCCTAGGTGGTCCATGTGTAACGACCCGTCCCAAACATACAACATATAACATATTATGCATATCATCGTTTTATAATAAAAGATACATAAAAGGTCACATACGGTCCCTTGGTCTCAAAACTGTACAATATATATTTGAGTATTAACTTTTTACTAATAATTTACATTACATTTCATACAAAACTGTACATTAAACTTCCTAATCCCCATCAGTCATCAAAAGCATCCTACGCTTTATCCTTTCCTTTATTTATCCTTTCCTTTATCAATATAAGATCCTCGACCTGGAATACATATTTTTGAAAACAAAATGAGGGTTAAACCAATTGGTCTAGTGAGAAAATCCTTGTTAGTGTAATAATCATTTGTAAACACACAATATATATCACACATATTCGGATACCAAGCATGACTCATATGCATCGTGTACAACTCATTCCCATGGCCATATTAGTTGGTTCCGAGACAACTAATCAATTTACTTCGCTGCACTAACATATAGCCAAATCCGTTGTCCCTCCGTACAACCAAACTCCACAGGTCCAAAGTCCAGCCAACGTGCACTAGTGTAGTGTAATGCTCATATAAATACAATATACATCTCAATATATTATATTTCAAACATAAATACACAATCACACCATCTATCACATTCCCAATCCACACATATATGTATTCCAGTTTGAAAACATTTTAAAGTAAAACTCACCTTGTTAATAGTTTGAAGCCACACACGCGCAAACGATACAACCGAACACCACTATCAAACTTCACTAACGAGGGGCAACCGAGCCTGAAATATATACACATTGATGAAACCCCTATGATTATATGTATATAAGACTCACTACGACAATTGACAACCTTAACAACCCACCAGACACCCCCGAATCGCAACCGAGCTAAAAAACGAACAACCGACGTCAATCACAAGACTTTGGGTTTGTAATTGGCACATAAAAACGTGTTCAAAGTGTTCAAATTCTATTTTACACTCAAAACGAGTACCCATACCCCTATATTTCGCTTTGAAACGACTATAGTACGTAACAACAAAAAAGTCAGAAACCAATACCGAGACTCCAAATTCCGGAACTCCAAAATACCGGGACTCCAAGTACCGGGACTCCAATTTTGTCAGCCCAAAAATCGATTGAAATCGATACAAATCATAAAATCGACATATCTAAACCGATAGAAACTTACTACTAGCGATTACGAACACAATATGAGAAGGAACTATACCTTAATAACGATTCCAAACGATTCCAATTTGAAACCCTAGTCGAGCGATTCTTTCTCCTGTTTTCTTTATGCTTCAAAACACACACACACACACTCTCTTTAAGGAACCGTCTTAATGAATTAAAGAGAAAGAGATATTGGTTTATATTAAACCAAAATTGCTAATAGGGCTTGAACTATATAAAAATGACCGAAATACCCTTAAACTTATAAAACTAACCCAAACTTACCTTAAACTAAAAATAATAAAAAATAAATAATCCAATAACGTACCCGGTTATTACAATATCTCCCCCTTAAAAGAATTCCGTCCCGGAATTCGATTAGGCGAAAGGATGAGGGTATTTAGTTCTCATTTCTGATTCTGATTCCCATGTAGCATCCTGACCTTTATGATGTCTCCACTAAACTTTTACTTGTTTGATCTCTTTGTTTCGTAACACTTTAACTTTATAGTCAACAATTGCTTCAGGTTCCTCCACAAGATTCAGCTTTTCGTCAACCTGTATATCTAGTAGAGAAACTACCTGATCTGGTGTAACCAAACACTTTTGTAAATTTGAAACATGAAAAGCATTATGGACTCCGCTTAACTCTGGCGGAAGTTCTAACCTGTAAGCCACTTCACCGATTCTTTCTGTAATTGCAAACGGTCCGATGTACCTTGGACTAAGTTTACCTTGTTTCCCAAATCGAATGACTCCTTTCCAAGGCGAGACTTTTAACATCACAAAATCTCCAACTTGGAGTTCTAATGGTTTTCGGCGTCGGTCAGTGTAGCTTTTCTGTCTATCTTGTGCCACTTTCAATCGATCACGAATTTGAGCAATCTTATCCGCAGTTAACTGAACTATGTCTGGTCTGCTAATTGTTTCTCTCCCACTTCGTTCCAACACAGAGGCGTTCGGCATTTTCTACCATACAAAACTTCAAACGGTGCCGCTTGTATGCTAGAATGATAACTGTTATTGTAGGCAAATTCAATTAACGGTAAATGCTTATCCCACGATCCTCCAAAATCAACAATACAGGCTCGTAACATATCTTCTAAAGTCTGAATTGTTCGTTCGCTCTGACCGTCAGTTTGAGGATGATATGCTGTATTTAGCTTTATTTGCGTCGCCATTTTTTTTTGAAAACTTCTCCAGAACCTTGAAGTAAAACGACTATCACGATCAGAAATAGTCGATATTGGAACTCCATGTCGAGTTACAATTTCGTCGATGTACAACTTGGCTAGTCTTTCCAATGAATAGGTTTCTTTTATTGGCAGGAAGTGAGAAGCCTTTGTCAATCTGTCGACGATCACCCAAATGGCATCAAATCCTTTTGGAGTCCTTGGTAACTTCATAATGAAATATGTAGTAATCTGGTCCCATTTCCACATCGGTATTTCTAAACGTTGAAACTGACCAAAAGGCTTTTGATGTTCAATCTTTACTTTCTTACAAGTAGAACAACCTTCCACATGCTGGGCAACACTTTTCTTCAGTCCCGACCACTAGTAAAAATGTTGCAGATCCTCATACATCTTATCCCTACCCGGATGAATAGAGAAACGAGATTGATGAGCTTCTTGTAGTACCCGATCACGTAAGTTACCCAGATGAGGCACCCATATTCTGTTTTCCAGACACAGTAACCCACAGTCATCTTTTACGAGTGATGCTGATATACCCACTAATCGTTCTGGTTTCAATTGTTTCCTTTGTAAGGCTTCTACTTGACACTTCTTCAATTCGTCAAAGATGTTAGGTAGAAGTTCAGCTCGTAGAGCAATTGCTTTTATTGTTTCGCTCCTTTCTTGACGACTCAGTGCATCAACCACTACATTCGTCTTCCCCGGATGATAGAGAATTTCACAGTCGTAATCATTCACCAATTCTAACAATCTTCTTTGTCTCATATTCAATTCTCGCTGATCAATGCACATCATCATCGACCCAAACAGGACTGGTGCACCCCATGGTGAAGTACTAGGTCTGATGAAGCCCTTATCAGAAAGATCTTGCATTTGTGTCATAATTTCTTACATCTCTGGAGGTGCCAAACGATACGGTGCACGGGAAACAGGAGCGGCTCTAGGAATCAGATCTATACCAAACTCTACTTGTCTAACGGGCGGAAGACTATTCAAATCTTCTGGGAAAACTTCCGAAAATTCACAAGCAACAGGAATATCTTCCAGCTTATTCTTTTCTAGCTTAGTATCTATCACATAAGCTAAATAACTCGGGCAACCTTTACTAACACACTTACAAGCTTTCATCATAGAAATAAGGCAAGACTGATGATTTCTACGATCACCATAAATCACTACCGGTCACTTCTCAGGTAATACGACATTAATTAACTTCTTATCACAAACTATACTAGCCTGATTCTCGGCTAACCAATCCGTTCCTACTACCGCATCAAACTCGATCAAAGCTATAGGAAATGACTGAATAGGTACTTGTAATAACCAGGTATTTTATTTATTTATTTATTTACGTATTTTACAAATCTTTATTTTTGTATTTGGTGGAGTTAGAAGTTAAGGGATAAGTAATAATTTTTAAATAGAAGTTGAGGGTAGATTATGACACTTTAGGATAGTTGAGGGTTAAATTGGGTTTGGGGAAAATATCCCCCTCCACCACCGCCATTCAGCACCTCCATTAGGAGAGTGTTATCCTTTTTGACAAAATGAGATATTTGTGAGTGTGTATATGTGTGTTCTTGGTTAGAGAGAAAAGAGAGAAAAAGGGTGTGTATTGAAGAAAGAAAAACTAAGAAGAAGAAGGAAGCTGTAGATTTGCAGCTGGAAATTCTAGTAACAACTGAAGAAATCAAGGTACAATTTCATACAAAATCATCCTTTTATATGTATTAGGTTTTATATGAGTTTTCTAAGTGGGTTTTGGTATTTTTAGTAAGATATGTGAATTCTGGGTGTATGGATAGTTGTGGTATATGGTCTTGAACATATCTGCAAAATATCAGAAACTTTCATGCTTTAAATCTGCAAAAATCTGGATTTAGGACGAACTTAATGAACTGAGACAATTATGAACTTCATAAGTATCGCAGCTACGGGTTGCGATATTCATAAGTCTCGCAGCCTTGAGTTGCGACAGTCTTAAGTCTCGCAGCCTTGGGTTGCAATAGGACTTTAGTGTCGCAACAGTTGGTTGCGATAGGACCTTAGTATTGCAATAGTTAGTTGCGATAGATTGTGTATCGCAACAGTTGGTTGCGATAGAGTGATAGGATCGCAATAGTTGGTTGCGATAAAGGGATGGGATCACAGTAGTTGGTTGCGACTTTGTTCAGTGTTTGCGATGGTATTAGTTGTTTGCAATAATAGCTGAGAGTTGTGGGTTTTAAAGTATTAAGTGTTAAAGCAGATATTTGTGTTTAATTGTTACAGCTTCTGTGAATTTGGAACTGAAAGATTGAAGTAACTGATAAATTGCTTGGAGAGATTTTTTGGATATAAAGCTAATCAGATGAGTTTTACTTCAAATTATCTTTAATTGGAATACATATATGTGTGGAATGGATATGTGATCAAGGTGTGAATATTATGTGTTTATAATATAGTAAGATATTATATTCATATGTGCATTACACCACACAAGTGCACATTAGTCGGGTTCCGGTGTGCGGACCGATGAGTAGCCGGGTTTCGGTGTGCGAACCGGTAACGTTGATTATTTATTAATTGGCTTGCTACCAATTAATATGGCCAGTTGTGGAGGAACAAGGTGGGATGAGATGTACGAGTCTTGTATGGTATTGAAATACATGTAGTATGTGAATATATATATATATATATATATATATATATATATATATATGAAATGTTTTATATAAATGGTGTTGATACAAAGGTTTACTAAACTAACAGGGATTCCCTCACTAGACCATTAGGTCTAACCCTCATTTTCTGTTTTAAAAATATGTATTCCAGGTGATGGATCGGGTAAAAGCAAGTGATTAGGATACTTGATGGATAGCTTTTGGGAAGATTATTGTTATGAAGCTAGGGATGTGTTTTGTACTCATGATTTGATGTTAGTTATTATGTAATTTAAAAATGAAAAAGTTTGTACTGAATTTCTTATTACGTTTAGCAAGACTGCGGGACCGAATATGAAATATGATGTATTTTTGTTGAAATTATGTTATGAAATATATGTTATTTGGACATTTGGAATTTGGGTTGTTACAAATGGTATCAGAGCCCTAGTTTAAGGGATTTAGGTATTAGTACCTGTACCTAGACTTAAACTGTATGAGAAGTAGGATGTCCTTATTTATTTTAGAACCTGGGGATGCTAAGTATAAAAGGTAGAAGGAACATCATGTAAGGTAATTTCAGATTACACCTGGCCAGTGTAATTATGATCTTACAGGTACATGTGTGGAGTGGAATACCTTGTTATATGGGGTATGTGCTTATGTGTATATTAACTTTGTTTGAATATACAGAATGGCAAGTGGCACTAGACAAAAGAATCAAAGAGGAGGAAGGAATTCAAGTGGAGAGAACCTACCAATAGGAACAGGGGGAAGAGGAGGAGATCGTGGTGGAGGCAGAACCGGAGGTAGAATCGGGGGCCGAACTGGGGCCCGAACTGGGGGTAGAACACAAGGTATAGAGTTTGTTACACGGGATGACCTGACTGCTGAAATGGGGAGATTACAGGCTAGCATACAAGCCATGTTCGAACAAAGTCGTCATAATGAAGCTGATGTACCAAATCCAGAACTTGAAGTTGAAATGCCGTTCACCTCTGCTGTTTTACCGGTAATGAAAAAGTGTGATTATAAAATGTTTCTTAGTTGCAAGCCCCCTACGTACTCAGGAGATCGGGATCTAGTAAAAGCGATGAGATGGCTGAAAGAAATAGAAGCTATTTTCAAGACGTGTAAATGTGCTGAAGAGGATAAAGTACTTTATAGAACTGCAATGTTAAAAGGCGATGCTTTATACTGGTGGGAGGCTCATATTGAATCGAGAGGATCAGACATATATTCTACTTTTACTTGGGAAGAATTCGTTTTAGCTTTCACAAAACACTTCTGTCCACAAGCAGCTGTCAGACAATTGGAGGAAGAATTTATGAACCTTCAACAAGGGAATTTGTCAGTTAGAGACTATACTGCTCGTTTCTTAGAAAAATCTCGTTTTGTGGGATATTACGTTGCTACGGAAAAAATGAAGATGGAGAGATTTATCTATGGGTTGAATTCAGAAGTCCGAAGATTAGTGACTGCAACAAGACCAGATACCTTTACAGCCTCAGTGGACGCTACGGAAAATGTAGAACGAGACAACCGAAGGGATGCCGGTGATAAGAGTCTGGGGAAAAGGAAATGGGAAGGGCCACCACATGATCCGAAGAAGTCTAGATTTCAGAGATTCGATAATCGTCCACCTTTCCGACCAATGGAAAGACCTTGTCTGAAGTGTCACCGTATTCATCAAGGAAACTGTCAGATTGAACCGCGGGTTTGTTATAGGTGTGGGAAGACAGGACATGTTATTAAAGACTGTCGATCAACGCGGTTTTGTTTCTTGTGTAATTCTCCGGACCACCTTCAGTCAGATTGTCCGCGAGGTAAAATACAACAAGGGGGCACATTAGGGAAGCCAGCCATTGCTAGACCAGTAGTTCCAAGAATAGAACCACCGAGAACAAGGGGTCGTACATTTCAAATGACAGCTAAAGAAGCGGAGGAAACTTCGGATGTGGTTACAAGTACATTTTTCATAAACTCTACACGTGCTAAAGTGTTGTTTGACTCCGGTGCAAACCGATCTTTTGTGTCTCCTTCATTTACTGCTCATATGCATTTAGAGCCTAAAATTTTAGAACATGTCTTACTGGTAGACACTGCAAATGATAATCAAGTGTCAGTTAAAGAAGTTTTTGATTGCTGTATGATAAATATAGAGGGGTGTGGGGTACCAATACAACTATTTTCTATAGCCTTGATCGAGTTTGATGTGGTAGTAGGGATGGATTGGTTAGCTGAGAATCGGGCTGACATAGTTTGTGATAAGAAAATAATCAATGTCGTTTTACCTGATAAGAGGCCAGTAGTGATTTATGGTTATCGTAAGAATCATCAGTCCAGCTTTATATCTATGATAAAAGCCCGCAAATGTGTCAGCAAGGGTTGCTCGAGTTATTTAGCCTATGTGATAGATAGTAGGCCTGAAAAGATTAAGCTGGAAGATATTTCTATTGTTAGTGAATATCCAGAGGTTTTTCCTGAAGACTTGAATAGTCTTCCTCTTGTTAGACAAGTAGAATTTGGTATCGACTTAATCCCTAGAGCCGCTCCTATTGCTCGTGCACCGTACCGACTAGCACCTCTAGAGATGAAAGAAATGATGGCACAACATCAAGACCTATCTGATAAGGGCTTCATCAGACCCAGCTCTTCGCCGTGGGGTGCACCAATTCTATTTGTGAAAAAGAAGGATGGTTCAATGAGAATGTGTATTGACTACCGGGAGCTAAATAAGCGCACGATCAAGAACAAGTATCCGCTTCCAAGAATTGATGACCCCTTCGATCAATTAGTTGGAGCTTGTTATTTTTCTAAGATTGATCTCAGATCTGGCTATCATCAGTTGAAGGTTAAGGAAGAAGACGTTCTGAAGACTGCCTTTCGTACAAGGTACGGTCACTACGAATTCTTGGTGATGCCATTCGGACTAACGAACGCTCTGGCCGCTTTTATGGATCTAATGAATCGGGCATGTAAGCCATATCTCGATAAATTTGTCATGTATTTATCGATGATATACTTATTTATTCCCGATCCAAAGAGGATCACGCACAACACCTTCGTTTAATTTTGGAGTTGTTGAAGAAAGAAAAATTGTATGCTAAATTCTCGAAGTGTGAGTTCTGGTTGCGGGAAGTTCAGTTTCTGGGGCATGTCGTTTCAGAGAAAGGCATTCAAGTAGATCCGACGAAAGTGGAAGAGATTGAAAGATGGGAACCGCCAAAGACGCCAACCGAAGTATGTAGTTTTCTGGGTCTAGCTGGCTACTATCGGAAATTTATAAAAGACTTTTCTCGAATTGCGACGCCATTGACTAAGCTGACTAGGAAGAATCTAAAGTTTGAATGGAGAGCAGAACAGGAGAAGGCATTCAGAATATTGAAAGAGAAACTCTGCAGCGCGCAGATATTAGCATTGCCAGAAGGTTCCGATGATTTTGTGGTCTACAGTGATGCTTCCAAACTAGGATTGGGATGTGTACTTATGCAACGTGGAAAGGTGATTGCCTATGCTTCTCGTCAACTGAAGGATCATGAAAGACAATATCCTACTCATGATATGGAGCTAGCAGCAGTTGTCTTCGTGTTGAAGATTTGGAGACATTACCTTTATGGTTCTAAATGCCAAATTTTTACTGACCATAAGAGTCTCCAACATCTTTTCGATCAGAAGGAACTGAATATGATGCAAAGAAGATGGCTGGAATTGGTGAATGATTATGATTGTGAAATCCTTTATCATCCCGGAAAGGCGAATGTGGTAGCTGATGCACTGAGTCGTCAAGAAAGAAGTGGAACAATAAAAGCTATTTCACTACGGGCCGAACTGCTGCCGAACATATTTGATGAATTGCAGAAGTGTCAAATAGAAGCATTTCAAGAAGAACATCTAAAGTCAGAACGAATAGTGGGGTATCAGTATTGCTAATAAAAGATGATCGTGGGTTATTATGTTTGGGAAGCAGAATTTGGGTGCCTCGTATGGGTGGGCTACATGATCGGGTACTACAAGAAGCTCATCAGTCCCGTTTTTCTATTCATCCGGGTACGAACAAAATGTATAAGGATCTGAAACAATTCTATTGGTGGCCAGGGATAAAGAGAAGTATTGCTCAGTATGTAGAAAGTTGTAATACTTGCAAGAAAGTAAAGATCGAACATCAAAAGCCGTTTGGTCAGTTACAACGTCTGGAAATACCAATGTGGAAGTGGGATCAGATGTAAAGCCCGTGTCTCAGTATGAATTTTGCTTAATCATTTCTATTTGGTTATTTTATAATTCCCTCTAATCGAAATTTAACGGGTTAGGCGGCAAGGATCTTATTTGCTAAAAAATTTGGGTTTTGGGGGCTTATTGTGAAAATACTTTAACTGCAGGGACCAAGGTGGTAATTTCATAAAAGTGTTGCATGGGGTTCGGCCCATATTTAGCCGACCCCCTTTCCTTCCTTTGTCAATTAACCTCGTCGCAATCAACAACCCTATTTTGGTTTCTTTGTGTTCACGGCAGCAAACACCCCCCTCTCCTCTCGTTCTTCTTGGGCATCGCACACAAGACGACTTCGAGAACCCTATTCCGCCTTCCCCCTCCTCTTGGCTGCTACCTCCGATCAACCACCGCCCCTTGCTGCTGCCGAGGGAGAGAGAAGCTGCCGAGAGAGAGAGAGAAACTGCAGAGAGAGTCGCCGGGGAAGAGAGAGTGACGCCGGAGAGGGAGAGAGACGCCGTCGCCGCTGCCGGAAACCACCAACGCCATCGCCATCCTTTTGCCTGCGATCGAGAGAGAGGTTCAGCGAGAGAGAGAGATAGCGCGGGAAAAGGGAAGAACCGTTGTCGTCGAGAGGTAAGTTTCTTAGCCTCCGTTTGGCTGCCGGCGGTGTGACCGCCGCCGTGCGCCGCCGCGTGGGCAGCAGCGGGTATGCACGTACGGCTGTGTGGGTGTGGGTGTGAGTGTGGGACGGGATAGGGTAGTCGGGTTGATTCCGTCTCTTGTTATCGTCGAAATGGTAAACCATCGTCGCCGCCGCCAACCACCACCGCCGCCGGAGGCGGAAGTGGGTGGTGCTCGGTTGTTGTCCAGCGTAGTATAGCCCTTTCCAGTAAGCTTGTAGGCTGTTCGGGACTGTTTGGGTTAAGCTTTGGCTTAATGGGTTTATAAACAACTTTTGTCATTTCATGTGAAAACGTTTTCTGCCACTGTTTTGCGACGGCCATAACTTTTCCGTCGTAGCTCTGATTGAGACGAATCCGGTGCCCACGGTTCACATTCTGTTCCGGGCACACTTTTCATAGCGGAAGTCCGGTTCGGCCTCTATCTAGGCGTAATTTGGCTGTTTATACAGCAGGTCCGGATGTGGCAGATCGCGTTCCGTTTTAAAAGTCACAGTTTCTGCCACTGTTTTGGGAACGCCATAACTTCTGCTAGGAATGTCGGATTGGGATGAAACTAGTGCCAAAAGTTCCCATTCTGAGTCTAGTAAGTTTCTTATGTTTTGCGGAAAAACCAGTTCGGACCGTAGCTAGTGTCAAACTGCTGTTTTGTAACGAAAGGTGCTGTTTTTTGCTGTGCAGTTAACCAGTTTTGTAAAATCCATAATTAATTGTAGAAAAATCGTTAGAGCGCGTGCGATACGTCCCTGGAAAGCTAAGACCCGGACTTAGCGGGTAGTTAATTTTAATTGAGGATTTTCTGGGTTTAAGGAGGTCGAAACAGGTCCCGAACAGACCTGGTTTTCTAAGCCAAAAAGTCGTTTTAGCGACAATTTAATCGTGCGTCATGTTTTAGGGTCCGGGCCTTGTGTTGATACGTTTTAACGTTCGTTTAGGTGTCGGGAAGTGATCTTGGATTTGTGGAGCTTGAATTATTGTTTGTGAGCTAGGCGCGCTTACGAGGTGAGTTCTCTCACTATTTTTAATATCGGTTACTTTTACATTACGATAGCACGTGTGTGGTAGCTTTATTTAATTGTGATGTGGGACTAGATAGTAGGGTGTATAGTGGGACCTTTATTGTTATGTATACGCGGGTGGCGTAGGAACTCGGTGGGACCGAAATTTGTATACGCGGGTGGCGTAGGAACTCGGTGGGACCGAAATTTGTATACGCGGGTGGCGTAGGAACTCGGTGGGACCGAAATTGTATACGCGGGTGGCGTAGGAACTCGGTGGGACCGGGTAATGCTTGCACGGTTATCGTGTGGTCGGTGGGACCGACGTATGCCTTTTGGGTGGGATGGGGTGGGTATGCATGTTTATGATTTGCTCGTAGACTTGTATGCTTGTTTATATGCAACTATCTGTTTTAGGGGTAGTATGGAATAACTGTGTTAATCATGGTGGTTGAATTCACTAAGCTTCGTGCTTACCCCTTCCCAAAATCTTATGTTTCAGGTGCGAGTAGCAATCGGGCATGACGGTACACACGGGCGCAAGGCGAAGATTGTTTAAATTGATTTTTAGTAAATGGGGATTGAATTATATAACTTTTCCGCTGCTTAAACTTTGTTGACGGTTTTAAATAACGACGTTTATTTTTATTGTAATGGGATTTGTGAACTTGTGGTTTGATTATAGTGAAATGCATTAATTTTATAATTTAAATTCCTTGTAATTTTTGGGACGTTACAACTTGGTATCAGAGCACAGCTTGAGTGAATCAAACGCATCTCGGTGTGTTTGATCTCAAGTTGCGGCTAGGAAATTCTTCTCTTAAATTTTTTTTTTTGGAAAAATAAAAGAAAGGAAAACCCGTTTGGGAAACGGTGATCGAGGGCGCAGTGTGTACAGTCAGCCGGAGCCAAAGGGAAAGGTACAGTACTTAGTGTATTTATCGCTTTCTAGATCATAGGGTATGCATGCTAGATTGCCTATGTGGTTTACACTGTACTGTATGATGATTGCTTGCTAGTGGGAATTAATGCTAGTTATAATAGGTTGTTAAGCGAAGGCCCTATAGGTTGTATGCAGTAAGAATCACATAGCCTTAGAATATTTGATTTAGTTCTATTGCGCAGCTCTTGTTTGAGTCCAACCGTTCTAGGATAGAATCTTGTATTCGAATGTAACACCTTAGGCATATCCCACATCGGCCGTGGACAGGAGAGATGCTGGGTATATTAGTAAACCTTGGCCTTACCAGACACAACGCGTTTTGGGGCCACAAGCATGCGGGTTCCTTGGGAACTCTGTGGTTAAGCATGCTTTGGTGGGAGTAGTACCAGGATGGGTGACCTCCTGGGAAGTCCTTGCGAAGTCCTTGCCAGGCCGCCAAGAACAAAGCCGTGAGCCAGTGGGGCAAAGCGGACAATATTGTGTCGGGGTAAGCGGGGTGTTACAAATGGTATCAGAGCCACTCCTGTGCCGTTCGGGATGGTGGGGCAAACCTCATCGAGGACGATGAGTCCCTGAGGGGGGGTGTATGTAACACCTTAGGCATATCCCACATCGGCCGTGGACAGGAGAGATACTGGGTATATTAGTAAACCTTGGCCTTACCAGACACAACGCGTTTTGGGGCCACAAGCATGCGGGTTCCTTGGGAACTCTGTGGTTAAGCGTGCTTTGGTGGGAGTAGTACCAGGATGGGTGACCTCCTGGGAAGTCCTTGCGAAGTCCTTGCCAGGCCGCCAAGAACAAAGCCGTGAGCCAGTGGGGCAAAGCGGACAATATTGTGTCGGGGTAAGCGGGGTGTTACATCGAATGTCTATTTGATTCACGCTGCATGCGACTGGGTATTCGCGAGGCAACTCGTTATGGCTAATAGGGATTCCGTTGTAGCAAGGGTAGTGGGATGAGATGAAATTCCTAGTGAGCTGGGAAGAGTGTTTACATATGAGTATGTATGCGAGATTGCTTTCTAGAACATAGGAGTATTTATGCTAGATTGCTTGGTGCTTATTACACTGTACTGCATGTTTGTTGCTTGCTAATAGAAGTTTAGGCTAGCCTTGATAGGTTGTTAAGTGAATGCACTATAGGTTGTATGCAGTAGAACCGAATAGCCTTAGAATGTCGGATTTAGTTCTATTGCGCAGCTCTTGTTTGAGTCCAACCGTTGTAGGATAGAATCTTATATTCGAATGTCTATCTGGTTTTACACTGTGTGCGACTGTGCATTCGCGAGGCGACTCGTCATAACTAGTGGGGATTTCATCATAGCAAGGGTAGTGGAGTTGGGTGGAATTCCTAGGGAGCTAGGAAGAGTGTGTACATATGCCGGTGCGGGTATATGTGTATAGTTTTCGGCAAGGAACTACTTGGGCACTTCGGGACGGGACTCGAAACGAGTGAGGATAGGTGTGGAAGGTAGTAGTAGAGCTCCTACTATCTGAAGCACAGGATCCGTGCTCGAGTCGGGGAAAGTCACGAGGAATCCAAGGAGTTGAGCGTGAGCGTTGTTAGTGTGAGTTATTATGTGCTAATAACTCGTTGTAATATCTACCCAGAATAGCCATCACAAGGAGGAACAACAATAGTGAACCTACTAGTACAGGTGTGTACTTGATTTGCTGGAGATGATCGTTGGGGTAGTGATGAAGGTTCTAAACTAGTAGTCGTTGGAATAGAAGGACGATTCTAGTATTAATCCCTTGGAGTGACGATAAGGATGAGGTTTGTTTTAAGTAGGCCATTTCGGGTCAAGATTGATGATTGTGCTAGAACCATGGGCTTATAGAGCCGACTTTGAATTGAGGAAAAACCGTAAGGATTATTGGACGTAATTTCCCAACTTGCCTAAGAGGTGTAAATGTCCGGATGACGATAGTGGACCGGAGAGATTTGGAGGGGTACGAGTCGAGACGTCGAATGCCGACTCAGTCATGCACAAAGTTTATTTTGAAAATAAATTGCATTAACTAATTCTTGTGTATCCAATCCTTTTATGGATTGTGTTTTGGAATTTTGGGAAATGTTCAGCACACACGAAATCTCGAATTATGGTTTTGAAAGTAGATGAAATCGTTTTATCACGGGAGTTGCAAACTTTGTTAGAATTTGTTTCATTTCGTAATTTTCCAACAGTTCTTTCGGGTAAGATGATATCCGTGTTTTGTGGTGTTTAAAATGTTGGGCAAGTGACTACGGCTTGTGACTTTAACATTGGAACTCCTCCACATATGTTAGAGTTGAGACGGAAAGTTACATTCCACGATGTCTGTATAAAACTATTTGAGTGATTTGGGTAAAATGAGTTTTGTTTTACGGCATGTTGAGTTGTGTGGGTTTAATTTCACGAGGTGCATATCTTATTTGTTTATGTGACCATTTGGGGAAATCTTGGAAATCAATTTAAAGAACCCCACCTTTTGAGATTTTATGAGGTTTTAGTCGATATTTTCAAATAATGAAAACAGATTGGTTTTTATTTTTAAGTTTGAAACTTACACGAAACAGTTGTGTTTTAACAAAAGTATATTTGTAAACCGTTTCATCGTTTTGTATGACTAGCCGACGCGCGTAAGATTTGTTTGTGAACCCTGTGCCACGACATTTTATGTTGGAAAAAGAGGAATTTTGGGGTCAAATGTCGTGTAACTGATTTTGAAATTATGTGCACACTTTTGTCGCACCCGGTGTAAGGTCGAGCGGTTACTTTAAATACATGTCATGAGTCAATTCATACTAGAACCGTGACGGTTCATTTTCAAAGAAATTATTTATTTCGCTTTACGTTTTATGAGTAAACTAAGCTGCAATGAAATGATTTTCAACATGATTTTCATATGTGGGACGAGCGTGTCCATTTTTGCGTAACTACCGACCTGGTAATAGTAGTTTTATTGCTTACGGTCTTTTTGAAATGAAAAATCTTGACGTTGAAAACATTTTTGTAAATGATTTTGTAAACCATTTAAGAAATGCGCTTTTAAGTGTTATGTGTCATTTTGAGAATTTTAAGGGTGTGAGTCATTTTGGAAAACTCTTTTGTTTAACCCGTGTTGAGTTTGGGACTAATGTTGATTTTAGAGTATTGCTTGCTTAGACTTTATTTAAACGCGTTTTTGACCGACTTATGGGTCTAGCAAGCGTGGAGCATTTTGCTCGGTTTTGACTTTGAGATAGTCATGGGTCAATTGCACGGTTTTAATGGCTCGATGTGGATTCTTGTTGATGGGTTGTTTTGTTGCACAGTTTTGCATTTATTGCACGTTGAATATTTACATGTTTGGGTGAGTGAGTCATTCCGGGATAGGCATGTTGTTGGTAGACTGTTTTGCATTAGATCCTTGGTCATGTCAGTCGTTGGTATTGGTCGGTTGAGTATTTCGGGGTGGGACCCCGGTATTCATGTGTTATGACCTTGACTTTCCAGTAGGCACTGGGAGGATATAGTCTTGGGCACTTACCTGAGAGGTAGTTCCGATGTGCCGGGCCTTGAGACGTGCCTGGGAGTTAGGCGTTAAGGCGTATCTTGATACAGTGTAACTAGGTTTCCTACAGCGAGCGTGGAGGATAAGTAGACGGTGGAAGATTGGGTATTCCACACGTGTTGTTAGTGTAGACCGAATAGTGTCAGTTAACGGAATGATGCCCTTTGTAATTAAGAGAATAATTGCGCAGTAACCTTTTTGAAGTAAGTAGTATATTTAGGTGTCGACTTTTGGGCTTAAGGCCAAACACCTTTAGTGTAATCGGAGATTTGTAGCCGATTTTAAAATAATTATGGTGATGGTAGTAGTAACCCTGAGATGCTTAATTGTGATGAATGGTTATGGTGGAATGACCTTCGTGGGTGATTATAAGTTTACTGGTTTGACGATTCGTGTGAAATAAATTTTGGGAGCCTTTTTGAACTCGTGGAGGTTAATCGACAGTTGTTGGTAAGTATGATCGGATTCGAGTATCCTATAAGGCATATTGGTGAGCACCTTTAGGATGGTTAGAGCTTGAAAGTTGAATCGGGATGTATGGAACATCTAAGGTTGGGAAGCAACCGAAGTCGCTTGGTTAGGAATGAATCCAGTGTTGGAGTGTTCTTCCGATCATAATTTTTCAGTGTCCTTGAAGGAGTTTTGTTAGTAAGAAAAGTATTCGAGAATTTCTAGACGGGGTGAGAAATTTAGATTCTAGTTGAGGAAAGTCCAGTGGCCGCACCGAAGGGGTTCGAGTGGACGTAGGAACTCGAAATGGAGATGCGCGAGGACTATTCCGAGTTATTCGCCGGCATAGACTTCGAGGACGAAGTCTAATTCAAGTGGGGGAGAGTTGTAAAGCTCGTGTCTCGGTATGAATTTTGCTTAATCATTTCTATTTGGTTATTTTATAATTCCCTCTAATCGAAATTTAACGGGTTAGGCGGCAAGGATCTTATTTGCTAAAAAAATTGGGTTTTGGGGGCTTATTGTGAAAATACTTTAACTGCAGGGACCAAGGTGGTAATTTCATAAAAGTGTTGCATGGGGTTCGGCCCATATTTAGCCGACCCCCTTTCCTTCCTTTGTCAATTAACCTCGTCGCAATCAACAACCCTATTTTGGTTTCTTTGTGTTCACGGCAACAAACACCCCCCCTCTCCTCTCGTTCTTCTTGGGCGTCGCACACAAGACGACTTCGAGAACCCTATTCCGCCTTCCCCCTCCTCTTGGCTGCTACCTCCGATCAACCACCGCCCCTTGCTGCTGCCGAGGGAGAGAGAAGCTGCCGAGAGAGAGAGAGAAACTGCAGAGAGAGTCGCCAGGGAAGAGAGAGTGACGCCGGAGAGGGAGAGAGACGCCGTCGCCGCTGCCGGAAACCACCAACGCCATCGCCATCCTTTTGCCTGCGATCGAGAGAGAGGTTCAGCGAGAGAGAGATAGCGCGAGAAAAGGGAAGAACCGTTGTCGTCGAGAGGTAAGTTTCTTAGCCTCCGTTTGGCTGCCGGCGGTGTGACCGCCGCCGCGTGGGCAGCAGCGGGTATGCACGTACGGCTGTGTGGGTGTGGGTGTGAGTGTGGGACGGGATAGGGTAGTCGGGTTGATTCCGTCTCTTGTTATCGTCGAAATGGTAAACCATCGTCGCCGCCGCCAACCACCACCGCCGCCGGAGGCGGAAGTGGGTGGTGCTCGGTTGTTGTCCAGCGTAGTATAGCCCTTTCCAGTAAGCTTGTAGGCTGTTCGGGACTGTTTGGGTTAAGCTTTGGCTTAATGGGTTTATAAACAACTTTTGTCATTTCATGTGAAAACGTTTTCTGCCACTGTTTTGCGACGGCCATAACTTTTCCGTCGTAGCTCGGATTGAGACGAATCCGGTGCCCACGGTTCACATTCTGTTCCGGGCACACTTTTTATGTTTTAGCGGAAGTCCGGTTCGGCCTCTATCTAGGCGTAATTTGGCTGTTTATACAGCAGGTCCGGATGTGGCAGATCGCGTTCCGTTTTAAAAGTCACAGTTTCTGCCACTGTTTTGGGAACGCCATAACTTCTGCTAGGAATGTCGGATTGGGATGAAACTAGTGCCAAAAGTTCCCATTCTGAGTCTAGTAAGTTTCTTATGTTTTGCGGAAAAACCAGTTCGGACCGTAGCTAGTGTCAAACTGCTGTTTTGTAACGAAAGGTGCTGTTTTTGCTGTGCAGTTAACCAGTTTTGTAAAATCCATAATAAATTGTAGAAAAATCGTTAGAGCGCGTGCGATACGTCCCTGGAAAGCTAAGACCCGGACTTAGCGGGTAGTTAATTTTAATTGAGGATTTTCTGGGTTTAAGGAGGTCGAAACAGGTCCCGAACAGACCTGGTTTTCTAAGCCAAAAAGTCGTTTTAGCGACAGTTTAATCGTGCGTCATGTTTTAGGGTCCGGGCCTTGTGTTGATACGTTTTAACGTTCGTTTAGGTGTCGGGAAGTGATCTTGGATTTGTGGAGCTTGAATTATTGTTTGTGAGCTAGGCGCGCTTACGAGGTGAGTTCTCTCACTATTTTTAATATCGGTTACTTTTACATTACGATAGCACGTGTGTGGTAGCTTTATTTAATTGTGATGTGGGACTAGATAGTAGGGTGTATAGTGGGACCTTTATTGTTATGTATACGCGGATGGCGTAGGAACTCGGTGGGACCGAAATTTGTATACGCGGGTGGCGTAGGAACTCGGTGGGACCGAAATTTGTATACGCGGGTGGCGTAGGAACTCGGTGGGACCGAAATTGTATACGCGGGTGGCGTAGGAACTCGGTGGGACCGGGTAATGCTTGCACGGTTATCGTGTGGTCGGTGGGACCGACGTATGCCTTTTGGGTGGGATGGGGTGGGTATGCATGTTTATGATTTGCTCGTAGACTTGTATGCTTGTTTATATGCAACTATCTGTTTTAGGGGTAGTGTGGAATAACTGTGTTAATCATGGTGGTTGAATTCACTAAGCTTCGTGCTTACCCCTTCCCAAAATCTTATGTTTCAGGTGCGAGTAGCAATCGGGCATGACGGTACACACGGGCGCAAGGCGAAGATTGTTTAAATTGATTTTTAGTAAATGGGGATTGAATTATATAACTTTTCCGCTGCTTAAACTTTGTTGACGGTTTTAAATAACGACGTTTATTTTTATTGTAATGGGATTTGTGAACTTGTGGTTTGATTATAGTGAAATGCATTAATTTTATAATTTAAATTCCTTGTAATTTTTGGGACGTTACATCAGATTACTACTGATTTCATTACCAAGCTACCTAGAACTCCGAAAGGATTTGATACTATTTGGGTGATTGTTGATAGATTAACGAAGTCTGCTCACTTCTTGCCGATAAAAGAAACTGATTCGTTGGAATGTTTGGCCAAATTATACATTAATGAAATAGTAACTCGACATGGAGTTCCAATCTCGATTATTTCTGATCGAGATAGTCGTTTTACTTCCAGATTCTGGAGAAGCTTTCAAAAAGAAATGGGAACACAGATAAAGTTAAGCACATCATATCATCCTCAAACCGACGGTCAGAGTGAAAGAACAATCCAGACCTTAGAAGATATGCTTCGGGCTTGCATTGTTGACTTTGGGGGATCATGGGATAAACATCTACCGTTGATCGAGTTTGCTTATAACAACAGTTATCATTCCAGCATACAAGCGGCACCGTTTGAAGTTCTGTATGGTAGAAAATGTCGAACACATTTATGTTGGAACGAAGTGGGGGAGAAACAGTTAGCGGGGCCAGATATAGTACAGTTAACAACAGATAAGATTACTCAGATTCGGGACAGATTGAAAATGGCTCAAGACAGACAGAAAAGCTATGCTGACCGACGTCGAAAACCGTTAGAGTTTCAAGTTGGAGATTTTGTAATGTTGAAAGTATCGCCATGGAAAGGAGTTATACGTTTTGGGAAACAAGGAAAACTTAGTCCGCGGTACATTGGACCATTTGCAGTAACGGAAAGAATTGGCGAAGTAGCTTACAGGTAAGATCTTCCATCAGAATTAAGCAAAATTCATAACGCATTTCATGTATCGAATCTTCGAAAGTGTTTGGTTACACCTGATCAGGCCGTGTCTCTTCCAGATATTCAAATTGACGAAAAACTGAATTATGTGGAGGAACCAGAAGCCATTTTAGACAGTAAAGTCAATGTCTTGCGGAGTGGTAAAGAGATTAGACAAGTGAAGGTACATTGGAGACATCACCGAGGACAGGATGCTACGTGAGAATCAGAGTCGGATATGAGAGCCAAATACCCTCATCTGTTCGCTTGACTGAATTTCGGGACGGAATTCTTTTAAGGGGAGGATGTTGTAATAACCAGGTATTTTATTTATTTATTTATTTATTTAAGTATTTTACAAATTTTTATTTTTGTATTTGGTGGAGTTAGAAGTTAAGGGATAAGTAATAATTTTTAAATAGAAGTTGAGGGTAAATTATGACACTTTAGGATAGTTGAGGGTTAAATTGGGTTTTTGGGGAAAATATCCCCCTCCACCACCGCCATTCAGCACCTCCATTAGGAGAGTGTTATCCTTTTTGACAAAATGATATATTTGTGAGTGTGTATATGTGTGTTCTTGGTTAGAGAGAAAAGAGAGAAAAAGGGTGTATTGAAGAAAGAAAAACTAAGAAGAAGAAGGAAGATGTAGATTTGCAGCTGGAAATTCTAGTAACAACTGAAGAAATCAAGGTAACAATTTCATACAAAATCATCCTTTTATATGTATTAGGTTTTATATGAGTTTTCTAAGTGGGTTTTGGTATTTTTAGTAAGATATGTGAATTCTGGGTGTATGGATAGTTGTGGTATATGGTCTTGAACATATCTGCAAAATATCAGAAACTTTCATGCTTTAAATCTGCAAAAATCTGGATTTAGGACGAACTTAATGAACTGAGACAATTATGAACTTCATAAGTATCGCAGCTACGGGTTGCGATATTCATAAGTCTCGCAGCCTTGAGTTGCGACAGTCTTAAGTCTCACAGCCTTGGGTTAGGACTTTAGTGTCGCAACAGTTGGTTGCGATAGGACCTTAGTATCGCAACAGTTAGTTGCGATAGATTTGTGTATCGCAGCAGTTGGTTGCGATAGAGTGATAGGATCGCAATAGTTGGTTGCGATAAAGGGATGGGATCACAGTAGTTGGTTGCGACTTTGTTCAGTGTTTGCGATGGTATTAGTTGTTTGCGATAATAGCTGAGAGTTGTGGGTTTTAAAGTATTAAGTGTTAAAGCAGATATTTGTGTTTAATTGTTACAACTTCTGTGAATTTGGAACTGAAAGATTGAAGTAACTGATAAATTGCTTGGGGAGATTTTTTGGATATAAAGCTAAACAGGGTGAGTTTTACTTCAAATTATCTTTAACTGGAATACATATATGTGTGGAATGGATATGTGATCAAGGTGTGAATATTATGTGTTTATAATATAGTAAGATATTATATTCATATGTGCATTACACCACACAAGTTCACATTAGTCGGGTTCCGGTGTGCGGACCGATGGGTAGTCGGGTTACGGTGTGCGGACCGATGAGTAGCCGGGTTCCGGTGTTCGGACCGGTAACGTTGATTATTTATTAATTGGCTTGCTACCAATTAATATGGCCAGTTGTGGAGGAACAAGGTGGGATGAGATGTACGAGTCTTGTATGGTATTGAAATACATGTAGTATGTGAATATATATATGAAATGTTTTATATAAATGGTGTTGATACAAAGGTTTACTAAACTAACAGGGATTCCCTCACTAGACCATTAGGTCTAACCCTCATTTTTTGTTTTAAAAATATGTATTCCAGGTGATGGATCGGGTAAAAGCAAGTGATTAGGATACTTGATGGATAGCTTTTGGGAAGATTATTGTTATGAAGCTAGGGATGTGTTTTGTACTCATGATTTGATGTTAGTTATTATGTAATTTAAAAATGAAAAAGTTTGTACTGAATTTCTTATTACGTTTAGCAAGACTGCGGGACCGAATATGAAATATTATGTATTTTTGTTGAAATTATGTTATGAAATATATGTTATTTGGACATTTGGAATTTGGGTTGTTACAGTACTCCACACCCATCTATATCTATAACACAACTATCAAATACCTCTTTAACCGGTACTTGATTATCATTTACAGTTTCTACCATTAAAGCATGATCTAACACTTTAGGCTTTAAATGCATATAAGCAGCAAAAGAAGGAGACACAAATGATCGGTTTTCACCGGAGTCAAATAACACTTTAGCACATGTAGAGTTTATTAGAAATGTACCTGTAACCACATCAGGAGTTTCCTCTGCTTCTTGTGCTATCATTTGGAAGGCTCGCCCCTTTGCTTTCGGTACTTCAGGCCTTTGCATCCCTCCCGGCCTAACACCTGTTGGTCTCACTGTCATACTACCCTGCTGTGCTTTCCACTATGGACATTCAGACTGAATATGATCAGGGGAGTTGCAAGAGAAACATAATCGAGTTACCCGATAATCTTTAGCGATGTGACCAGTCTTTCCACACTTGTAACAAATTCTGGAATCAACATAACAATTTCCTTGATGAATACGGTTGCATTTTGGACATGGTCTTTCAACTGGTCTGAAAGATGGTCGACTATCAAATCTCGGAGATTTTGGTTTCTTTGGATCATACTGCGGTCCTTCTCATTTTCTCTTTCCCATACTTTTATCACCGGTATCCCTCCCTTTATCTCTTTCTACATTCTCAGCGGCATCTACAGCGGATGAGAAAGTTTCGGTTCCCTTAGCAATCACTAAACCTCTGATTTCTGAATTTAATCCAAAGATATACCTTTCCATTTTGAGTGCTTCAGTAGCCACATAGTATTCTGCAAAACGGGACTGCTCTAGAAAGCGCACAGTGTAATCCCGAACTGATAACTTACCCTGTTGCAGATTCATGAACTCTTCTTCCAATTGTCTTACTGCAACTTGAGGACAGAACTGCCTTTTAAAAGCACTAGCAAATTCTTCCCAGGAGAAAGTAGAATACACGTCCGGTCCCTTTGAAGTAATAAGAGCTTTCCACCAGTATAACGCATCAGCCTTCAACATTGCAGTCCCATATAACACTCTATCTTCTTCGGCACACTTACTAGTTTTAAAGATGGCTTCTATCTCTTTTAGCCACGTCATAGCCTTTACCGGGTCTCTTTCTCCTGAGTAGTTTGGAGGCCTGCAACTTAAAAACATCTTATAATCACATTTCTTGAGCACTGGCGTAACAATAGGCACAATAGGCGTCTCTTCTTCCAAAATAGGATCTGGTGTTTCAGTGCGGCGAGTACGGTCGAACATAGCTTGTATATTAGCCTGCAATCTTCCCATTTCTACAGCCAAATCATCTCTCGTAACAAATTCAGTACCGTGAGGATGACCCCTACCTGCAGTTTCACCCCGACCTCGTCCCGCACCTCTTCCTCCGGCTCCGGTCATTATTTCTTGAAAATTTTATTTCTTGTATTCGGCCTGATTGGGTTTCCTTCTTCGTCTCTGTTCATACCTCCAGAACCACTTGCCATTCTGTTGATTTCAACAAGGTTAATATACACGTAAGCACATACCCCATATAATAAGGTATTCCAGTTCAATCATGTACCTGTAAGTTCACAATTACACTGGCCAAATGTAATTTGAAATTACCTTACATGATGTTCCTTCTACCTTTTTATATTTAACATCCCAAGGGTTCTAAATTTATTAGGGACATCCTACTTCACATGCAGTTTAAGTCTAGGTATAATTCTGAATACCTAAATGTAAAGCCCGTGTCCCGGTGTGGATGTTGTTAATTTAATTTAATTATTTTTATTTTCTTTTCGTAGCGATTATATTTTAGCGGGACTTAGCGAGAATGACCTTAAATGTGATTTATCGTGAAACCTTAAATTGTTTGCAAGGGCTTAGAAGTGCAAGGGCTATTGTTGCCATTTGGGTAAAGTGATGCATGGGGTTCGGCCCATGTAGAGCCGACCCCTTCCCCCATTTCCCTTCTCGTTTTTTTCTTTTGAGACAACCAAACCCACGAGGACAGAACCCTAAGACCTTCCCCCCCCCCCCCCTCTCGTTTGCTCTCGGCCGTAACCCCCTCCCTAGTTACTTGCTGCCGTCGCCGGACACCCGCAACCGCCAGCACCACCGCTGGTTCTGCCGGCGAAGGGTGGGGAAGCGTGGAAGAGAGAGAAGCCGAAAGTTGGTTTGCCGTGGTATCGACGTCAAGGTATGTCTCCCTCCCGATCCTTTCGTTTCTTTTCGTAGTTTAACCGGAAGACCACCGCCACTGCCGTTCCGTGCGGTCACGGCTGTCGCCGCCGTGCACTTCCAGCCCGGTGGCGGTGAGGGCAGGTCCGCGGTCGTGCGGCTGTGGGCGTGTTTGGGTCTGGGTGTGGGTGTGTGTGTGTGTCGAGACGATTTTGGATAGTAAAGCCACTCTCGTTTAATTTCTTCCGTTTCTTTTCGTTGTCGTCTCGCCGCCGCCGCCGACCACCACTGCCGGAGGTGGCAGTGGGTGGTGCGCGGTTGAGTCCAGCCTCTATCAATCTAAACCCCAGCCTAAGTGCCTGTATAGCTAAACCGTAAACCCAAATCGAATAAACCTTGAACCGTTTTTATAAATCGTCATTTTATGTGAAACCGTCGTTTCTGCCACTGTTTTATTTCGTCCATAACTTTTTCTTCGTAGCTCAGATTGAGGCGAAATCGGTGCCCACGGTTCAGATTCTGTGCCGGGCACACTTTTCATGTTTTAGCGGAAGCCTGGTTCGTCCTCTAGCTAGGCTTAAAATGGCTGTTTTCACAGCAGGTCTGAATATGACAGTTTTGCGTCCCGTTTTTAGAAAATTCATAGTAAATTGTAGGAAAATCGTTAGAATGCGCACGATATGTCCCTGGAACCCTAAGACATAGAACTATCTAATCATGGATTAATATTTCTGAGTTGTAATATCACTTATTTAGGTGGAAAAAGGTAAGTTGGTGATTGGTCGGCTCGTTTTGCTGTTGAGGACATCTACTTTGCGTTTGAGGTGAGTTCTCTCACTGTGTAGATAGGAATTGTATGCATGTTATGGTAGTTTCTATGTACTACTGTACTTGTGGTGTGAACTAGTTGTTGGTGGTGCGTAATATTTGCTTGGGTTAAATGCTTAGTATAAATGTGTGTTGCTTTACATCTCGGTGAGACCGAGGAAGTGGATAGAAATGTTGTGGGAACTCGGTGGGACCGAGGACTCGGTGGGACCGAGGACTCGGTGGGACCGAGAAGGTGGATAGAAATGTTGTGGGAACTCGGTGGGACCGAGAAAGTGGATAGAAATGTTGTGGGAACTCGGTGGGACCGAGGAAGCGGATGGAAATATTGTGTGAACTCGGTGGGACCGGGAACTCGGTGGGACCGAGGAGTTTGGTACATAATTACTTGTATGTGTTTACTTGCATTATGTAACTGTGGTGTTGATGCTCATGTGTGGATAGGAGCGATGTGTATATAATTGCTATCTGCGCATGTGATGGAATTCACTAAGCTTTGTGCTTACCCTTTTCCTATAAATGTGGTTTCAGGTGCTAGCGGCTCCAAGGCGTGACGGGTACACACTGGCGCGCGTGAAGTGTTATTATAATTATGAGATTAGTATTATTATTGAAACGATTTATTTCCGCTGTTTATTATTAACGAGAATATTTATTATTAAGTTTGCAAACGAATCGGTTTTGAATATTTAATGAGGTTTCATTTATTAAAATGCTTATTTTTAAAAGTCAAAATTTATTGTATTTTTTGGGACGTTACAACTTGGTATCAGAGCACAGCTTGAGCGAATCAAATACATTTCGGTGTGTTTGATCTCAAGTTTACGGCTATAAATTTTTTCTTTAAAGTTTTTGGAAAATAAAAGAAAGGAAAAATGCGTTTGAGAAACGGGGATCGAGGGCGCAGTGTGTACAGTCAGCCGGAGCCAAGGGGAAAAGGTACAGTACTTAGTGTATTTATTGCTTTCTAGATCATATGAGTATGTATGCTAGATTGCTTTCTAGAACATATGAGTATGTATGCTAGATTGCTTGGTGCTTATTACATTGTACTGCATGTTTGTGGCTTGCTAATAGGAGTTTATGCTAGCCTTGATAGGTTGTTAAGTGAATGCACTATAGGTTGTATGCGGTAGGAACCGAATAGCCTTAGAATGTCGGATTTAGTTCTATTGCACAGCTCTTGTTTAAGTCCAACCGTTGTAGGATAGAATCTTATATTCGAATGTCTATCTGGTTTTCACTGTATACGACTGTGCATTTGCGAGGCGACTCGTCAGGACTAGTGGGGATTCCGTCCTAGCAAGGGTAGTGGAATGAGATGAAACTCCTAGGGAGCTAGGAAGAGCGTTTGCATATGCTGGTACGGGCATATGAGGGTATTTGTCGGCAAGTCACTACTTGGGTACTTCGGGATTGGACTCGAAACGAGTAAGGATAGGTGTGGAAGGTAGTAGTAGAGCTCCTACTATCTGAAGCACAGGATCCGTGCTCGGGTCGGGGGGAGTCACGGGGAATCCAAGGAGTTGAGCGTGAGCGTAGATAGCAGGATCTATTGTGTGCTAATTGTGCGTTGTATTATCTACCCCGAATAGCCCTCGCAAGGAGGAACAACAAAAGTGAACCTACTAGTACAGGTGTGTACTTGATTTGCTTGAGGAGATGATCGTTGGGGTAGTGATGAAGGTTCTAGACTAGTAGTCATTGGAATAGAAGGACGATTCTAGTATAAATCACTTGGAGTGACGATAAGGATGAAGTTTGTTTTAAGTAGGCCATTTCGGGCCAAGATGGATGATTGTGCTAGAATCATAGGCTTATAGAGCCAACCTTGAATTGAGGAAAAAACGTAAGGATTATCTGACGTAATTTCCCAACTTGCCTAAGAGGTTTAAATGTCCGGATGACGATTGTGGATCGGAGAGTTTTGGAGGGGTATGAGTCGAGACGTAGAACGCCGACTAAGTCATGCACAAAGTTTGATTTTGAAATAAAATTGCATTATCTAATTCTTGCGTTTCCAATCCTTATGTGGATTGTGTTTTAGAATTTTGAGAAATGTTTAGCACACACACAAGATTTCGAATTATGGTTTTGAAAGTGCATGAAACCGTTTAATCACGGGAGTTGCAAACTTTGTTAGAATTTGTCTCATTTCGTTATTTTCCAACGGTGCTTTCGGGTAAGATGATATCCGTGTTTTGTGGTGTTTAAAATGTTGGGCAAGTGACTACGGCTTGTGACTTTAACATTGGAACTCCTCCACATATGTTAGAGTTGAGACGGAAAGTTACGTTTCACGATGTCTGTATAAAACTATTTGAGTGATTTGGTTAAAATAAGTTTTGTTTTACGGCATGTTGAGTCGTGTGGGTTTAATTTCACGAGGTGCATATCTTATTTGTTTATGTGACCATTTGGGGAAATCTTGGAAATCAATTTAAAGAACCCCACCTTTTGAGATTTTATGAGGTTTTAGTCGATATATTCAAATGATGGAAACGGATTGGTTTCTATCTTTAAGTTTGAAACTTACACGAGACAGTTGTATTTTAATAAAAATATATTTGTAAACCGTTTCATCGTTTTGTATGACTAGCCGACGCGCGTAAAAAATTTGTTGGTGAACCCTGTGCCACGACATTTTATGTTTAAAAGAGAAATTTTGGGGTCAAATGTCGTGGGACTGATTTTGAAATTATGTGCACACTTTTGTCGCACCCGGTGTAAGGTCGAACGGTCACTTTAAGTACATGTCATGAGTCAATCCATACTAGAACCGTGACGGTTCATTTTTAAAGAAATTATTTTATTTCGCTTTGCGTTTTGTCAGTAAACTGAACTGTAGTGGAATAATTTTCAACATGATTTTCATATGTGGGACGAGCGTGTTCATTTTGCGTAACTACCGACCTGGTAATAGTAGTTTTATTGCATACGATCTTTTTGAAATGAAAAATCTTGACGTTGAAAATATTTTGTAGATGATTTTGTAAACCATTTGGGAAATGCGCTTTTAAGTGTTATGTGTCATTTTGAGAATTTTAAGGGTGTGAGTCATTTTGGAAAACTCTTTTGTTTAACCCGTGTTGAGTTTGGGACTAATGTTGATTTTAGAGTATTGCTTGCTTAAACTTTATTTAAACGCGTTTTTGACCGACTTATGGGTCTAGCAAGCGTGGAGCATTTTGCTCGGTTTTGACTTTGAGATAGTCATGGATCAATTGCACGGTTTTAATGGCTTGATGTGGAGTCTTGTTGATGGGTTGTTTTGTTGCACAATTTTGCACTTATTGCACGTTGAGTATTTACATGTTTGGGTGAGTGAGTCATTCCGGGATAGGCATGTTGTTGGTAGACTGTTTTGCATTGGATCCTTGGTCACGTTAGTCAGTCGTTGGTAATGGTCGATTGGGTATCTCAGGGTGGGACCCCGGTATTCCTGTGTTATGACCTTGACTTTCCAGTAGGCACTGGGAGAATATAGTCTTGGGCACTTACCTGGGAGGTAGTTCCGATGTGCCGGGCCTTGAGACGTACCTGGGAGGTAGACGTTAAGGTGTATCTTGATACGGTGTAACTAGGCTTCTTAGAGCGAGCGTGGAGGATAAGTAGACGGTGGAAGGTTGGGTATTCCACGCGTGTTGGTACTATAGACCGAATAGTATCGGTTAAGGGAATGATGCCTTTGTAATTAAGAGAATAAATGCGCAATAACCTTTTTGAGGTAAGTAGTATATTTAGGTGTCGACTTTTGGGCTTGAGGCCAAACACCCTTAGTGTAATTGGAGATTTGTAGCCGATTTTAAAATAATTATGGGGATAGTAGTAGTAACCTAAAATGCTCACTTGTGATGAATGTTTATGGTGGAATTACCTTCGTGAGTGATTTAAATTTACTGGTTTGATGATTCGTGTGAGATAAATTTTGGGAATCTATTAGAACTCGTGAAAGTTAATCGACAGTAATGGTAGGAATGATTGGATTCGAGTATCCTGTAGGGTATATTGGTGAGCAACTTTAGAATGGTTAGATCTTGAAATTTGAATCGGGATGTATGGAATACCTAAGGTTGGGGGACAGCCGAAGTTGTTGGACTAGGAATGATTCCAATTGTTGAGGTGTTCTGCCGATCATAATTTCGGTGTCCTTGAAGGAGTTATGTTAGTAAGAAAAGTATTCGAGAAGTTTTAGAAGGGCTTTCGATTGGACTTGGGAACCCGAGGTTGAGATGCGGTAAAACTATCCAGAGCTATTCGCGGGCAGAGACTTCGAGGACGAAGTCTAATCCAAGCGGGGGAGAGTTGTAAAGCCCGTGTCCCGGTGTGGATGTTGTTAATTTAATTTAATTATTTTTATTTTCTTCTCGTAGCGATTATATTTTAGCGGGAGTTAGCGAGAATGACCTTAAATGTGATTTATCGTGAAACCTTAAATTGTTTGCAAGGGCTTAGAAGTGCAAGGGCTATTGTTGCCATTTGGGTAAAGTGATGCATGGGGTTCGACCCATGTAGAGCCGACCCCTTCCCCCATTTCCCTTCTCGTTTTTTCTTTTGCGACAACCAAACCCACGAGGACAGAACCCTAAGACCTTCCCCCCTCCCCCTCTCGTTTGTTCTCGGCCGTAACCCCCTCCCTAGTTACTTGCTGCCATCGCCGGACACCCGCAGCCGCCAGCACCACCGCTGGTTCTGCCGGCGAAGGGTGGGGAAGCGTGGAAGAGAGAGAGAAGCCGGAAGTTGGTTTGCCGTGGTATCGACGTCAAGGTAAGTCTCCCTCCCGATCCTTTCGTTTCTTTTCGTAGTTTAACTGGAAGACCACCGCCACTGCCGTTGCGTGCGGTCATGGCTGTCGCCGGCTGCCGCCGCCGTGCGCCTCCAGCCCGGTGGCGGTGAGGGCAGGTCCATGGCCGTGAGGCTGTGGGCGTGTTTGTGTGTGGGTGTGTGTGTGTCGAGACGATTTTGGATAGTAAAGCCACTCTCGTTTAATTTCTTCCGTTTTTTTCGTTGTCGTCTCGCCGCCGCCGCCGACCACCACTGCCGGAGGTGGCAGTGGGTGGTGCGCGGTTGAGTCCAGCCTCTATCAATCTAAACCCCAGCCTAAGTGCCTGTATAGCTAAACCGTAAACCCGAATCGAATAAACCTTGAACCGTTTTTATAAATCGTCATTTTATGTGAAAACGTCGTTTCTGCTACTGTTTTATTTCGTCCATAACGTTTTCGTCGTAGCTCAGATTGAGGCGAAATCGGTGCCCACGGTTCACATTCTGTGTCGGGCACACTTTTCGTGTATTAGCGGAAGCCTGGTTCGGCCTCTAGCTAGGCTTAAAATGGTTGTTTTCATAGCAGGTCAGAATATGACAGTTTCGCGTCCCGTTTTTAGAAAATTCATAGTAAATTGTAGGAAAATCGTTAGAACGCGTACGATATGTCCTTGGAACCATAAGACATAGAAATATCTAATTATGGATTAATATTTCTGAGTTGATAAGTTTAAGAGGGGCTAATCAGGTCCCAAACAGACCTGTATATCTTAGAGTAAAAGCTGGATTTTTTCGTGTGTAAGCTTATAGTGGTGACTTTGGGTTAGGACTTCGTTTTGACGTGTAATATCACTTATTTAGGTGGAAAAAGGTGAGTTGGTGATTGGCCGGATCGTTTTGATGTTGAGGACATCTACTTTGCGTTTGAGGTGAGTTCTCTCACTGTGTAGATATGAATTGTATGCATGTTATGGTAGTTTGTATGTACTACTGTACTTGTGGTGTGAACTAGTTGTTGGTGGTGCGTAATATTTGCTTGGGTTAAATGCTTAGTATAAATGTGTGTTGCTTTACATCTCGGTGAGACCGAGGAAGTGGATAGAAATGTTGTGGGAACTCGGTGGGACCGAGGACTCGGTGGGACCGAGAAGGTGGATAGAAATGTTGTGGGAACTCGGTGGGACCGAGAAGGTGGATAGAAATGTTGTGGGAACTCGGTGGGACCGAGAAAGTGGATAGAAATGTTGTGGGAACTCGGTGGGACCGAGGACTCGGTGGGACCGAGGAAGCGGATGGAAATATTGTGTGAACTCGGTGGGACCGAGGAGTTGGGTACATAATTACTTGTATGTGTTTACTTGCATTATGTAACTGTGGTGTTGATGCTCATGTGCGGATAGGAGTGATGTGTATATAATTGCTATCTGCGCATGTGATGGAATTCACTAAGCTTTGTGCTTACCCTTTTCCTATAAATGTGGTTTCAGGTGCTAGCGGCTCCAAGGCGTGACGGGTACACACTGGCGCGCGTGAAGAGTTATTATAATTATGAGATTAATATTATTATTGAAACGATTTATTTCCGTTGTTTATTATTAACGAGAATATTTATTATTAAGTTTGCAAACGAATCGGTTTTGGATATTTAATGAGGTTTCATTTATTAAAATGCTTATTTTTAAAAGTCAAAATTTATTGTAATTTTTGGGACGTTACACTAAATCTCTTAAACTAGGGCTCCGATACCATCTGTAACGATCCGTCCCAAACATACACCATATAACATATTATGCATATCATCGTTTCATAACAAAAGATACATAAAAGGTCACATACGGTCCCTTGGTCTCAAAACTGTACATTTCATATTTGAGTATTAACTTTTTACTAATAATTTACATTACATTTCATACAAAACTGTACATTAAACTTCCTATTCCCCATCAGTCATCAAAAGCGTCCTACACTTTATCCTTTCCTTTATCAATATAAGATCCTCGACCTGAAATACATATTTTTGAAAACAAAATGAGGGTTAAACCAATTGGTCTAGTGAGAAAATCCCTGTCAGTGTAATAATCATTTGTAAACACACAATATATATCACACATATTTGAATACCAAGCATGACTCATATGCATCGTGTACAACTCATTCCCATGGACATATTAGTTGGTTCCGAGCCAACTAATCAATTTACTCCGCTGCACTAACATACAGCCAAATCCGCCGTCCCTCCGTACAGCCAAACTCCACCGGTCCAAAGTCCGGCCAACGTGCACTAGTGTAGTGTAATGCTCATATAAATACAATATACATCTCAATATATTATATTTCAAACATAAACACATAATCACACCATCTATCACATTCCCAATCCACACATATATGTATTCCAGTTTGAAAACATTTTAAAGTAAAACTCACCTTGTTAATAGTTTGAAGCCACACACGCGCAAACGATACAACCGAACACCACTATCAAACTTCACTAACGAGGGGAAACCGAGCCTGAAATATATACACATTGATGAAACCCCTATGATTATATGTATATAAGACTCACTACGACAATTGACAACCTTAACAACCTACTGGACACCCCCGAGCTAACCGAGCTAAAAACCGAACAACCGACGTCAATCACAAGACTTTGGGTTTGTAATTGGCACATAAAAACATGTTCAAAGTGTTCAAATGCTATTTTACACTCAAAACGAGTACCCATACCCCTATATTTCGCTTTGAAACGACTCCAGTACGTAACAACAAAAAAGTCAGAAACCAATTCCGGGATTCCAATACCGGGAGTCCAAATACCGGAACTCCAAATACCGGGACTCCAAGTACCGTGACTCCAAATAGCCGAGACTCCAAGTACCGGGACTCCAATTTTGTCAGCCCAGAAATCGATTGAAATCAATACAAATCATAAAATCGACACATCTAAACCGATAGAAACTTACTACTACCGATTACAAACACAATATGAGAAGGAACTATACCTTAATAATGATTCCAAATGATTCCAATTTGAAACCCTAGTCGAGCGATTTTTTCTCCTGTTTTCTTTCTGCTTCAAAACACACACACACTCTCTCTCTTTAAGGAACCATCTTAATGAATTAAAGAGAAGGAGATATTTGTTTATATTAAACCAAAATTGCTAATAGGGCTTGAACTATATAAAAATGACCGAAATACCCTTAAACTTATAAAACTAACCCAAACTTATCTTAAACTAAAAATAATAAAAATTAAATAATCCAATGTACCCGGTTATTACACCCTGTGGTTTGTTCAAAATTTGGATTTGGTATTTAAAACAAACTATCTATACTAATGGTCTCTGACCTTTTAATTTCGTAACACTTAAGGTCCCTGAAGTTGACACCATCAGTTAGCAACCATATAAATGACTGATCTTTCGACAAACTATAAGGACCAAAAGTATAATTCTCTCTTAAAATTAATGCGATTCACGTTTTTCTTTTGAATTATACCCGAAATACCCTAAATTTTTTCCATTTTGCAAAAATGCCCTAAATACCCGCGATGGATCCCGCGATCGCGGGCTAGGCTGACGTGGCACGTATTTTGGCCACAAATGCCCCGCGAAGCCCCTCAACTTTGGCCGCGGTGCACTTTTGGTCCCTGCTCGCGATCGCAGCCCGCGATGGACCAAAAATTACAGTTTTGGTCCCTGAAAATTTACACTTTTGGTCCCTGAAAATTTACACTTTCAGCCCCTGTACTTAGACGAATCTTGCATGCTTTTACTGTTTTTTTCCACAATTATTGTACTTTGAAGACCAATTTGTGGTTCAAATTCATTTGCATGTTTTCATCAATGTTAAATCAGTGTTTTTGGAATACCAGTTTGTGGATGAAATGAGAGATTGGTTGTCATCAATGTTGGTTGTTTCATTGATAAATAGATGTAAAATGCAATCCATAATCCACACACCGATTTCATACTATTTTCTTGATTTCTTTCTGCAATATTTTGTGTTTGAGATACTACTGAAAAAATGAGTTCATCTGTTGCAAAAGCTAAGCTATATTTCTGTTTTGATGGTGAATGGGAGCAAGATAACAATGAGTGGAATTTTGCTTATAAATCTAAGCATGGTGTAAAAGTGTCAGTAAACTATACTTATCAGAAATTTATTGCATACGCTATGCAAAAATGTGGAATCAACTCTTCTGATGTTTGCAAGTTAGTGTTTAAAAATGGCGATGGGTCATTTGTGGATTTATCCAACGATGGGGATATCTCTATTTTTCTGCATCTTGCAGTCGATTCAGAAAGGCCCCCATTACTTTTTGTGTATCCCGGCGTATCCGACGGTGACGACGACGAAGACCTCCAAATAGAGCAGCCTGATTCTCAACAACAACAACCACCACAACCACACGAAGGGCGTACTGCTGGAGTTGCTGATGACGAAACCCACGTTTTCAGAACGGGTAATTCTGAAATAGACAGATCAGACACCGATAATGATGATCACGAAGAATATACCCCTAGTTGAAAATCATGTAGTCAGATAAATGACTTTTTTGATATGCCCCCTATTCTTCCAGACTCCCATACCCAGACACAAACCTACGAACCTACAGCTTATATTCGCAGTGAAAGGTTAAAAGCAAGTCAGATATTCGATTCGAAGGATCTCTTGGCAAGTCAGATCGGACTCAAGTTCTTGGAAGAGGGTTTCCAAAGTCACGTGCGGAAATCTGACAAAAGCAGATACGTAGTTGAATGTGCCAGAGAAAAGTGTGAGTGGAGGTTGTACGCGATTCACACGGGTCCCAAAGGAGGGGCGATAATGATTAGAAAGTTGCACGACGTACACACTTGTACGAGGACGCAACTTAATCCCCACCACAAACAAGCCGGCAAAAAGACATTGGGTGCGATCCTGAAAAATAAATTTATTGATGTTAGCAGGTCATTGCGTCCAAAGGACATCATCCACGATGTTCACCGACAGTTCGGCGTCACGATCGATTACCACCAAGCGTGGCGTGCGCGATGCCATGCACTGTTTATGGTGAGAGGCACGTTCGAGGAGTCGTATGAACGACTCCCGACATATTTATATAATTTGCAGCTGCAGAACCCTGGTACTATCACGCAGCTACGGACCGATTCACGTGGACGGTTTGAGATGTGCTTCGTGGCCCTTGGACCCGCGGTACGTATTTTAACACGTCATATGTTTACACATTATAAACTATAACATTTACAAATGAAAACCACCTATGTTTTTGCAGATCCGCACATTTCTGGCAAATCTACGTCGTGTCCTGATAATAGACGCAGCCCATTTAAAGGGCCGTTACTTGGGTATGATGTTCCTGGCGGTTGCCATGGACGGGGATAACTCCATCGTTCCAGTAGCTTCGGCGTAGGCAAGTCTGAAACCGGGGACGAGTGGACTTGGTTTATGTCCATGTATGACAGTGCTCCTTCCATAAGCGCCGCAATCTCTGCCATATACCCAAACGCCCCTCACGCCATATGCTGTCGACATTTGGAGATGAACGCCAAATCCAAGGACAAACGTATTACCCCCTACAAGGATGTCTATTGGGCGGCATGCAGAGCATATACAGATCGGGAGTTTAACAAGTACATGAATATGCTACGATACAGTGCCAAGGAAGCATCCAAAGTCTTTGACGATGCTGGACCGGAGAGGTGGTCCGCGGCCCATTTTCCTGGACAACGGTATGACATTCTGACCTCGAATAGTGCAGAGTCTATGAATGCACTCTTCCGTTTTGCGCGTAGATGTCCGATTGTTAATCTTATGGACTACTTTCGGGCCTTTCAACAAGAGTGGTACCAAATTCGACGCCTAAAAGGAGCTGAGATGCAAAATGCACTCACACCAACGGCGGAGAATATCGTTCAGTACAGGGCGCGACGTGCGGCGACATGGCCGGTAAGAGCAATCGGGTATGGGAAGTACGAGGTGCATGATGACTATATTCACGCGATTGTGAATATGGAAGACCACCTTTGTTCGTGTCGCGAATGGGATAAATCTGGGTTACCGTGCGGCCATGCCATCGCTGCAGCAAGATATATGAGTCGTACAGATTGCAGCGACTTGGCTGTACCTTTCTTCACGTTCAAATATTACCGGAAAACATACGTGGAGGTAATAAACCCAGCTGGACCCCCTGCAGCATGGGTGTATCCACCCGACCCGCTTCCACCATGCTATCCACCTTTAATGGATAAGAACAGGGCCGGGAGACCGAGAAAGAACGACCGACGTCCATCACGTGGTAAAAGTTCGATACAACGAAGATGTACTCGGTGCCAATGCGTAGGACACACTCGTGGAGAGTGTCCAAATCCCGCCCCTTCAACCGTGCCAAGGAGACATTCTGTCAGTCACACCCCGGGCCCGTCACAGCTTGAACCATATGAAACAAACACATATGATACTGTTGATACTGTTGATCTAAACACTGATTTGTAAATGATATATATACACACATACATATGCTTCTAAATGAACATTGATAATACAGCTAGTTTGTAAATGATATATATATATATATATATATATTCGTATTATATATTTACACACATACATATGCTTCTAAATGAACATTGATAACACAACTAGTTTGTAAATGATAAATATATTCATATTAGATATATACACACATACATATGCTTTTAAATAAACATTGATAACACAGCTAGTTTGTATTCCATCCAACATGTTCTTCATCTTCAATCTTTCCGACCCTTCTTCAACGGCCATTGTGTACCACAACCCGCACACACTTTAGCAAATGAGTTGAGGGTTGTCATATATTCTACAAGAGGAGTAGGCCCACGTGGATAGAGTACGACTACCAAAATCTAGCATCATTAACAAACAAAACCCTATGTTTGTTTATCCGAATGAGGTAACCTCTGACTTGACCTTTGCATGATGTATCCAACCTAACCGTGGTTCAGCGGCTTAAAAACTACTTTTCAGAGAAATTAACAACAACAAAAAAATACAAACAACAACACAGTAAAAAAAATACAAAACAAAAAAAAATACAAAACAAAAAAAATACAAACAACACAGTAAAACAATACAAAACAACAACACAGTAAAAAAATACAAAAACAAAAAAATACAAACAACAATACAGTAAAAAAAGTACAAAACAACAAAGTACTAAAGCAACACCCGTACCACCACCTACTGAAAAATTGCTTTAGTTTGATCAATCCAACTTTGCTTGTCGCTTATCTTCGCTTGAAGAATTGCGAAGTCTTGCGTACAATGGTGAATTTCTTCTTTTTCTCGACGAATACGAGCCTCCCTATCTTTTATATCCCCTTTCATCCTTTTGATCTCCTTTTCTTCCACTTCGATCCTTGTCAAGTGGACTTTCTTCCTGGCGATAATCTGTTTCCACTCTTCTGTCAGTTGGTCTATCTCTTTTTCCTTTGCTTCTATCGCCTTCTGGAGTCTAGGTGGCATTCTTTCAGGTGTAGACGATGGGTTAGATGACGATGCCATTTGTTTACTGATGAAAGAAAACAAGTGAAAGAAAGCAAGAAAGAAGGATGGAATGGTGTGAATTGTGAATTGCATATTACTGATATTTATGGATGAAATCTCAAACATGCAAATGAATTTGAACCACAAATCGGTCTTCAAAGTACAATAATTGTGGAAAAAAACAGTAAAAGCATGCAAGATTCGTCTAAGTACAGGGGCTAAAAGTGTAAATTTTCAGGGACCAAAAGTGTAAATTTTCAGGGACCAAAACTGTAATTTTTAGTCCAACGCGGGCTGCGATCGCGGGCAGGGACCAAAAGTGCACCGCGGCCAAAGTTGAGGGGCTTCGCGGGGCATTTGTGGCCAAAATACGTGCCACGTCAGCCCTAGCCCGCGATCGCGGGATCCATCGCGGGTATTTAGGGCATTTTTGCAAAATGAAAATTTTTTAGGGTATTTCGGTAACAGTTGGTCAAACTTGAGATATTTTAATTAATTTCCCTATTTTAATTCATCTTCAAAATAACAAAGGCAAAATATTAGTATTTCCAGATTAACAATTATAAAAGATGAGATTTTTTAGTATTTTAATCACAACAAAAAAAGAAGTTCGGTAGTGAATGACTTTTTAGAATAGATTAAATATTTTAATATCATACTCATGCTTAAATATTTAAGTAATTTAGAATAATTAAATTAAATTATGCTTATAAATATACTAATTAAAATTTTTAAATATGATATTTAAGTGTTTTTATAATTTTTGTTACGTATAATATACAAACATATATGATCCATTTTATAAATTTGTATATATAACATGTGATAAAACATATGAATCAAATACTAAAAGATCACAATTGATAATATTAAATATCATATGTGATACTATCAATGATCATATTTGACAATATCAAACATTATATGTGATATTTCACACATCATATGTGATTACATATGATAGTATCAAATATCATATGTGATATTATCACATATCATATGTGATTACATATGATAATATAAAAAATATCATATATGATAATATCAATGATCACATGTGATAATATCACAGATCATATGTGATTACATATGATAATATCAAAAATATCATATATCATACTATCAATGATCATATGTGATAATATTAACATCATATGTGATTACATGTGATAGATTAAAATAATGGTAAAATAAATGAATCTAATACCAAAGAAAACATTAAACATCATATGCGATGATATCAATGATCACATATGATAATATCAAATATCATATATAATACTCTCAATTATTACATTTGATAATATCATCATTTACGATCACATGTGATTTACACAAACATCGACTATAAAGTTAATTATGGTTTGATGGTATTTTTGGTGTTGATGGTATTTTTGATACCAGTTCTTCATGATTTATTTGCATAATACTCTCGTTTTGATTTGAATTGAATGATCATAATAAATAAAGAAATTAATTGCAAAAAAATGTATAATCTTTTAAGAGTAAACTACAATTTTGGTCCCTGGTGTAGACCAAAATCACCGAAAGTGGTCCCACATCTTCAATAAGTGCAAGAATCGTCCCTGGTCTCCTTATTTTGCTATGAAAATGGTCCCTTGCTACAGTAACTCCATTAAAAACCCAGTTAAGTCAGGGGTAGTTTCGTCTTTTTACATTAGAGGGACAAGTTATATAATTTTTTAAATCAAAGGGACCAAATTGTAATTTAGTCTAACCCCCACCCCCATCCCCTTCTTCCTCGCCACTCCCTCGCGGCAACCTCTCGCCACTCCCTCGCCGGCAACCTCTTCCATTCTACTCAGAAAATAAACACCCTTCCAAAAGGGCTAAGTTTTCAAAAAAGAAGAATCTCAAGAATCAAAGATTATACATGATGAACATAAACACCAAAATGGGTACTATTTCAGGCTTTTATACAACATGCATACATACATCATATATATATACATATATATATATATATATATTACACATAGCAAGTGTGTTAAACTATGTGCAAAATAAAACAAACCGATCATCAGAAACTTGGTTTCAAATTCTGGGAAACTAAAAAAGATGAACAAAATTGGGATTTCAAAAAGAAACCATCAAAAAATGGAAACCCACATGAAGATCTTGAAGGAAACCATTTTGAGCAAAAATCTTGATGGCGGCCGGAGTTGTAGGTATCAAGCTCACTGTAAGAACAAAATCCATACCTACAGTAACAAAATCTTGATGGCGGCCAGAGTTGCAGGTGGTGATGGCGGCCGGAGTTGCAGGTCGCTGGAAGGCAAACGAGATAGAGAGATAGAGGAAGAGAGAGAGGAGAGAGATAGAGGAAGAGGGAGATGGTCGCTGGAAGGCAAAAGGTTCGAAGGAGTAGCAGGGTGGTGATGGCGGCCGGAGTTGCAGGTAGCTGGAAGGCAAAAGAGAGAGAGATATATAGGAAGAGAGAGAGAGAGAGGAGAGAGATAGAGGAAGAGGGAGATGGTCGCTGGAAGGCAAAAGGTTCGAAGGAGTAGCAGGGTCCGCCGGAGATGGTGACCGGAGGTCGTCGGAGATGATGACTGGAGGTCGCCGGAGATGGTCCTTGTTACAGTTTGGCCCATGTAGTATAAAAAATTATATAACTTGTCCCTCTAATGTAAAAAGACGAAACTACCCCTGACTTAACTTGGTTTTTAACGGAGTTACTGTAGCAAGGGACCATTTTCATAGCAAAATAAGGAGACCAAGGACGATTCTTGCACTTATTAAAAATGTGGGACCACTTTCGGTGATTTTGGTCTACATCAGGGACCAAAATTGTAGTTTACTCATCTTTTAATTTAGAATGATGAAACGACACGTGCGTATAGAATGAATGGTGATCATTCTTATAGATAAGTTTTAGTTTTTAAATTTGTTTCAAAAATCAAAACAAAGTTTTGATTTATTTGTAAAAAAGTTACGGTTTAAAAATAAAAATTTATTATAAAATGACATTGATACCCTTTTCAATTTAATTTTAGAGACTCTTATTTAAGTTAATGATTTAATAAGATATGCTGTTTATATTCTTTCTTGCATTCTCGTAAATTGTTTACCTTCTAGCATGATCCTCCCTCTCTCTCTCTCTCTCTATATATATATATATATATATATATATATATATATATATATAGAGGTGAGTTCATACGAGAACGCTAACTATTTAGGAAAACAAGAAAACAACCGCTATGTACAAAATCATATATGATTCACGTACAAAATCATATATGATTACGCGATTTTTCCCGCCACTTTAAGTCGCGGCTAAAGTCGTGCGTGTCCAGTTTTTGCAGTTAATGTAAAATCACATGTGATTTGCACATGATTTGTTATTTTCTTATTTTCTTAAATAGTTAGCGTTCTCGTTTGAACCTTCCTTTATATATCTAATCACAATTCAAATTTATTAAATTAAAGTACACATTATTAAACAAAAATCTTTATATTTAATTAAAAACTATTAAATTAACAAAATGAATTTTACATTATAAAATCTCAAGTTTAGAAAAAAAAAAATCAAGAGAAATTCACATATCGATCTTTTGGGTTAGGCATTGAAATATGCAAGTATAGTATTGGAAATTAAGTATGGTTAACATGAGATTATTAATATATAGTCAAACTACAAATAATTAAAATAATAACAAAATAAAAATATAAATTATAAATTAAGGATAAGAAAGCATAAATTGTTCAAATAATCAAGGAAAACTATTGCCAAATCTTACAAGAATAATGGGTAATTATACAATTAAATATAAAGCAAACATTTATCGTCCAAAAATATACAAAGTTATGATATATTAATTTTTTTTTATTCCAACAACCATATGAAATATTTCAAGTTATTATGCCGTTAATGATATTTTGGTTATTATATCAATTTAACCGCTGTAGTTTATTCACAATTATTTGATAATTCAGTTTAATAATTTCTCATAACATTTTAAGTTTTAAAATGTGATTATTTTTTTCATAACAAAAAATTATTTATGTTAAAACATATTTTAAAATGTAACTATATATTCCACGTTTATTCTATACTTTAATTTAAGAAATTTGAGTTGTGACTAATATATAAAATAATTTTTTTAATAAAAATAATAAAAAAAAGTGAATCACAATAAATTTTAGAGTAAATTACACTTTGCCTACATATAGTTTGCCCAAAGACATATTAGATCTTTGTAACTGTTGCTAGTTAACGTTAAGACCTTGAGTGTTGTGAAATTAAAAAGTTAGAGGCTATCAATGTAAATAATTTTAGGGACGAAATCCAAAATTTGAACAAACCATAACGATAACCAATAAATTGATCGTAAATTAATTGGATACATATGTATGAATAATGATAGATGAATATAATAATAATCAGGTTCACTGTAACGTCCCAATAATCCACTTGACCAACACAACAATAAATCATACTCTTTAAAATAAAACTAGGTCTCAATATTTCATTACAATAATCATAAACTAAGGTTGGCGGAAACAACCTATACACAACTGAGAATATTCTAGCTTCTACGGGTGGCACTTGCACTGCCTCTAAGCTGCCACTGTACTCTATCTTGCATTGGCTCACTTACTTGAGCTTCTTACTACGTGCATACCTGAAAATGGTTTAGTTTGAAAAGCGAGGATTAGACCAAAAGGTCTAGTGAATTCCCTCCATAAAACATTTATCACAGTATAAAGTCATTTCATTGAAAATACATTCACATCTTTCTCATAAACATCATCCAAGGTTAAACACAGGGTTCAGGGATCGCATAAGCTACTTCGATCGGGGCCTAACGGACACCCTCTCGTCTACGTCGAAATCCAAATGGACTGCTCGTTCCTTCATGTAGGAGAAAACGAATTCCAACCTACAAGCTAACCTCCATATGCCCAAGGGATTAGAAATCCCAAGGTACCCTAACCCCACTGTGCAACCGACTCCACATAGCATACACATACATTTGTAATCATATTCATGAAAACCTTAAACATCATTTCATTTGCAAGTAACATGCAAAACATGGAAACATGCATAACTTTTATAAATCAGTTCATGCTCGAAAAGGGAACCATATTCAGTAAACATAGTGCGTCATAAAAAGGGGTGAGAGAACTCACATTGATAACGCTGAATGCACTCTTTAACTACCTCCAAGCTAATCCAGTCGAACACCTAAGGGCATTAGATTCATATCATATTAAACGATCCAGTTCTACTAACCCGCAAATACTTTCCGGATACAGGGTTTTCCGGACACTTAGAGCTTTCCGTACGCACCATCCGGATTCTACTCCCCTCCGGATACTTATCCGGATTTTACCCATATCCGGATACTTATCCGGATTCTATCCACTTGTCCGGACGCACTATCCGAACAGATGCACATCCGGTAACACCCAAGAATCCTTACCCGGACACATGCATGCCACCCGGACACCACCGAAACATCGGTGTCCGGAAACTACGGCTGTTCGAACCCCAAAATTCTAAATGTGATTAAAACTCAATTATTTGATATCATTTCGATTAGACAACCATAGGGGTTCATTAACTAGTCATAAACACTAAATAAATTCCATTTTAAACCACCAAAATCGACATGAAGACGACAAAACCCAAAATGCTCAACATAAGGGTTATTTAGATGAAGAACCCATTAAACCCTACTGATTCTAGCCCCAAATCCTAGACAACAGAGGATAAGAAACTTGAAATCAACAGAATAAGATGTCTTAGATGATTACCTTGGCAATTTCTTCCTTAACAAGAGTTTTCCCACTTTAGCTTTCTTCTTCCTTTCTCTTCTTAGCCACCAAACACATACAAGGACCAAAACCCTGATTTCTAAAATGAAAACCCTAGGGAATTGGGGCTTTAAATACTTCCCTAAAATTTCCAAAAAGGCCCCTTATCCTAACTTGCATTCTTTAGAATTCGGCCACCAAACTTTCAATACATACTTAAAATTTCGGGTTGTTACAACACTCCCCCCTGAAAAGAATTCCGTCCCCGAAATTCCTTATTGGGAAAAGATGCGGGTATCTTGCCCACACCAAAACTGACACTTCCCCCACGAAACAATACTTTAAACATACACTCGCACAAGCTGACTCATTTTTGTTCAAAATTGACGTTTACGTATTTACTTTAAATCGTGAAAATTTCATGTTACACAAAAGAACGCCATGCATGGGACTCTACCTGCAATTGAAGGCTACTCACTCTAACAAGGTCAACAGATTTACTCACACAACTTATCCTTGACACTTTACCTTCGACCAATGGTCGCCCTCCCGACCATGCAACAACTTGCTGAATCTGCGTTCCACTTCTCACTTACTCAACCATTTCATACGATTTTGTTTTGATCAACTATCTCACTTTCTACTCCTAAAAGCTTTCATTTTACTATAGGTATCTTATTTCATTTACCCTGCCATTGAAAAGCTTGATTAAAATTTTCAGAGCTCCAATGACACTTTCAAGATTTTGACACTGTCCTTTCTTACCATCCTGACTTATCTATTCCAAGATTTCTAGAACTGAGACTCTCTCGAAACAGGAGCCCTACCCAAACTCAAACATTCCTCCTCTCCGAATCCACGAAGAGCTACCTCTAGACGACTCATAACATTCTATACAACATTCCTTCTCTTCAATGTATACATACATCACATCATAAGTGACCTCTCAAGAAACTTCCCCAACAAGGGGTCTCAGTCTACCCCTCAGGGACCTCGTTCACATTCTAACGTACTGGAACACGACATAAACACTAGGTAGGTTAATAAGGTAGGTTAAGCACATACATGTACCTGTAAGTTCGCAATTACACTGGCCAGGTGAAATCTCAAACTTACCTTACATGACAATCCTCAGTACCCTATTAGTCCTATCTCTATAATAGTGTCCTCCTAACGCATTTCATGTGTCTACATTAGTGCCCTCTTAACGCATTTCCTAATTCTCAGTTGTGATTTTCTACTCCCAAGTTTTAGTTTAGGCCCGTCCGGTCACCTAAATCCCTTAAACTATGGCTCTGATACCATTTGTAACGTCCCAATAATCCACTTGACCAACACAACAATAAATCATACTCTTTAAAATAAAACTAGGTCCCAATATTTCATTACAATTGTTAGCTTCAATCCTCCTAATCATAGAAGTACTTGGAAGTAGTGAAAAATAGGCTAAGTAATGAAAGCCTCTTACAGAGGCTCTGCCACTTCTCCCGAAAGATCAAGGTCAAGAAGCTACAGAGGAGATCACAGAACCTCTGTGATACGCACAATGAAGAACAGACTCGGAACCCGGTGAAGACTGCTCTACAGAAGACCAGACCTCAAAACCTCTGTAAACCTTTACAGAGCCTATGTGGTTCAAGCTGAAGACTTGGAAGATATTCATTATATCTTTCTACTGTTGCCAGATCCGTTCATCAACTTGCATGGAAGCGTGCCCTGTACAACTTCAACACGTGTCAAACACTGAGTGGACTCAATAGGGCGTAGTACAACTTAGACGTTTGCCCCATTAAATGCAATACAACTAGTACGTCTGCTCCATTAAATGCAATATGGCATGAACAACTGCTCATACCATCCGTTCTACTGTTCATGCCATATGGTCTACTATTCATGCCGTCGGAGGAACAGTGGCACATGCTTTATGATCTTCTAGAGTAGTATAAAAGGAAGACTCATGTTGAGTTCTTCCTAACAAGTTTTCAATACACAGTTCACAAAAACTATCTAGAAACACACAAGAATCTGGTCTTCATGCTTATGCTTTATATCGTCAAATCTGTTTAAGCTATACACCAAACAGTCATTAATCTGTTCTTAGTGTTCTTGATATTGAAACAGTAACCTTTGAGATAAACACTAGTTCTTATTACTGTTTCTCTATATTGTGTTCTATATCTATCAAACATATATGTTAGTTCATTAAATACGCTTCCGCATCAAACCCAAACTCGAACTAATAAATTGTTAATCTTGTCTAAAGTGAATCTGGGATCCAACAATTGGTATCAGAGCTTTCCTTGATTTTTAATATCAAGTGATCCTCTTTGCTTACAAGATTTGTGATAGACACCATTCTGTTTTAACCTATTCCTCGTTTCAAGGTTAAAACACCATTAAAGTGTACTCTGGGAACTATTCAAACCCAGAAAACCTTCCAGTTCATCGAACTCATACTCTTTTGTCATACCATCTTTTTAGAACCTCTAAAAATGACAAATACAAATAACTTCTTTACTGCTGGTTCACTCACTAAACCTCCTACTCTTCTTCGAGATGAGTATCCTCAATGGAAAATAAGAATGGTCCATTTTTTTGAGGGTACTGAAAAAAATCTAGTACAATATCTTTACAACCTTCCTCCCGTTCCCATGATAGTAGTACCTCGTGTACCAGCTACTGCTGAATCTCCTGAAATCCCTGAACATCAAAAACCGAAGCCAAAAGGAGAATGGTCAAACGAAGATAAAGCAGAAGATGAAGTTGCACAGAAAACCAAAAGGATATTGATCATGGCAATCCCAAATGAACTTTTTCAATCCTTAGATGCATGCGAAACAGCGCACGATCTTTGGAAAGAATTAGAAAGACAGCTTGAAGGAGGTGCTAAAACACAGAAGAACAGAAGGGCACAATACATAAATGAATATCACGCCTTCAGAGCCTCTACAACAGAATCTCTGCAAACGACGTACGACAGATTCAACTCTCTCATAAACAAATGCAGAAAATCAGGCATTCACAGAACCGCAGAAGAAAACAACGTCATGTTCTTGAAGAGCCTGAATGATGAGTGGCTCCAGTTGTCTATGTCTTTACAAACAAACCAAGATCTAGACTCCTGGACACTCTCTGATCTCTACGGAACACTAGCCGCACAAGAGCCTCAAATAGCACAGGCCAAAACACTAACCATTGCACCATACGCATTGGTTAGTAAATCTACAGAGGCTGCAGAAAGATCAAAAGTGAGAGAGCTACAGAAGAAAAGAAGAAAGAAAAGAAGAAAACGGTGATGGTTGACAGCGAAGAAGACGAGCTGATAGAAGAGATAACTCTTGCGTCATTAGCTAAATCATTAGCTCTATTGACAAGAGAGTTCAGAGGAAACCAGAGAGGTTCTGGAAATGATAGATATGGCAGAGACAACCGAGGAGAAAGAAGAAATGATGGAAGGAGAGAAGAATCTAGTGACCGACAAAGGTCAAATGATAGAAATGACCGACAGAGGTCAAGCGACAGAAACTACAGAGGGAATGACCGACAGAGGTCAGATGACTTAGTAAGCCACACACAACAAGAATGCTACAAGTGCGGCAAGCCTGGTCATTACGCAAATGAATGCCGAACAGAGAAAGGTGGAGACCTCCAGAAGTCCAACGATCACACTGGGAACACTCCCCAAGGTTGTTTCAACTGCGGGAAGCCAGGCCATTTTGCAAATGAATGCAGAAGTAGATCAAATCGCCCACAGAAGGACTCAGCTTTTTACAAAAACGAAGGCTGAGTATTATGCGCAAAAATCCCTAATGGCGAACAAAGGGCATTCTGAGACGAACAAGGAAGACTTCGAGTCAGACTCTACTTATGACGATGAATACACCGCCAATGCCCTATTCTGTGGCATGGCAGAAGTCGACTCCTGCAATGACTCTGAGGTATCCACTTCAAACTCTACCTCTTGTACCACCTCTGTAGATGATAATTTACTTAGACTTAACATTGAATTAACTGAACTAAAAGAGATAAATGAAAGCGTTCAGAAAAGACCCATTTTTAATGAGAGAGAAGTACGGCTTCTCACTCAAGAAAAGGCCAAAATTTTTGAAGAAAAGGAAAGAATAGAAAAGAATTGGAACAAAAATCTAGATCCTTTGAAAAGGCAAATTTCTGAATTAACCTCTTCTTTAAAAGACAAAACAAAAGAACTTTCAGTTTCAAGGAGCGAAACAACTGACATAAAAGCCCTTAAAGAATACTTTCAAAGAGAGAGAGAGATACTTTGGCAAGATCTACTCAGAAGAGAAGTTTTGCTTAAAAACTATAAAGATGCACATAAGGTTTATGAAAAAGTAAACTCACAAATAGGGAGACGAGGTATAGGGTATGATGATATCACCCTAGGCGTTGAAGGCAAAAGAATTAAACCTCTGTCTTCTCTGTTTGTGATAAGAAAAACGAACAAACCTGATTTTCCAAACCTAATTTCTGTAAGTAAAAGGGCGAAAATCTCTGTGGAACCTTACTTGAAGAAACATAAGAAGATGATTAACGCGTGGTTTGAAAACACAGATTCATCATCTTCAACCTCTATCAATAGAGGTAACAAACCAAAGAAATATCTGAAAACACAAGATCAGATTGGTATCTTCAAGTTTGGTAAACCAGAGACTCAAACACAGGTTGCTTTTGTCTGTTTGATAAATGTTGAAAAGAAATTATCGGCAGAAGCTCCTGAGTTTAAACCCACTTTTTCAGAAGAAAAATTTAAAGAAACAATTGAAAAATAAATTTTGGAAGTATGGAAAACAAGCGTTTTAGAAAACTTCTGTACCTCTTCTGTAGATAAAATTCTCGCTGAAGAGATCTTTTCAGAGACCTCTGCCATCTATGAAAGTTGTTCTACAAAGGAAGAAAGCTCGTACGATACATGTTCGGAAAATTCAGCCTATGTCGAAAGAAATGACTCAACCTCTGTATACGAGGACGATTCATCTTCTAACGACTCAGAGACAGATGCTTCATCTGGGATAGTTCACTATGACACAGAGGATGTTAAATTCTCCTCTGAAGTTCTTCACAGAACTATTTCTCCAAAAGAGAAAATCACAGAGATTTCTATCTGCCCAGATTTTCTAAACTTCAATCTACAAGTCAAAACCTCTGCTGAGCTTGATATGTTAAAGAAGACCTCTATAGATCCTATAAGTTCTATATTTTCAAAACCTAAGGTTAACAAATCTTTTTCTTCTGTGACAGTGAAGAAAGATGTTCACCACAGAAGCGACCCACAAAAGGCAGGAACTAAACAGAGCTTTTGCAAACAAAATTCTAGTATTCATAGATCTTCTTGTAATAAGAAATCTACTGTTAAGAAAGAATGTAATGCCTCTGTGGCTCAGTTCAATAATTTCAATGAAAAGTTCAAGCAAATTACGTCTCATATTCAATATTGTCATTGCTTTGATCTTATGTTTAAACTTAATAATCATTTCTCTAGTCAAGATTGTTTACTCTACAATGTTCAAAAGTCAAATCCCACAAAGAAACAATCTGATTCTTCTACAAAAAACAAAATGTATTTCAAGAATGCCAAGGCAAACTTGAAAAATTCTAACAATATTGGACCCATGTGGATATGGGTACCTAAATCTCAATAATTGTCCTGCAGAAGCGGTCCTTGCCAATCTGGTATCTAGACTCCGGATGCTCGAGGCACATGACTGGCGACAGAAGTTCACTATCCACATACAAAGAAACACTCGATGGTGGATCTGTAACTTTTGGAGACGACAAGAAGGGACACATCAGAGGCTTTGGAGTCATAAAGAAAGAAGACGTTTCTGTATACAAAGTTGCTTATGTGGATGGCCTTAAACACAACCTACTAAGTGTAAGCCAACTTTGTGATACAGGATTCAATGTGCTATTCAAAAGAACTTTCTGCTCTCTGCAAAGTGAAGACACATGAATGGAACTTATGCGAGCCGAAAGAAGAGGCGGTCTGTATCTAATGAATTTCAGCTCCAAGAACAAGGACAAAGTTTGCCTTGTGGCCTGCAAAAGTGAGGAAGCCTGGTTATGGAATAACAGGTTCTGTCACTTGAATTTTCACACATTGGATAAACTGGTCAAACTTGATCTAGTTAAAGGTTTGCCTAATGTTAAGTTTAATAAAGATCATTTGTGTTCTGCCTGTGAGATGGGAAAACTCAAAAGAGCTTCCCACAAAGGCAAAACAGATGTGTCTTGCACCAGGCCTCTGTACATGCTTCATGTCGACCTCTGCGGTCCCATTGCCATACAGAGCCTAGGTGGCAAGAAATACATACTTGTCTTGGTTGATGAGTACTCGCGTTTCACTTGGGTTGAATTTGTCCGAAAGAAATCAGATGTGCCAATCATCTTGATTAATCTAATGAAAAGAATCCAAGTTCTTCATGAATGCACAATACAGAAGTTAAGAAGTGACAATAGCACAGAATTTAAAAATTCTATCATTGAAGCCTATCTTTCTACAGAAGGAATATCACAGAACTTCTCTGCAGCACGTACTCCACAGCAGAACAGAGTAGTCGAAAGAAAGAATCGAACACTCGTGGAGGCTGCAAGAACTATGCTCTCAGCATGCGGATTACCGATGAACTTTTGGGCAGAAGCAATTTCTACTGCATGTTATACACAGAATCGCTCAACCATTGTGAAAAGACACATCAAGACTCCTTACGAACTAATTAACAAAAGGCGACCAAACATCAAAATTTTCCAGGTGTTTGGATGTAAATGCTTTGTCTTAAACGACAGAGATTCCAGAGGAAAATTTGAGGTAAAGGCAGACGAAGGAAAATTCATTGGATACTCTGCCACTTCCAAAGCCTACAAAGTATTCCTTACAAAACTCACAAGATCGTAGAAAGCATCAATGTTTCTTTTGATGATTCATTCCAAAAGACTTCTGAGCAAATCAGTTCAGAACTCGGACTTCAAGGGGAATCCTCTGGCATCTCACAAGCAAAAGAAGACTTAAATCTTCTATTTTTAGAGATGTTCCACGATGACATTGATCCCTCTGTTGGAACAATCAGAGCTTTTGCAGAACCATCTTCTGTCGGACAAAATCCTATAGGTATGACTCTAACTGGTCCAAATAATGCTTCATCTTCTTCTGTTAATACTACAGATGCAAATGCTGAGGAAGAATCTACAGAAGATGAAACACAAAGAAAAACGACCACAGAAGCTGTTGAAAAACAAACTCCGCAATCCACAGAGGAACCAATAACAGAGGATATAGAGGACCAAGTCTATACGTCCTCAGAGGAACGAACTCCACCACCACTCATACAAATCATTCCAGTAGGATCAACCACAAAGGCACGCCCATCAACAGAGGCCACAACAGAAGTAGAACATCAAGAAGCCTCTGCAGAACAAATCGATGACATTGATGACCATCTTACACGCACAACAAAGTGGACAAAAAGCCATCCTCCAAGCCAAATAATTGGTGAACCTTCTGACAAGATAAAGACAAGGTCTGCACTGCTAATTTTTGTTTCTTCACGAACTTTATTAGTGTGATAGAACCAAAGAAGATTTCTGAAGCCCTTGATGACCCAAACTGGGTAGACGCCATGCAAGATGAGCTTCTGCAGTTTGAGCGCAACAAAGTATGGACTCTAGTACCTCTGCCACGGGGAAAACAGGCCATAGGAACTAAGTGGGTCTACAAAAATAAGAAGGATAAAGATGGAGTGGTCATCAGAAACAAGGCACGGTTAGTGGCAAAGGGATATAGACAAGAAGAAGGCATAGACTACGATGAGACTTTTGCCCCTGTCGCACGACTCGAAGTAATAAGAATTTTCTTAGCCTTCGCAGCCCACAGAGGTTTTAAAGTCTATCAGATGGACGTAAAATCAGCCTTTCTCAACGGTGAAATCCAAGAAGAGGTTTACGTAAATCAGCCACCAGGGTTTGAAGGCTCAAAGTACCCAAGACATGGTACGAACGACTTTCTACCTTTATTATAGACAATGGCTACGAAAGAGGTACAACAGACTCAACCTTATTCTATATAAATAAGGACATCGAAATAATGCTTGTACAAATCTATGTGGATGACATAATTTTTGGATCTTCCAATACAGAAGAGTGCAAAAGATTTGAAAAACTCATGCAAAGTGAGTTTGAAATGAGTATGATGGGAGAATTAACATTCTTCCTCGGACTTCAAGTCAAACAATCATCAGAGGGAATTTTTATAAATCAAGCCAAATATGTCTCTGACATTCTTTCAAAATATAGCCTTTCTGATGCCTCTGCAATGAAAACACCAATGGCCACTGGAAACAAGTTATACTTAGATCCAGATGGCATCTCTGTAGAAAGCACTCTCTACAGAGGCATGATTGGATCTCTGTTATATTTAACTGCTAGCAGACCTGACATTATGCATGCCACATGTCTTTGTGCACGTTATCAAGCTAATCCTAAGAAATCACATTATGATGCTGTTAAGAGAATCTTTAGATACCTAAAGGGGACCAAAAATCTTGGTCTCTGGTATCCACAAAACACTGGGTTTTGTCTTAAAGCTTATACAGATTCAGACTATGGAGGATGCATGCTCGACAGAAAAAGTACCTCTGGGAGTTGTCAATTCCTAGGTGGTAAACTAGTCAGTTGGACGTCAAAGAAACAGAATTGTGTTTCAACATCTACGGCAGAAGCTGAATACGTTGCTGCTGCGAGCTGTTGTTTTCAGGTTCCGTGGATGAAGACTCAGCTAAAAGACTACGGGCACATCCTATTCAAAATACCCATCTTCTGTGATTCCAAGAGTGCCATTGCTATCTCTGCTAACCCTGTGCAACATTAAAAAACAAATCATATCGATATAAGGTACCATTTCTTGAAACATCATGTTGAACAAGGTACAATCGAGATGCATTTCGTGCCTACAGAATATCAACTCGCAGACTTATTCACCAAAGCATTAGACGTGAAAAGATTCAATTTCTTGGTGGGTAAGTTAGGAATGATAAACATGACGTGAAACTCCTATGTAAGTATAGCTTATCCTTTGTAAATATGTATAAATATATTGCTTTATTTATTGCTTTGCTTGATTTCTTCCTGTATGTAAATTCTCAATCTTAGTTCTTGAAATCACAGAGCTTCTGTGGGTCTGTTCAGAACCTCTGACAACCCCTACAGAACCTCTGATGAACTTGACCTATGTACAAAGCAAAACTTATCATATTTTGATCCAAGCATAGGTCAAGGGGGAGCAGAAAGAAAGTTACTTGATATACAGAGATGGTTGGATCAAGGGGGAGCAAAAGAAACCTTGAGATGATTGATAGAGGTTAATATTTCAAGGGGGAGCCAAAGAAGAGTGTCGATAACAACAGAAGTCTGACATTGCTGTCAAGAAAAGAAGAAACAAAAGGTATGTCTAGTACAAAAGGTTTTTGAAAACAGTTTTATGGGACAAAAATTGTCAAATACGTCCTAAATATACTGGGAATAACATTTCAAAAATATTTTGTTTAAAATCTTTTGTCATTTTTGAGTTATGAGAAATTTGAGGTAATAGAGCTTCTGCTGAGCTCAACAGAAGCTCTGTCAGAACACAGCTCTGTAATCACAAATTTAACCCGAAAACCGAACACAAACCATGACCACGTACAAACGTTTTACCAAAACAGTTTTCTCGGACATCAACTTTCAAATATATCCGAAAAACATTTCTTAATGCAAATCAAAAATTGGATGATCAAAAAAATTAATAGATTCTTAGTTATGAGAAATTTTCTCTCATATAGCTTCTGCTGGCCCTGACAGAGCTTCTGCAAGCTTCTACAGAGTCTCAAAACCTATGTTAACGAAAACTCCACTAAAATCCTATTAATTCTCTCCAATACTTTCAAATATTTTGGTCAAAATGGAACCTACAGAGTCATGATAACAATGAGGTATAAGAAAAGGGTGAACTTCAAAGATTTTGAAAATGACAGAGCTTCTGTAAATCACAGAGCTTCTGTGATTTTTGGTAATTGGCCATTTCTGTAAACCGTAACGGCTATTTTTACTGAGAGTGAACTTTCTGTGGCTAAGAACAACCCCACGCGCCTAGCATTAATGGGCCGCGCACGACGTCCTGTCAACTTCTGACATGGCCTACGTGTCTCATTTTCATTGGGGCGTACAAAACACGTTTTTATGGAAAGTTGAACCCTGTTCTAAACTCAAGTACGGATTCCAAATTCTTTATCCATTACCAAAAATCTTTAACCTTTTAAATTCTATCTTTTTACCCATCTATAAAACCCAAGCTTACCCTCTCATAAAAACTCTACAAACCCTCACTCTTCTCCGGCGAAGCCCTGCAAAACCTGCAAATATCTTACTCATCATCAATGGCTTTATCTTCTCGAGTTATTTCTCCTACACAATCTCCGACGAACACACCAGAACACTCCCCTGCTCATTCTGAGCACTCTGAAAACCCCCATTTCGCCAAAAATGCGGAACAAGACGATTCCGACGACTCAGCGGAATTTGCTCCGACCACCCATCTCCAGAACTTTATTGCACAAGATCATTTCGAAGAGATGCTACCCATCAAGCCAAACAACTGCTATCTGGTCCCCTCAGCCACTGCTTTTGGCGAAGCCCATGCCATTCTTCTACATATCATGGAAAACCATTTTCTCTTTCCTTTACTCTCCAGAACCCCAGAGAAAATACCTGTAAGGTATTTAAACCAATTTTGGCAGAGCTGCAAATACGATAAAGATGATTCCCTCATCAAAGGGTACATTTCAAACCCCGATAACTCTGAGCACTTGGAACTCAAGTTTAATCGAACAATGTTTTCTCTTGAGTTCAATCTACCAACGAGGGGTCTTCTTGGACTAAAATCATATGCAGAGCAACCAACAGATGAAGAGCTCTGTAAGTTTGTAGAGATGCTTGGGTACAACACCCATCTAAGAAAGAGGAATGATTTCCGCAGAGGAAGATTACCACCTCTGTGGAACACCTTGTTTTCAATTCTTAACAGGTGCCTTACAGGGAAGATCGACAGCATCGACCAGAGCTCGCACCAGATCTTAGCTATAATGTACGGGGTGTACTATGATCTTCCTCTCGATTACTCATCCATCATGATGCAGCAGATCGTTAATACAATCGATAGGAAGAATAACACAAAAAGGGTAAAAGAAAATGATCCTAATCATCTACCACCTCTGCAATTCCAACGAATATTGGGAGTCCTGTTCAAACCTCTACTACAAATGCAGAACTGGCAAATGGAAGGGCCAACTCCCAAGCAGTTCCCAATGAACAGGAACACCCCCACAGATCATGTAGAGGGATATAGTTTCTGCAGACCTCTATCCACGAAGCTTCTAAACTATGCAAAGAGTAAAACCCTTAGGCGAGAGTATATACGCGCTCATAGGACTCCACAACCGAGTCCTGTGACACCCCCGCGTTTAGGTGTCCCCCTAGGAGAAACAGTCGCAGAACCCCTCTCTTCATAGACAAAGGAACAGAAATTGGCCAAACACATGGAAATTCAACAAAGTTTCATGGCCAAACGTGCAGAGCTCAAGAGAAAAAGATCCTCAAAAGCCTCTACCTCAACCCACCAGAAGAAGAAATCAAAGAGGAAAACTGCAGAAGGCACCTCTACAAGTGTTGCAGAAACACAACCTTCACCTCCTCATGCCACAGAAGTTGGCTCCTCTGCTCCTCCCTCTCCAAAACAAAAGAAGAGAAAATCAAAACCAACAGAAGAAGGGGCACCAAAACCAAAGAAGAGGAAGACCAAAAAGAAGCACATAAAACAACTTGATCCGTTGGTTACAATTGCAGAAGAGGAACCTGCAGAAGATGTGCAAACAGAGGTCGCAGAGGCCCAAGTAGAAAACTCTGCGGAGGAAGAAACTGCAGAAGAAGGTGTAGATCGTTTTGCTCATCAAGGAAGCCTAAGTGACTTCCTTGACAATCCTGACATTGCCAACACCCTCAATACCGCTGGGTGGAATGCACCACCACTCGACCATCACACCACAGAAGAGCACGATTTCTCAATCTATGGTATTGACACAACTCTGCAAGAGGCTGATCAAACCCCCAAAGATCACAAGGGTGAAACACCAGAAATACTGCAGAATCCCTTCATCCAACAGGGGTTAGATGTTCACAGAAGGAGTCCAACCCAAGCAACAGAAGAAAACATTAAAGAAATTGATCTATCAGATGATGCCACAAGAGAAAGACTTCAAAGTGCGTGGGCCACAGATGAGGTTACGGGGATTTTAGAGACAATGGGAGAAAAAGAAAAAGAAATAGAAAAAGATGCCGTAGAAGAAGAAGGCACACATCCATCACCCCCTCCCAGTGCAACCCACACTTCTAACACCGCAGGTCTAGCTGCAGAAGGTGTTATTGAAACAGAGCAGCACAACTCGATCCCTACCCAACCCATCCAGCCAGAGGTTATTCTTTCAACCTCTGCGCCCACAGAAACCGGGGAAACCATTCCTAGGGAGTCTCCTCAAAGAGACTCACCTATAGTTCGTGATCAATCGCCCCAGATCACATCAGAACACCCCACAGAGGAATTTGTTTCCTCTGCCACGCACAACTTAGGGCCAACACTTCTTTCAGAAAGAAGTAGTGAGCACAGAGACGAAGAGACTCTAGACAAGTCTCCTAGTCAACAGAAGAACATTCCGATACCCACCTCTGGAGTGGATTTGGACACTGTTCTTCACAGAACTTCTGTAGAGATTGAAACTCTTGTTTCTTCTCGAGGATCAGAAGGAAATCCTTCCACCCCAACGTATAAACAAGGGTGAACGAAGGTGTCCCAGGAACAGGGACTCACTCTGGAGGCGCATGTGTTCCTCCAGAGGTTACCACCGGATCACAAGTATCAAGGGATGAGTTCCAAACCCTTGTCACCTCTATGAACCAAACCATGAAAGAGTTGAAAAGCTCTTTCGAATCTTTTGCAGAGACAACGTCGACGGCCTTGCGAAACCTGAACACCAAAATAGATAACCTATCCACAGAGGTGCAATATGCCATTTCCCAGATGAAGTCTTCTGCTGCTACAACTACCACTTCTGCCGCCGCAATTGCATCTTCTACGTTCGAGGAATATGTCAAAAAGTTCCTTGAACAACTAAGCACACAATCTTCAAAGGCAATGGGCATCACACCTGCAGATCTACAGAAGGCCCTGCAACAAGTCCAAGAAGAAGCGATGCGCAACACTGTGCTGATGCAACCAAAAGACTACATGACAAAGGCACAGTTAACAGAGCTAGGGCAGAATGTGATTAATCAAGTTACAGAAGTAATCCTCTCCTTCACCACTGCAAATGCCAACCACGTCAAAGAATTCAGAAAAAGTGTAGGAAGAATGCGCTTCAACACAGAAGCAGAGCTTGCAACTCTTCTCGGCCTCTGTGATGATGTCTGCACAAAATTAATGGCTGTAGGAGCAGAAATGCCAAAGAAACCCGAAGCTTCCTGCAGAACAGAGGGTACTTCAGATAAGGGTCAGGATGACTCTGATGATGACCACCCTGGTCCATCAGATCATCCTGAAGGGGAGAATCCAACAGAAAAAGCTGCAAACAGAGGACTTACAGGTCCACCAATAGCCGCAGAACCCGTCAGTCAAGTCCCTCCAGAACAAACCCAACAACAACAACAAACTCAACAGACCACAGAGGCAACAACCACCCCTGTGGTAATCATTTTGGAAGACAGTCCAACAAACCAACCCGGAGGAAAAGAAGCTCAGAAGACCACAGAGGCAACACACACCTCTGTGGAGTTCCCTACAATGTTTGGAGAAGATGCTCAACATCTGACATCCTCTTCAGAAGAAGTTCTTCCCTCCAAAACTACAAAAACCATAGAAACACCCCAAACTATCCCAAGGAGAAAGTCGATTGCCAACAAACCAAAGAGAACAAAGACCTCCGCTTCTTCTGTTCTAAGAAATATGCAAACCACAATGACTAATCGAATGAAACAAAGAGCAGAAGAAGGACATAGGTTTATAACAACATTCAGAATGGCAAGACAATTCGACATTCCTCAAACCCCAGAAGCAGAGCTCACAGAAGAAGTCACAAAAGAACCTCCAACAGAGGTTACAGAGCAAAGAAAACCAATAGAACCAGAACCACAGAAGTCCTCTCAAACACAAGCATCAAAACCTACAGAGGCAACACCCGAAACAACAAAGGCCAAAGACAAGGGAAAGGCAAAAATGACAGAAGAGCCCAAGAAAAAGAAATCAATGCCAAACCCTACAGAGAAATTAATGAAAAGCGCCTTTGATGCCTTTCAAACTCTAAAGCCTGAAGAAGAAGATTGGGCATATGGATTGAAGCCTCTGTCAGACATTTCACTTACAGGCAGAGCTGCAGAAATGGTTCAACACATGGAGAGTCTCAGAAGACAAGTACCACCACATGGTCCATCACACGAAGAAATGGAAGAAGAGGTACACAAATACCTCTACAAACAACCTTATCAGACAAATCTTCAAAAAGACCATGTCACAGATCCAAAGATCAGAGAAGAATTTGAGAACATCTTCTGCAGAACAAAGCCAAGAACCAAAGCAGAAGTCTTCTCAATTCACAAAATCATCAAGGTAATCTTCTATAGATTCTCTGTTACAAGAACCTATCCAAGAGTCAGGTACAATCTTACAGAGTCAAAAGGGAAAACAATTCAGAAACCACCTTCGCTGATGCTGACATAAGAAATATGAATCCCTATGATCTACCTGAACTTCTGCAATGGACGAAGGAAAACTACAACACAGAGCCAAACACCAGAGCCTATCAAGTGTTGAGAAAAGCCATGAGGGAAAAGCTTCTGATCTTTAGTCTGATAGACTTTTAGCTAGGAAAGGATCTTGGTCTCAAACATTTGAACCTTCGACCACCAGAAGATCGCTGCCCACCTGACGCTGTGCCTAACTCTATCATTACAGAACCAAGGATCGGGTTAGTGTATAAAAACTCAAAAGGCGAAGCCAAACTCTTCTTGCCCATGGAATGTCAAAAGTACTCAACAAATACTCTGAAAAAGTTCAGATCAACCCTGGTGAAATACAGAGATACTGAGCTAATGAAGAGAGACACTGCAGATGTCTTCATCACAGAGATTGATGCAACAATACGATTAAGAGAACTCTGCATCAGTTTCTACAAAGAGATCAGAGAAGTTGGAAGAGATAACAGAAGCTACAACGATTTTAAAGACGCCAACATCTGATTCTCAAACAAAATCTCTGTAAACCTTGTTCAGTTTATCTTTCATGTACTCAAATGTAAAATGCCTCTGGCATATTTCTGAAATGAAAGAAATTTCGAGGTATTGTTTAACCTCAGTCATATCTAACTTAGCCTAAGGGACTTCAATGTCAAATTTTTATTTTTCACTACTTAGGGGGAGATTGTTAGCCTCAATCCTCCTAATCATAGAAGTACTTAGAAGTAGTGAAAATAGGCTAAGTAATAAAAGCCTCTTACAGAGGCTCTGCCACTTCTCCCGAAAGATCAAGGTCAAGAAGCTACAGGGGAGATCACGGAACCTCTGTGATACGCACAATGAAGAACAGACTCGGAACCCGGTGAAGACTGCTCTACAGAAGACCAGACCTCAGAACCTCTGTAAACCTTTACAGAGCCTCTGTGGTTCAAGCTGAAGACTTGGAAGATATTCATTATATCTTTCTACTGTTGCCAGATCCGTTCATCAACTTGCATGGAAGCGTGCCCTGTCCAACTTCAACACGTGTCAAACACTGAGTGGACTCAATAGGGCGTAGTACAACTTAGACGTCTGCCCCATTAAATGCAATACAACTAGTACGTCTGCTCCATTAAATGCAATATGGCATGAACAACTGCTCATACCATCCGTTCTACTGTTCATGCCATATGGTCTACTATTCATGCCGTCGGAGGAACAGTGGCACATGCTTTATGATCTTCTAGAGTAGTATAAAAGGAAGACTCATGTTGAGTTCTTCCTAACAAGTTTTCAATACACAGTTCACAAAAACTATCTAGAAACACACAAGAATCTGGTCTTCATGCTTATGCTTTATATCGTCAAATCTGTTTAAGCTATACACCAAACAGTCATTAATCTGTTCTTAGTGTTCTTGATATTGAAACAGTAACCTTTGAGATAAACACTTGTTCTTATTACTGTTTCTCTATATTGTGTTCTATATCTATCAAACATATCTGTTAGTTCATTAAATACGCTTCCGCATCAAACCCAAACTCGAACTAATAGATTGTTAATCTTGTCTAAAGTGAATCTGGGATCCAACAACAATAATCATAAACTAAGGTTGGCGGAAACAGCCTATACACAACTGAGAATATTCTAGCTTCTACAGGTGGCACTTGCACTGCCTCTAAGCTGCCACTGTACTCTATCTTGCTCTGGCTCACTTACTTGAGCTTCTTACTACGTGCATACCTGAAAATGGTTTAGTTTGAAAAGCGAGGGTTAGACCAAAAGGTCTAGTGAATTCCCTCCATAAAACATTTATCACAGTATAAAGTCATTTCATTGAAAATACATTCACATCTTTCTCATAAACATCATCCAAGGTTAAACACAAGGTTCAGGGATCACATAAGCTACTTCGATCGGGACCTAACGGACACCCTCTCGTCTACGCCGAAATCCAAATGGACTCCTCGTTCCTTCATGTAGGAGAAAACGAATTCCAACCTACAAGCTAACCTCCATATGCCCAAGGGATTAGAAATCCCAAGGTACCCTGACCCCACTGTGCAACCGACTCCACATAACATACACATACATTTGTAATCATATACATGAAAACCTTAAACATCATTTCATTTGCAAGTAACATGCAAAACATGGAAACATGCATAACTTTTATAAATCAGTTCATGCTCGAAAAGGGAACCATATTCAGTAAACATAGTGCGTCATAAAAAGGGGTGAGAGAACTCACATTGATAACGCTGAATGCACTCTTTAACTACCTCCAAGCTAATCCAGTCGAACACCTAAGGGCATTAGATTCATATCAGATTAAACGATCCAGTTCTACTAACCCACAAATACTTTTCGGATACAGGGTTTTCTCAGACACTTAGAGCTTTTCGGACGCACCATCCGGATTCTACTCCCCTCCGGATACTTATCCGGATTTTACCCATATCCGGATACTTATCCGGATTCTATCCACTTGTTCGGACGCACTATCCGAACAGATGCACATCCGGTAACACCCAATAATCCTTACCCGGACACATGCATGCCACCCGGACACCACCGAAACATCGGTGTCCGGAAACTACGGCTGTTCGAACCCCAGAATTCTAAGTGTGATTAAAACTCAATTATTTGATATCATTTCGATTAGACAACCATAGGGGTTCATTAACTAGTCATAAACACTAAATAAATTCCATTTTAAACCACCAAAATCGACATGAAGACGACAAAACCCAAAATGCTCAACATAAGGGTTATTTAGATGAAGAACCCATTAAACCCTACTGATTCTAGCCCCAAATCCTAGACAACAGAGGATAAGAAACTTGAAATCAACAGAATAAGATGTCTTAGATGATTACCTTGGCAATTTCTTCCTTAACAAGAGTTTTCCCACTTTAGCTTTCTTCTTCCTTTCTCTTCTTAGCCACCAAACACACACAAGGACCAAAACCCTGATTTCTAAAATGAAAACCCTAAGGAATTGGGGCTTTAAATACTTCCCTAAAATTTCCAAAAAGGCCCCTTATCGTAACATGCATTCTTTAGAATTCGGCCACCAAACTTTCAATACATATTTAAAATTTCGGGTTGTTACATTCACCATCTACTTGTAAGGTATTATCATTTGGTGGGGTAGCAAACTAGCAACCAATGAATTGAATTTGTTGGATGATGCAAGCCATGTTACATTTTGCTACGCACGCATACAATAATATATACTAGTCCACTTTAAAATGTTTAAACGATTATTTTCAAATGTTATATTTCATATTCTTATATCTAGTTTACTTTTTATTTTTTTATTTTACATTTTGAGCTCGTATCATATTATCATAAATAATCATATGTGAACTAAAATTTATTAAAAATACATTTTTAACAAATTACACTATTATAATTATCTCGTATGTACCTTCAAAATGAGTCAATATTGATTTTTTTTGGATTTAAACATATTATTAAATATCATGATTAAATATAAATTAACTGGTTGTATATATTTCTTACATTTTACTTTTCATTTTACATCATTATCATATTAAAAATACATTATAAAACACATTTTTTTCATCAATTATGCCATTATGATCTTTTCATCAATAAATTCAAAATAAATTTATTATTGAATATTTTTCAATTTAATAATATTGTAAAATATCGTATCGAGATTTTTCAAGAATGATGTATCCAGATTTTTTAAAACTTGTACATTTTAAACCTTTATCTATATTTATCTATCTATACTTCTTTAAAAAAACATCTATCATGGTTATTTCTAAAAATTTAAGAGTTACAAATCTCGATACATAATGTACAAGTTTAAAAATTTCAAAACATCTCACATTCAACATGATAACTAAAAATAAAATTATTTTTTATTTTTAATTAATTGTTTAATTTACTTTTATATCTCTTTTTTTATTTTTCATTTTATACCTTTATCATATTAACATACATAATTTTATATTAACTAAAGTATATTAAAAACTATGTTTTTTTACAAACTATAACATTATAATAGGCATAGGAATGGCCCCCGACTCGTCGGGGAACCCCGTTCACCCGCCCCGATCGAGGATGGGGATTCCCCGTTAAACCGAGGATGGGGACCGATCCCGGTTTCTCTTAAACCGAGGATGGGGCCGGGGACGGGTATTGCACTCCCCGTCCCTTCCCTATTATATAGATTTTATAATAAATTAAATATATATTATTTATTTAAACTTAATCGGTAATTCATAATTACATATTTCCTAACTATGTTTAGATCTATCTTTTTTAATGTTAGTACGTATTTTGGATGTCAAATCAAAATACAATTACTCGATATGGTTTTGGATATTAGTCGATATGTTTGGTAGTATGATGTTAAGTTTTTTTTGGAATTAGATTGAATTTCTTTTGGTTTTAGGTTGCAAAATATGATATGAAGTTGTGATGTTTTTTGTATTAATTAATTAATTTTTTCGATTTAGGTTTATTGAATATATGAGATTTAAACATATGCGGTTTCTCATATATTTGATTTAAAATAACTTACATAAACGGGAAAAAAAATTCCCGTTTTTTCGTTGGGGATGTGATCATATTCCTCGCCGAGGACGGGGATGAAGATGAGGGATCGGAAACGGGGATGGGTATTGAGGTCCCCGTGCCATTCCCATGCCTACATTATAATCATCCCCTCAATACCTTCAAAATAAGTTCAAATGTTATGGGTTTGAAGACCCGACCATCGATCGAATATTTTTCAATTTTTTACCAATTGACCATATTAACCTTGAATTATATATATCTGATATGTGATTTAAAAACATATAAACCATAAAATTGGCATCCCATGATGGAGCATAAAACTGGAATAAAACAAGATTATTCTTTCGAGTTCTCAGTTTTAGATTCGAGATGTTTTGTGCCGCATCGCGCACGGATACATATGTAGTATATTTAGAGGCAAAGGTTGACTTTATGTAACACCCTCAAAATTGGAAAAAGCAACTAAACAAAAACTTCGATAAAATAATCAAATAAGGATTAAATCTCTTCAACAAACCATCCTTGAAAACGCCTCAATAATAAAAACATAATAACTTCAACGTTTCATAACGTAAGTCATACACCAAGACTACAAAAGGTCGGGTGTTACTAAACCCAATACAAAGTTGATATTCCCAAATGCGGAAGACTTCACCAAGCCACTTACTTCTTAAGCACACAACTAGCTGTCCACTCTCCATAGTGTCACTAGAACTATTACCCAACCGGAACCTGTTGCACATGCCGACAAATAAAAAGGTTAGGCTAACGCCTAGTGAGTTCAAGAGTTTTCATCAAGATTAAAATAGTTCGTTAAACGAAAGGAGTACAACTCAAATCATGATTTCCCCAAAAAGGATTATACTTAAATATGCAAACAACCCATTTCCAACGTACACAAATCCCGTGCCAAACGCTCCAACATAAAACATTTCTCAATAATGGACTTAAATCCAAAACTCACTAAAACATGAATGAATATGGAATTTCCAAATAAAGTAGAGTTGAACAGAACTATTAGACATAATATTTAGAATATGTAAATGTATTCCTTTTAATTCTTTATGGGTGTAAAGTGTAATTTATTCATCTATAAATAGATTATCTCTCCACCCTAATTGGTGTGGTGAGTTAAGTTCTCATGGTATCAGAGTAACGTTTGGGGATGGTAATACTCTCCCTATATCTCATATTGGCCACTCTATTATTTCTAATAATATTCGGTTGAAAGATGTCTTGGTTGTCCTAAATATTACCAAGAACTTATTGTCTATCAGTAAATTAACCGCTGATAATAGCATGGATGTTTTGTTTTCCCATCCTTATTTTCATATTCAGGATCGAGCAATGAAGCGGGTTCTAGCAAGGGGCCGATGTGAACGAGGATTATATATCCTCTCTCATGAACCACAAGCACTTACGGTTACTACAAGTTCAAAGTTAAAAGCATCACATGAACTTTGGCATTCCCGTTTGGGACATGTTTCTTTTGACGTTATTTCTCTATTAAATAAATTGGGTCATGTTTCGGTGACATCCTTATTACCATCACCTATTGTATGTTCGCCCTGTCAACTTGCTAAGGCGCATCGCTTACCTTTTGAACTAAATGATAAACGGGAGTTACATGTTTTGGATTTAATTCATTGTGACTTATGGGGTCCGTCACCGGTTGATTCTATTGATGGTTACCGTTATTATGCCATTTTTGTGGATGATTATTCTCGCTTTATGTGGTTCTACCCGCTCAAAACCAAATCAAGCTTCCATGTGATTTTTGAGATTTTTATTAACTTTGTTCAGACTCAATTTTCGTCTAAAATTAAAGTTTTTCAAAGTGACGGGGGCACGAAAATTTTAAATCATCATGTTCGCGATTTTCTTGACAAAAATGGAACATTTCATCGTATTTCATGTCCGTACACCCCGCAACAAAATGGAAGGGTGGAACGAAAGCATCGTCATATCGTTGAAACAGGACTTGCTATGCTATTTAATGGGCACGTTCCGTCTTCTTATTGGGTTCATGCGTTCAGTTCAGCTGTTTATATCATTAATCGACTACCCACTCGAGTGCTACAAAATAAATCACCTTTTGAAACATTGTTTCTTCGGGCTCCCAATTATGATCATTTTCGCCCATTCGGATGTCGGGTCTATCCGTATTTACGAGATTATATGGATCATAAGTTATCTCCACGCAGCCTTCCTTGTATTTTTCTTGGTTATTCTACACAATATAAAGGATATAAATGTCTTGAGCCCATCTCATCTCGTATCTATGTCACTCGCCATGACAAATTTGATGAATCTTTATTTTCGTTTAGTGGATCTTCATCTACGGCTTCCCTTCGTGATCTTCACCTAGTGGCATTTCGTGATGATGTCCCATGTTCTCAACCTCTACCGACTGTTGCTCCACCTTCGTCTTTATACCAGCCTACCAAACCCGCTGGATGTGGGCTTTGTGATGAAGCTCAAATACCTGTGGGCTCAATTGATGTACCTGTGGTCCAGCCTCCTTCTAGTACAATTGATGAAGCTCCAATACCTGTGGGCTCATTTGATGTACCTGTGGCCCAGCCGTCTTCTAGTACAACTCATCAGTTACCCACTTCGGACTCGATACCCACCTCAACCACAAGGCCTATCACATCCGACCCCCCTTTAACCACTTCAACTCATCCTATGGTCACACGAGCTAAAGCCGGGATTTTTAAAACAAAGCATCGCGCAGATATTGCCCATACAAGTCTTCATTCTGCATTGTTTGCACACTGTGATCCGCTCACCTATGAATCTGCCGCTTCGAAATCTCATTGGGTAAATGCCATGCACGCTGAAATGAATGCCCTTCGTCATAATAAAACTTGGACTTTGGTGCCCAGGCCTGTTGATCGCAATATGGTTGGTTGCAAATGGGTTTTTCGGACCAAATTTCATGCTGATGGCACGATTGATCGGTACAAAGCTAGTCTTGTTGCTCAAGGCTTCAGTCAACTTCCGGTCATTGATTACTCTCACACCTTTAGTCCGGTTGTGAAGGCATCTACCGTTCGTATTGTTCTGTCTTTAGCAGTTATCAATGGTTGATCCCTTCATCAGCTTGATGTTAATAATGCCTTCCTCCATGGTAACTTACGTGATCTTGTTTACATGGAGCAACCTCCGGGTTTTATTGATTCTCAACATCCTGATCATGTGTGTTGTAACACCCGGAAAATCCTTGTAAGTAATAATAGTCCTAATATTTCTTTATATTTTGACTCCTTAGATTATAATTGATTTCCTAAGTAATTTCCGTGATTGTTACTTGTTATTTGAGAACTTCCGATAGAAATCTGTAAGTTTATTCCTTAAGGAAATTAACGAAAAATAGATGATAAAGTTAAATATTAGATTTTATGGATTAGTTGGATGGGTAATGTGAATACAAGTCCAACGGTACTTTCCGGGGTAAAAACGGAGTTTTAACGAAGAAGTTACGGCTAAATCAGTGGAAATTGAGAAACTAGCAAACAGAAGTTGGCGCCGATGGTGGCACCGATGCATTGGTGCGAGGATCGGCGCCGAGCACCTGACGTGTTGAAAGGGGGTTAAACCCACCTCTTGGTCCTTAGTCATTCATTCTCTTCACTTAGAACTCTCAAATCAGACTTTTGCTCCTGCCCTCTACATCTCAAACGATTTTTCCATCTAAGATTAAGGTAAACTCATATCTCTCAATCCTATTACAATTCAAACAATTATTAGATGAATCTTACCAATTAAACTCCATTTAGGGCTTTACATCTTCATCTTTCTTATTGGAGTGATTGGGTTCAAATCTTCAAGTTAGGGTTATTTCAATTGAAGATTAGAGGTGAGTAACTTGTATCTAATTAATTGTATTATACCTTATTATCATTCTTTATCTTGATTTTGCTAATGATAATGAGAAATCTTTGTTAATAAGCTCTTAATGGTTAAGAGGAAAACAAGAAGAGTTCAAGTAAGTTATGGTGGATTAATTGTGTTCTATTATTTAGAATGCCATGATAAATGTTAGTGTTAAAGGTTTGGGTTTGATTATACATCATTGGTATGTTATTATGTTGATGGCTTAATTTATGTCTTAATGAAGTGATGATGGCTTAATGGCAAAAAATGGACCTATTATTGAATTGTAAACATGGATGTTTATTATTGATATTATATAGAATATGATTCATTACATATGGATGTATATGAACTACATGGAAGTAGTATGATCATGTTAAATGGTTGGACCATTGTTATGTGTTAAATATGCTTGGAATATTATTTGGATTAATATATTTGGTATTCACATAATTGGAGGAGCACCTAGTAGGCATTGGAGGATATATTCTTACACACCGTGGGGTAAGTGTAATTGATTCATACCTTCGGATACCGTGGGGTTTTCCGTTGTGTCATGCCTTGTGACAATACCGTGGGGTACCGATCAAGGTATATCTTCAATTATGATGTAACTGGGTAGCGATATGGGCCTTCTCCATGGAATCCAATTTGTGAATGTATCGAATTGTTATTCCTATATGCTATGATTATGCTCTATGTGCTATGTGTAAACCTCACTTAGGCTTTAAAAGCCTAACACTTGTTATGTGTTTTATGTGTTACAGATATTAGTGGTTCCGGACACAAGAAGGTTTAGACCGGGGTGTGAGCATGGGATCATTGTTGGAGAGCTAAAGATTAGAAGATTATGATAGCACTTTCCGACACCTTTTGAAATCTGATTTCTATAGTAGAGATTAGATAAGCTAGTGGTCCATTAGTAATTATAATTATCTAAATTTTTGTATTAATGGTTATGTAATGATAATTATGTATACTTTTACTTTAGAACTGTGTACCACTCTTCCGTTTTATGGAAGTTTTTGTTGACCTCTGTTTTGGGGTGTTACAAGTTGGTATCAGAGCTCTAGTTTAAGTGAACTAGGTATGACTATAGTATGCCTAGACTTATGCTGAAAATAATAAGATTGAATAATGTTGAATGGGTAGATAACATAGGATGGGAGAGCGTTAGGAATTGTGGAAATACATTTGTTGAAAATCTTAATGATGGTAATAAGAATACTTGTATATTACATGTTCATAATTTCATCTAGCTAATGTTATTATGAATATGTTGTTATGTAAGTGTACTTGATCCCTATTATTATGGTAATTGATAAGTGTATTAGTACACAAAATTAGTCTAATTCTTACCTTATTCTCGCGTGCTTGACAGACTGAAATGGTAAATACTCGAAGTCAAGCGCAGCGACCACCTGATGGCCAGTCAGCATCTGAATCTGCTGCTGACCAACCTGAAAATCAAGCAACAACTAGACATTCTCCGAGACCGCGTAATTTAGGCGGAGGAACAGAAAATATATCAAGACTCCACATTGGTACCTCGAACCCAGTAATGGAAGAAGACGCTCTTGAAACTCGGTTGAGGAATAGTATGCTCCGAGCCATGGAATCTGCTATGACTCAACAACAGGAACAATTTATGAAGATGTTAGATGATAGAGATAACAGCATTCGACAACGCGAGACGATTGCAGAAAATGCTTTGAATGTGCAAGGTAATTTGGAAAATACTTTTAATGCGGAAACAAATACGACTATTCGGGAAGGAAGAAAGGAACGGAGATGCACATACAAGACGTTTTTGGGATGTAAACCTCCAGAGTTTGCAGGAACTACTGATCCCACCAAATGTATGAACTGGATTCGAGAAGTTGAGATGTCTTTTGAAGCAAGCGAATGTGAAGACTCTCAAAAGGTTAAATTTGCATCTCATCTCCTTAAGGGTGAAGCTCTTACGTGGTGGAATCTTACACGTTCGTCAATCGCACCTGCATTATTGGCCAAATTCACATGGGCAGCTTTCAAAAAGAAAATTCTTGAAAAGTATTGCAGTGAGCGGGCACTAGACAAGATTGAGGATGAATTCCGTGGGATGAAGAAAGGAGATATGTCAGTTATGGAATACTCAAGATTGTTTCTGGAGAAGTTAAATCTGGTAGAACACTTAGCTCCTGACGAGAAAACAAAGATAAAGACGTATCAAAGGGGATTACCGGCTAGTATGAAAACTGCTTTGAGAAATGCTAAAGTTTCAACCATACAAGAAGCAATTGAAAAATCTTTGCAGATAGAAGATGATATGGTTCAAGGAAAGTTGGAGAGTGGACCAATAAGTGAGAAAAGGAAATGGGAAGGGTCGTCTGGAAATTTTCGTCAACAAATACCATTCACGAGGAATAAAGGTGGGGATAGTCGTAACGAGGCTAGATGGTGTAATCGATGCAGGAAATCTCATGTGGGTCCGTGTAACACTCGTCAGTATCAGGGTCCTCTAACTTGTAGCAAATGTGGAAAAGTTGGGCACTTAATGCGGGATTGTTCCATAAAAGGGGTAATTTGTTTTGAATGCCGTGAGCCGGGTCATGTGAAGAGAGATTGCCCAAGGTTAAAGACAGGCGTATCTGGGAAACTCAAGTCAGAACCACCAAAGGCAATTGGAAGGGCATTTCAAATGTCGACTGATGAAGCTAGAAGTTTAAAAGATGTAGTGTCGGGTACATTTCTTCTAAACTTCGTACCTGCGCGTGTTTTATTTGATTCTGGTGCAAGTTATTCATTCATGTCATTATCATTTGTTCACAAGTTAAATTTGCCTGTTAGTCAGTTAGAAGAAGTTTTGTTAGTAGAAATAGCTAATGGTGAAAATGTTGTGGTAAGAGATGTTTTGCGAAGATGTCCGCTAGAGATAGAAGGGAAGAATTTTCCAGTAGATTTAATACCAATTTTGATTGGGGATTTTGATGTAGTGGTTGGGATGGATTGGTTAGCAGAAATTCAAGCCGAAATTGTGTGTGCTAAGAAGCTAATTCGTATACCATCTTCTGACGGAAACCCTATTGTTATATATGGGGATCGGAGGAAGGGAGAAATGGCGTTTATGACTATGTTAAAGGCGAGGAAATGTGTATTAAAAGGTAGTAAGTCATTCTTGGCATATGTGATTGATGCTAAGATGGAAAAGAAGAAAGTAGAAGATGTGAAGGTCGTGTGCGAGTTTCTTGACGTATTTCCCGAAGAATTGCCAGGTTTACCACCAGATTGTCAAGTAGAGTTCAAGATAGACTTGATGCCAGGAGCGTCTCCGATTGCTAAAACACCTTATCGCTTGGCTCCGTTGGAAGTGAAAGAGATGATGGTACAACTTCAAGAACTCTTGGATAAGGGATTTGTGAGACCGAGTTCGTCACCGTGGGGAGCACCAGTTTTATTTGTAAAGAAGAAGGATGGCTCAATGCGTATGTGTATAGATTATAGAGAGCTGAACAAGGTAACCGTGAAGAACAAATATCCACTTCCCAGAATCGATGACTTATTTGATCAATTGCAAGGAGCGTCATGTTTTTCAAAGATTGATTTACGTTCGGGTTATCATCAAGTAAGGGTGCAAGAAGACGACATTCCAAAGACGGCGTTTCGAACCCGCTATGGTCATTACGAATTCCTAGTAATGCCATTCGGTTTGACGAATGCACCGGCGGTGTTCATGGACATGATGAATCGGGTGTGCCGACCTTTTCTCGATAAATCGGTAATTGTTTTTATCGATGATATATTGGTGTACTCTAAGAATGAAGCGGATCACGAATCTCATCTCCGTGAAGTGTTAGAAACATTAAGAAAAGAGAAACTTTACGCGAAATTTTCGAAATGTGATTTTTGGTTGCAAGAGATACAGTTCTTGGGTCATGTAGTTACTCAAGATGGGGTGAAGGTGGATTCTTCAAAGGTTGAGGCAATTATGAAATGGGAACCGCCCAAGAGTCCGAGTGAAATACGAAGCTTCTTGGGATTTGCGGGATACTACCGAAGGTTTATTCAAGACTTCTCAAAGATCGCATCTCCTTTGACAGCTTTGACTCAGAAGAATGTGAATTTTAATTGGACCAAAACTCAAGAAGAGGCTTTCCGTACCCTTCAAAAGAAACTGTGTGAAGCACTTGTTTTAACTTTGCCTGAAGGATCAGAAGATTTTGTGGTTTACAGTGATGCATCTAAAATGGGTTTGGGTTGTGTTTTAATGCAAAGAGGAAAAGTAATAGCCTATGCTTCGAGACAACTCAAGGTGCACGAAAAGAATTACCCCACTCATGACTTAGAATTGGCCGCAGTAGTTTTTGCATTAAAGTTGTGGCGACACTATCTTTATGGTACCAAATGCACATTGTTTACTGATCATAAAAGTTTGAAGTACATCTTCGACCAAAAGGAGTTGAACATGAGACAACGAAGGTGGTTGGAATTACTCAAGGATTATGATTGTGAACTGCTTTATAATCCCGGTAAAGCCAATGTCGTTGCTGATGCTTTGAGCCGGAAAGAGTGTGGTAAGGGTCTACGAGCAAATTTTGCTAAAATAGACATTGTATCAAGTTTGATCGATCGCATAAGACTCGCACAAGTGGAAGCATTAAAAGAGGAAAATCTTAAAGATGAAGTGATGGTGAAGCAGAAACAGTTGCTAACTGAAGATAGCCGTTGGGTTAAACTGTTCAATGGGCGAGTATGGATACCAAAGATCGGCGAGAATAGAAAGTTACTTATGGATGAAGTTCATAAATCCAAGTACTCTATTCATCCCGGGAGCACCAAAATGTATAGAGATCTAAAGTTGCAATATTGGTGGCCGGTTATGAAGTTGGATGTGGCGAGGTATGTAAGTGAATGCACAACTTGTTCTCAAGTAAAAGCTCAACATCAATTACCTTATGGTAAATTGCAGCCTTTGGAAATACCCGAGTGGAAATGGGAAAAGATCACAATGGACTTCGTAACAAAATTACCTAGAACTTTGAAAGGTAATAATACAATATGGGTAATTGTGGATCGATTGACGAAAAGTGCGCATTTCTTGGCAATGCGAGAAACCTCATCAATGGTCTCGTTGGCAAAACTTTACATTGATGAAGTGGTTTCACGACATGGTGTGCCTGTATCCATAGTTTCTGATAGGGACAGTCGGTTCACATCACGATTTTGGCAAGCACTACAAGAAGAACTTGGTACTAGATTGAATTTGAGCACGGCTTATCACCCGCAGACGGATGGTCAAAGTGAAAGGACCATTCAAACTCTAGAAGATATGTTGAGGGCTTGTGTGATCGAATTTGGTGGAAATTGGGACGCGCATCTACCGTTAATAGAGTTTGCTTACAACAATAGTTACCATTCTAGCTTGAAGGCAGCACTATTTGAAGCACTCTATGGGAGAAAGTGTAGGACTCCGGCTTGTTGGTTGGAAGTGGGAGAGAAACAGTTTGCTGGACCGGAAATTGTTCAAGAAACGGCGGACAAGGTCAAGATTATTAGAGAACGATTGAAAGCGGCCCAAGATCGACAAGTGAGTTATGCAAATAAGAAAAGGAAACCAATTGAATTCCAAGTGGGGGAGCGAGTAATGTTAAAGGTATCTCCGTGGAAAGGGTTAATCCGATTTGGGAAAAGGGGAAAGTTGAGTCCTCGTTTCCTAGGCCCGTTTACTATTTTGGAACGTGTGGGTTTGCAAGCTTACAAGTTAGACTTACCTCCAGAAATGAACGAAATCCATCCGACTTTTCACGTTTGTTATTTGCGTAAGTGTTTTGGTCATGAAGAAAATGTGATACCATTATCAGAAATTAGAGTGGAGAACAAGCATTGTATAGAAGAACCCGAAGCTATTTTGGAGCGTTCGACTAAAGGAACTCGACGCAAAGAAATCAACATGGTCAAAGTGCAATGGAAACATCACCGTGGAGCTAATATCACATGGGAGCCGTAAGAGAATATGAAGCAACGATATCCACATTTGTTTTCTTAATCTAAGATTTCGAGGACGAAATCTATTTCAAGTGGGGAAGAATTGTAACACCCGGAAAATCCTTGTAAGTAATAATATTCCTAATATTTCTTTATATTTTGACTCCTTAGAGTATAATTGATTTCCTAAGTAATTTCCGTGATTGTTACTTGTTATTTGAGAACTTTCGATAGAAATCTGTAAGTTTATTCCTTAAGGAAATTAACGAAAAATAGATGATAAAGTAAAAAATTAGATTTTATGGATTAGTTGGATGGGTAATGTGAATACGAGTCCAACGGTGCTTTCCGGGGTAAAAACGGAGTTTTAACGAAGAAGTTACGGCTAAATCAGTGGAAATTGAGAAACTAGCAAACAGAAGCTGGCACCGATGGTGGCGCCGATGCATTGGCGCGGGGATCGGCGCCGAGCACCTGACGTGTTGAAAGGGGGTTAAATCCACCTCTTGGTCCTTAGTCATTCATTCTCTTCACTTAGAACTCTCAAATCAGACTTTTGCTCCTGCCCTCACATCTCAAACGATTTTTCCATCTAAGATTAAGGTAAACTCATATCTCTCAATCCTATTTCAATTCAAACAATTATTAGATGAATCTTACCAATTAAACTCCATTTAGGGCTTTACATCTTCATCTTTCTTATTGGAGTGATTGGGTTCAAATCTTCAAGTTAGGGTTATTTCAATTGAAGATTAGAGGTGAGTAACTTGTATCTAATTAATTGTATTATACCTTATTATCATTCTCTATCTTTATTTTTCTATTGATAATGAGAAATCTTGGTTAATAAGCTCTTAATGGTTAAGAGGGAAACAAGAAGAGTTCAAGTAATTTATGGTGGATTAATTGTGTTCTATTATTTAGAATGCCATGATAAATGTTAGTGTTAAAGGTTTGGGTTTGATTATACATCATTGGTATGTTATTATGTTGATGGCTTAATTTATGTCTTAATGAAGTGATGATAGCTTAATGGCCAAAAATGGACCTATTATTGAATTGTAAACATAGATGTTTATTATTGATATTATATAGAATATGATTCATTACATATGGATGTATATGAACTACACGGAAGTAGTATGATCATGTTAAATGGTTGGACCATTGTTATGTGTTAAATATGCTTGGAATATTATTTAGATTAATATATTTGGTATTCACATAATTGGAGGAGCACTTAGTAGGCATTGGAGGATATATTCTTACACACCGTGGGGTAAGTGTAATTGATTCATACCTTCGGATACCGTGGGATTTTCCGTTGTGTCATGCCTTGTGACAATACCGTGGGGTACCGATCAAGGTATATCTTCAATTATGATGTAACTGGGTAGCGATATGGGCCTTCTCCATGGAATCCAATTTGTGAATGTATCGAATTGTTATTCCTATATGCTATGATTATGCTCTATGTGCTATGTGTAAACCTCACTTAGGCTTTAAAAGCCTAACACTTGTTATGTGTTTTATGTGTTACAGATATTAGTGGTTCCGGACACAAGAAGGTTTAGACCGGGGTGTGAGCATGGGATCATTGTTGGAGAGCTAAAGATTAGAAGATTATGATAGCACTTTCCGACACCTTTTGAAATCTGATTTCTATAGTAGAGATTAGATAAGCTAGTGGTCCATTAGTAATTATAATTATCTAAATTTTTGTATTAATGGTTATGTAATGATAATTATGTATACTTTTACTTTAGAACTGTGTACCACTCTTCCGTTTTATGGAAGTTTTTGTTGACCCCTGTTTTGGGGTTTTGGGGTGTTATATGTGTCATCTTAACAAGGCTCTTTACGGTCTTAAACAGGCTCCACGAGCTTGGTTTCATCGCTTGAGTACTTTCTTACTTAGCATTGGGTTTGTGTGTAGTTGTGCTGATCCTTCTCTGTTTGTGTTCAAGCGAGATTCCTGTGTATTATACTTACTAGTATATGTTGATGATCTGATTCTTACTGGTACTGATGCCACAACTATTTGCTCTATCATCACTCGTCTGGACAAAGAATTTTCCATCAAAGATCTTGGCCGACTCAACTACTTTCTGGGGCTTAAGGCCACTTACACAGCCATTGGTCTATTTCTTAGTCAGTCCAAATATGCTTATGACATTCTTACTCGAGCCGGTCTTCAGGATGCTAAACCAGTCACTACTCCTCTTTCCGCCAACACATCTTTTGTTTCAAATGGGGATCCTTACTCTGATCCTTCGCACTATCGATCTCTTGTTGGTGCTCTTCAATATTTGACAATTACTCGCCCAGATATTTCGTATGCTGTCAATCAAGTTAGCCAGTTTCTTCAAACTCCCACATTTGCTCATTATCAGGCGGTTAAGCGGATTTTACGTTATGTCAAGGGAACACTCTCATTTGGCCTCTCTTTCTCTAAACCGAGATATACTACTATTGTTGGCTATTCTGATGCAGACTGGGCTCGTTGTCTGGAAACCCGTCGTTCCACTTATGGTTACTCGATATTCCTCGAGGGCAATCTTGTATCCTGGAGTGCCAAGAAAAAACCGACTGTTTCTCGATCCAGTTGTTAATCTGAATATCGAGCAATGGCCAACGCTGCTGCAGAAATTATTTGGATCACTCACCTATTACAGGAACTTCATGCGCTTCCACCAGATCGTTCGACATTGTTATGTAACAATCAAAGCTCCCTCTTTCTCACTCAAAATTTGGTTTCTCATAAACGTGCCAAACACATTGCACTTGATTAACATTTTATTCGGGAACTTGTATCATCCGGAAAGCTTCACACCGAGTATGTTCCTACCAAGCTTCAAGTGGCTGACATCTTTACCAAAAGTTTGCCGCGTCATCAATTTGAGTTCTTTCGAGAAAAGCTTTGTGTTGGTCCGCCACCGTTTCGCTTGAGCGGGGATATTAGACATAATATTTAGAATATGTAAATGTATTCCTTTTAATTCTTTATGGGTGTAAAGTGTAATTTATTCATCTATAAATAGATTATCTCTCCACCCTAATTGGTGTGGTGAGTTAAGTTCTCAAGAACTCTATTATTCAAAACATCCAATCACGAATGAGGCATAATACACCGCCATAAAACATGGAAAACAATCCATATAAAAATAATACGTTCCCGAAAGCATGTGACCAACTCAACAACCCACACAAAGCGTAAATAGAAATAAAACCCAAATACCCAAGCATGGAGTAATCATTCAAGCAACCCTTAATATACGTGGAGGGGTTCCAATATTAAAGTCAATACATGCAATTACTCGCACAAGGATCACACGGTAATAAAACATGCATATCACGACATTCAATATAATATTTGACAACAACGGGGGAGACCCGTATCCATTGAGGGTGGAGGGAACACGTAAGTATACCACCTGTACAATGTTAATCGTATAAGACTTCATGACTATATGTCCAAGTGTTCCTACGATTCCTCGACAAGCATCACCTCAAGAGATAGTCGACCTTAGTGTCCGTCCCCAGGACTTCATCCACCACAAGGCTCGACACACTGCGGGACTTCCTCCAAGGCATTACCCCAACAACGAAGGTCCTAGTACTCACCTCCAAGGCATCACTCTAGACTCAACCCTCCTAGTGACCACTTGGAAAGTTTAAGGTCATAAGACATGGGTCCCGGAGTCCAACCCCGCTATACCCATTCCACCCTATAAATAATACCGACTTATATGCATATGCATCCAATGCATTATAGTTTAATAATAACATGACTCCCAAAAGAATGTCCAACATGTTTAACACATGTAATTAAATAATGAATATGACTCAAGTTCATATAATCTCAAAACTCAACATAGAGTAATTTACATTGGACAAAGTCCCAAGACTCACTTAAGTCAAATACGAGCCAAAGACTCAACAATACAATTGACCAACAATAAAGATCACTAATACAATAAAATGAACTTAAGTGTCATATATGCAAACACATACCTCCAAGATATGATAAATCCAAAATCCCATCATTTATTTGATTAAATCATTTTCCACACAATTCACAAGCATATATATTTTCCAATGACCCATAATAATAATCATGCATTTTTCCAACAACACTAAATGCATTTTTACCAAAGACCCCCATTTATTCAATAAACCTTCAAAACACTTTTCTTTGAGATATAAATATCAAATTACCCAAAAATCCCAATGTGGGTGTTTTATAAGATTTTCAAGGTAAAACACTTCAAATAGTCAAAACTCACCAAATGACTCAACCATAGATAATTTTCATGAAAAACACATAAACACTTGAAAATGGACATTTTTGGCATGTACAACATTTTCACAAATCAACTTGAACCCACCTTGCTAGATTTAGGCTAAATCTAGGTTTTACCCCAAATCTTGAGCTTCCTTTGGTGAAGACATTAGATCCATCAACACCCACCTCTTGAAACATAATCTGGGTCACAACCAAAGCCTATAGATGCACCAAAAGTAACCTTAACTCAGATTCATAACATACCATAGTCAAATCCTCCAATCAACCAAAATACCCAACATTGGTCGAAACTTCAAAACATGGATGATACCTCAAAATAAATGTTCTAAGAAGTTGATAATGAAAGATTTTAGCAATAAAGAAGGTTTAGATAGGTTAGGATGAACTTACAACTTGTTTTAGAGAAAACCCTAAAACTAGGTCAACAATGGTGAAGACATATGAAGACGATGAAGATCTTGAGTTTCAAAGACTTGAATCTCTAGTTGCCAAGCACTTTGATGCTCTTGAAGGAATCGATTTGGTGAAATGAGAGGGTTTGGACCGATTTAAAAGAGAGGGGAGAAGGGTTGATGAAGAAACAAATGAAGGAAAAGGAAGAAAAATCAGATTTAAAAGGGGCTGCACTAATCTCACAGGCACGAGCATTGCTGCTGCCATGATTTAGAAAAATCTCGCGGGCGCAAGCAAATGGTTGCGTGGGCACGAGCAGTTCATTTCTTCTGACCAAAATTTGATTCTTTTCAAAAAGCGATATCCAACCCAACCAACACTCATAATACTTCCAAAAGACCAATTTAAGGTGAAATTACCTATAAAACTTGAAGTTATACTTACCACAAAAATCCAGGTGTTACAATCCTCCCAGCCTTAAAAGAGATTTAATCCTCGAAATTTTGTTCCCATACAACCAGTGGTTACTAAACTCAACACTTTTCATGTTCCCTCGGTTTCCAACTAAAATTCAAGTTTTCTCTCTTGTATCAGCTGACCTTGGCAGTAGAATTCATCCTGAACGTCAATGCCATGAGGCTTTATCTCCCCACACCACAACCAAACTAGGGGAGAAACATCCGAGTGAACGTTTATCTTGCAAGAGTAGCTTCTAACCGCATGGCTTCGGTTGCCTCCCAACCTTAGGTGACCCATACTTCCACAATGGTAGATCCCGACTTCCAATCAGTCAAGATCTACACGCTTTTAAACTCTTTCCCCAAATAACCAAAGGTACGATCACCACATAAATCTACAAAATTCACAAATTCGACCGTTCCCGCTATTGGGATGTCACTTAGCTTTAACGAGTACAATTAGACCCCAAAACTGCCGGTTATCCTTGACCCAAAGATTTTAAAACTTCCATAATATGCCTAAATACCAATCATCCAGTCTTCTCTTACCACTCAAGGAAAGTCGTTTAACTATAACCACTGATCACAATCAAAACTTCTAAACACCACTACAAGCAATACAATTATCCCTTAAGATTGGACTACAAAACTCCAAATACACTAACGGTTCATGGCCTCAAAATCCGAAAGTCGACTGTAACACCCGGAAATTTGTTAAAATGAAGGATTTCCCTCGTGACCCTTGAAAGGTTTGATTAATTTTAGGGAACCGAAAACACCTGGCGTGAGAAGCTCAACAGAACGGGAACACTTCAGAATTTTCAGGCTTCAGAAGGCATAGCGGAACCATGTCTGGCGACTATGACATGGTCACTGTCGTCGAGGGCATAGTTTTCGATGCTTAATAACACACGGTACATGGGCAGAAATTGTGCCCACGATTGTGCCATGGGCCACTCTCACGGGGCACAGTCGCGAGGTCCTTGGAGGCCGCGGTACCAACCCGACGATTGTGTCGCGGTCGGGGTGCCAATGGCTGTTTAAATCCGATTTTCACCCATTTCAACCCCATTTCATTTATTTCTTCTCCCATTTCACTCCCAAACCGAAACCCTAAGCCCCCATAGTCGATTTTGAGCCATTTAGCCACAAGATTCAAGATTTCAACTGGGTTTTCTTCATCTACCATGGTTATGAGAAACAAATCTTGAAACCCTTTCAGTTCATCCTTTTCACCCAAAGGTTTCTAGGGTTTCACCCAAACTTTTGTACAATTTGATGAGTTAAAGCTTGTGGTGTTTTGATGGTGATCTAGAGGTGTTTTGTTGGTGTATTCTTGTTGTGGTTGAGGTAATCTTTTCTTTTTTCACCAATGGAAAATAGGGTTTTGGAATAAATTGAGATTATTGATGAAAATGTTTGGGAATGATTTTATATAGTTGAATATGATTTTTGATGGTTGGAAACTTATGGATATAGGTTTTTGGAAGATTTGGCTTAAGGATTCAAGTTTTTTCAAAGGAGCTCAAATTGAGGGGAAATCTAGATTTAGCCTAAATCTAGCAAGGTGAGTTCAAGTTGCTTTGTGAAAACGTTGTACATGCCAAACATGTAACGACCCGGTTTCATAATATTCAAGTAACATATATTTCATAACATAATTTCAACAAAAATACATCGTATGTCATATTAGGTCCCATAGTCTTGCAAAACATGATAAGTAAATCAATACAAACTTTTTCATTTTTAAATTACATGTTGGCTAATCATAAAGTTATAAGAACAAAATACATCCATAACTTCATAACCAACATCTTCACAAAAGCTATCCATCAAGAGTCCTATTTACTTGCTCTTACCCGATCCTCCACCTGGAATACATAATTTTAAAACAGAAAATGAGGGTTAGACCTAATGGTCTAGTGAGGAAATCCCTGTTAGTTTAACAAACCTTTGTATCAAAATCATTTATATAAATCCTTTCATATATATCCACATACTACACGTATTTCAATACCATTTAAGACTCGCACAATTCATTCCACCTTATTCCTCCGCAACTGGCCATATTAATTGGTAGCAAGCCAATTAATAAATAATCAATATTACCGGTCCGCACACCGGAACCCAGCTACTCATCAATCCGCACACCGGAACCCGACTACCCATCGGTCCGCACACCGGAACCCGACTAATGTGCACTTGTGTGGTATAATGCACATATGAATATAATATCTTACTATATTATAAACACATAATATTCACACCTTGATCACATATCCATTCCACACACATATGTATTCCAGTTAAAAATAATTTGAAGTAAAACTCACCTGTTTAGCTTATATCCAAAAATCTCCCCAAGCAATTATCAGTTACTTCAATCTTTCAGTTCCAAATTCACAGAAGCTGTAACAATTAAATACAAATATCTACTTTAACACTTAATACTTTAAAACCCATAACTCTCAGATATTATCGCAAACAACTAATACTATCGCAACACTGAACAAAGTCGCAACCAACTACTGCGATCCCAACCCTCTATCGCAACCAACTGTTGCGATACACCAAACTATCGCAACCAACTATTGCGATATCAAGATCCTATCGCAACCAACTGTTGCGATACCAAAGTTCTATCGCAACCCAAGACTGCGAGACTTAAGACTGTCGCAACTCAAGGCTGCGAGACTTATGAATATCGCAACCCATAGCTGCGATACTTATGAAGTTCATGTTTATCTCAGTTTACTAAAAACATCCTAAACCCAGATTTATGCAGTGTTAAACTATGAATGTTTATGTAACTTTGCAAATATGTTTTAAACTACCATTAGTACACTATTCCAAACCCAAAACTCACATTTCCTTCTAAAATTACCATGACCCACTTAGAAAACTCATGTAAAACCTAATACATATAAAAAGATGATTTTGTATGGAATTGTTACCTTGATTCTTCAGTTGTTTTAGAAATTCCCCAGCAGATTATCTACTGTTCTTTCTTCTTAACTTTCCTTCTTTTCCTCCTTCTCCCACTTTTGCCGAAAACACAAACACACACACACTTTAGGATATTTTCTAATTGTGTCAAAAGGATGACACCTCCCATCTCTTGCTGGAAATATGGCGGTGGTGGGGTGGAGTTTTAGGGAAAAGACCATACACACCCTAGGCTTCACTCACTTTCCAAAACAACCCCTTATACTTCCATATTAAAATTAAACTTTACCCCTTAACTTCTAACTCCAAAAATACTCAACTAACACTTATAAAACTAACTCCAAACTTCTAATTCTTAAATAATACTAAAATAAAGACTTATAAAAAAAATAAATAAAAAAAATATACAATTAAAGTACCTGATTATTACAACATCTCCCCCTTAAAAGAATTCCGTCCCGGAATTCAGTTAAGCGAAAAGATGAGGGTATTTGGCTCTCATATCTGATTCTGATTCCCACGTAGCATCCTGACCTCGGTGATGTCTCCACTGTACTTTCACTTGTCTAATCTCTTTACCACTCCGCAAAACTTTGACTTTACTGTCTAAAATGACCTCTGGTTCCTCCACGTAATTCAGTTTTTCGTCAACTTGAATATCCGGAAGAGAGACGGCCTGATCTGGTGTGACCAAATACTTTCGAAGTTTCGATACACGAAACGCGTTATGAATCCTGCTTAATTTTGATGGAAGATCTAACCTGTAAGCTACTTCACCAATTCTTTCCGTTATTGCAAACGGTCCAATGTACCGCGGACTAAGTTTTCCTTGTTTCCCAAAACGTATAACTCCTTTCCATGGCGATACTTTCAACATTACAAAATCTCCAACTTGGAACTCTAACGGTTTCCGACGTCGATCAGCATAGCTTTTCTGTCTGTCTTGAGCCATTTTCAATCTGTCCCGAATCTGAGTAATCTTATCTGCTGTTAACTGTACTATATCTGGCCCTGCTAACTGTTTCTCCCCCACTTCGTTCCAACATAAAGGTGTTCGACATTTTCTACCATACAGAACTTCAAACGGTGTCGCTTGTATGCTGGAATGATAACTGTTGTTATAAGCAAATTCGATCAGCGGTAGATGTTTATCCCATGATCCCCCAAAATCAACAATGCAAGCCCGAAGCATATCTTCTAATGTCTGGATTGTTCTTTGACTCTGACCGTCAGTTTGAGGATGATATGTTGTGCTTAACTTTATCTGTGTTCCCATTTCTTTTTGGAAACTTCTCCAGAATCTTGAAGTAAAACGACTATCCCGGTCGGAAATAATCGAGACTGGAACTCCATGTCGAGTTATTATTTCATTAATGTACAATTTGGCTAAACGTTCCAATGAATCAGTTTCTTTTATCGGCAAGAAATGAGAAGACTTTGTCAATCTATCCACAATCACCCAAATAGAATCGAATCCCTTTGGAGTTCTAGGTAACTTGGTAATGAAATCAGTAGTGATCTGATCCCATTTCCACAATGGTATCTCCAAACGTTGTAACTGACCAAACGGCTTTTGATGTTCGATCTTTACCTTTTTACAAGTATCACAACTTTCCACATACTGAGCAATGCTTCTCTTTATTCTCGGCCACCAATAAAATTGCTTCAAATCTTTATACATCTTATTCGTACCTGGGTGAATAGAGAAACGAGATTGATGAGCTTCTTGTAATACCCGATCGCGTAGCCCACCCAAACGAGGCACCCAAATTCTGCTTCCCAAACATAATAACCCACGATCAACTTTTACTAGCAGTACTGATACCCCCACTATTCGTTCTGACTTCAGATATCCTTCTTGGAATGATTCTATTTGACACTTCTGCAATTCATCAAATATGTTCGGTAGTAGTTCGACCCGTAGTGACATAGCTTTTATTGTTCCACTTCTTTCTTGACGACTTAGTGCATCAGCTACCACATTCGCCTTTCCAGGATGATAAAGGATTTCACAGTCGTAATCATTCACCAATTCTAGCCATCTTCTTTGCCTCATATTCAGTTCCTTCTGATCGAAAAGATGTTGAACACTCTTATGATCAGTAAAAATTTGGCATTTAGAACCATAAAGATAATGTCTCCAAATCTTTAACGCGAAGACAACTGCAGCAAGCTCCATATCATGAGTAGGATATTGTCTTTCATGGTCCTTCAGTTGACGAGAAGCATAGGCAATCACCTTTCCACGTTGCACAAATACACATCCCAATCCCAGTTTGGAAGCATCACTGTAGACCACAAAATCGTCAGAACCTTCTGGCAATGCTAATATCGGTACGCTGCAGAGTGTCTCTTTCAATATTCTGAATGCCTCATCTTGTTCTGCTCTCCATTCAAACTTTAGATTCTTCCGAGTTAGCTTAGTCAATGGCGTCGCGATTCGAGAGAAGTCTTTTATAAATTTCCGATAGTAGCCAGCTAGACCCAGAAAACTACGTACTTCGGTTGGCGTCTTCGGTTGGCGTCTTCGGTTGTTCCCATCTTTCAATTGCTTCTACTTTCGTTGGATCAACTTGTATACCCTTCTCGGAAACTACATGACCCAAAAACTGAACTTCCCGTAGCCAGAATTCACACTTCAAAAATTTAGCATACAACTTTTCTTCCTTTAACAACTCCAGAATCAAACGAAGGTGTTGTGCGTGATCCTCTTTGGATCGGGAATAAATAAGTATATCATCGATAAACACAATGACAAATTTATCGAGATAAGGCTTACATACCCGATTCATTAGATCCATAAAAGCGGTCGGAGCGTTCGTTAGTCCGAATGGCATCACCAAGAATTCATAGTGACCGTACCTTGTACTAAAGGCAGTTTTCCGAACGTGTTCTTCCTTAACCTTCAACTGATGATAGCCAGATCTGAGATCAATCTTAGAGAAATAACAAGCTCCAACTAATTGATCGAAGAGGTCATCAATTCTTGGAAGCGGATACTTGTTCTTGATCGTGCGCTTATTTAGCTCCCCGTAGTCAATACACATTCTCATTGAACCATCCTTCTTTTTCACAAATAGAACTGGTGCATCCCACGGTGAAGAGCTGGGTCTGATGAAGCCTTTATCGGACAGGTATTGCAGTTGTGCCATCATCTCTTTCATCTCTGGAGGTGCTAGACGGTACGGTGCACGTGCAATTGGGGCGACGCCAGGGACTAAATCGATACCAAATTCTACTTGTCTAACAGTAGGAAGACTATTCAAGTCTTCAGGAAAAACTTCTGGGTATTCACTAACAATAGGAATATCTTCCAGCTTAATCCTTTTAGGCCTACTATCTATCACATAGGCTAAGTAACTCGAACAACCCTTGCTGACACATTTTCGGGCTTTTATCATAGATATAAGGCTGGACTGATGATTCTTACGATCACCATAAATCACTACTGACCTCTTATCAGGTAAAACGACATTGATTATTTTCTTATCACAAACTATGTTAGCCCGATTCTCAGCTAACCAATCCATCCCTGCTACCACATCAAACTCGATCAAGGCTATTGGAAATAGTTGTATCGATACTCCACACCCCTCTATATTTATCATACAGCAATCAAAAACTTCTTTTACTGACACTTGGTTATCATTTGCAGTGTCTACCAGTAAGGCATGTTCTAACATTTTAGGCTCTAAATGCATATGAGCAGCAAATGAAGGAGACACAAAAGATCGGTTTGCACCGGAGTCAAACAACACTTTAGCACGTGTAGAGTTTATGAAGAATGTACCTGTAACCACATCCGGAGTTTCCTCCGCCTCTTTAGCTGTCATTTGAAATGTACGACCCCTCGTTCTCGGTGGTTCTATTCTGGGAACTACTGATCTAGCAATTGCTGGTTTCCCTGAGGTGCCCCCTTATTGTATTCTACCTCGCGGACAGTCTGACTGAAGGTGATCCAGAGAATTACACAAGAAACAAAACCGCGTCGATCGACAATCTTTAATAACATGCCCTGTCTTCCCACACCTATAACAAACCCGCGGTTCATTCTGACAGTTTCCTTGATGAATACGGTGACATTTCGGACAAGGTCTTTCCATTGGTCGAAAAGATGGGCGATTATCGAATCTCTGAAATCTAGACTTCTTCGGATCGTGTGGTGGCCCTTCCCATTTCCTTTTTCCCAGACTCTTATCACCGACATCCCTTCTGTTGTCTTGTTCTACATTTTCTGCAGCGTCCACTGCGGCTGTAAAGGTATCTGGTCTTGTTGCAGTCACTAATCTTCTGACTTCTGAATTTAACCCATAAATAAATCTCTCCATCTTCATTTTTTCCGTAGCAACATAATATCCCGCAAATCGAGATTTCTCTAAGAAACGAGCAGTATAGTCTCTGACTGACAAATTCCCTTGTTGTAGGTTCATAAATTCTTCCTCCAATTGTCTGACGGATGCTTGTGGACAGAAGTGTTTTGTGAAAGCTAAAACGAATTCTTCCCATGAAAAAGTAGAATATATGTCTGATCCTCTCGATTCAATATGAGCCTCCCACCAGTATAAAGCATCGCCTTTTAGCATTGCAGTCCCATAAAGTACTTTATCCTCTTCAGCACATTTACACGTCTTGAAGATAGCTTCTATTTCTTTCAGCCATCTCATCGCTTATACCGGATCCCGATCTCCTGAGTACGTAGGGGGCTTGCAACTAAGAAACATTTTATAGTCACACTTTTTCATTACCGGTAAAACAACAGAGGTGAGTGGCATTTCAACTTCAAGTTCCGGATTTGGTACCTCAGCTTCATTATGACGACTTTGTTCGAACATAGTTTGTATACTGGCCTGTAATCTCCCCATCTCAGCAGTCAGGTCATCCCGTGTAACAAACTCTGTACCCTGTGGTTGTGTTCCACCCCCAGTTCGGCCCCCAGTTCGTCCGACGATTCTACCTCCGGTTCTACCTCCACCACGATCTCCTCCTCTTCCCTCTGTTCTTATTGGTGGGTTCTCTCCACTCGAATTTCTTCCTCCTCTTTGATTCTTTTGTCTAGTGCCACTTGCCATTCTGTAGATTCAAACAAAGTTAATATACACATAAGCACATACCCCATATAACAAGGTTTTCGAGTTCAAACAGGTACCTGTAAGATCATAATTACACTGGCCAGGTGTAATCTGAAATTACCTTACATGATGTTCCTTCTACCTCTTATACTTAGCATCCCCAGGTTCTAAAATAATAAGGACATCCTACTTCACATGCAGTTTAAGTCTAGGTACAGATACTAATACCTAAATCCCTTAAACTAGGGCTCTGATACCATCTGTAACGACCCGGTTTCATAATATTCAACTAACATATATTTCATAACATAATTTCAACAAAAATACATCGCATGTCATATTAGGTCCCATAGTCTTGCAAAACATGATAAGTAAAACAGTACAAACTTTTTCATTTTTAAATTACATGTTGACTAATCATAAAGTCATAAGAACAAAATACATCCTTAACTTCATAACCAACATCTTCACAAAAGCTATCCATCAAGAGTCCTATTTACATGCTCTTACCCGATCCTCTACCTGGAATACATAATTTTAAAACAGAAAATGAGGGTTAGACCTAATGGTCTAGTGAGGAAATCCCTGTCAGTTTAACAAACCTTTGTATCAAAATCATTTATATAAATCCTTTCATATATATCCACATACTACATGTATTTCAATACCATTTAAGACTCGCACAATTTATTCCACCTTATTCCTCCGCAACTGGCCATATTAATTGGTATCAAGCCAATTAATAAATAATCAATATTACCGATCCGCACACCGGAACCCGGCTACTCATCGGTCTGCACACCGGAACCCGACTACCCATCGGTCCGCCCACCGGAACCCGACTAATGTGCACTTGTGTGGTATAATGCACATATGAATATAATATCTTTCTATATTATAAACACATAATATTCACACCTTGATCACATATCCATTCCACACACATATGTATTCCAGTTAAAAATAATTTGAAGTAAAACTCACCTGTTTAGCTTATATCCAAAAATCTCCCCAAGCAATTATCAGTTACTTCAATCTTTCAGTTCCAAATTCACAGAAGCTGTAACAATTAAATACAAATATCTACTTTAACACTTAATACTTTAAAACCCACAACTCTCAGCTATTATCGCAAACAACTAATACTATCGCAACACTGAACAAAGTCGCAACCAACTACTGCGATTCCAACCCTCTATCGCAACCAACTGCTGCGATACACCAAACTATCGCAACCAACTGTTGCGATATCAAGATCCTATCGCAACCAACTGTTGCGATACCAAAGTTCTATCGCAACCCAAGACTGCGAGACTTAAGACTGTCGCAACTCAAGGCTGCGAGACTTATGAATATCGCAACCCATAGCTGCGATACTTATGAAGTTCATGTTTATCTCAGTTTACTAAAAACATCCTAAACCCAGATTTATGCAGTGTTAAACTATGAATGTTTATGTAACTTTGCAAATATGTTTTAAACTACCATTAGTACACTATTCCAAACCCAAAACTCACATTTCCTTCTAAAATTACCAAGACCCACTTAGAAAACTCATGTAACATATAAAAAGATGATTTTGTATGGAATTGTTACCTTGATTCTTCAGTTGTTTTAGCAATTCCCCAGCAGATTATCTACTGTTCTTTCTTCTTAACTTTCCTTCTTTTCCTCCTTCTCCCACTTTTGCCGAAAACACAAACACACACACACTTTAGGATATTTTCTAATTGTGTCAAAAGGATGACACCTCCCATCTCTTGCTGGAAATATGGCGGTGGTGGGGTGGAGTTTTAGGGAAAAGACCATACACACCCTAGGCTTCACTCACTTTCCAAAACAACCCCTTATACTTCCATATTAAAATTAAACTTTACCCCTTAACTTCTAACTCCAAAAATACTCAACTAACACTTATAAAACTAACTCCAAACTTCTAATTCTTAAATAATACTAAAATAAAGACTTATAAAAAAAATAAATAAAAAAAATATACAATTAAAATACATGGTTATTACAAAACATGTCCATTTTCAAATGTTTATGTGTTTTTCATGAAACTTATCTATGGTTGAGTTATTCGGTGAGTTTTGACTATTTGAAGTGTCTAAGCTTGAAAATATTATAAAACACTCACATTGGGATTTTTGAGTAATTTGATAAGTATATCGCAAGGAAAGGTGTTTTGAAGGTTTTTATATAAGTGGGGGTCGTTGGTGAAAAGACACTTTGGTGTTGCTGAAAAAATGCATATTCATTGTTACGAGTCATTTGTATACATATGTGGTCAATGGTATTGTTGAGCCTTTGGCTCATATTCGACTCAAGTGAGTCTTGAGGACTTTGGTCCAAGGTAAACTACTCTAAGTTGAGTTTGAGATTATATGCGTTTAAGTCATAATTATTAATTGATTACATGTGTTAAAGATGTTGGACATTTTTTTATGATTCATGTAATTATTGGACTATAATGCATTGGATGCATAGGCATATGAGTCGGTCTTGTTTATGGGGTCGCATGGGTATTGCAGGGTTGGACTCCGGGACCCATACTTATGGTCTTAAACTTTCCAAGTGGACACTAGGAGGGTTAAGTCTAGAAGTGCTACCTTGGAGGTTGATAATGCCGTTTTACGACATTATTTTGATCCCGAAATCGGTCAGTTAGTTGTGAGTTTTCAAGTAAAATAGTAGAAGTTGATGGTTTTTGTGAGTTAGTACAGGTTTTTATAAAAGAATGATGAAGGAAGAGTTTTTGGATCAATTGGAGCAAGTTGGCAACTTCCTGAGCGAAAAACAGAAATTCAGATTTCAAGACCAAACAGTGCCCTGCGCGCCTGTCTGCGCTACTCCATACGCGCCACCACACGCGCAGCCCTCTGTCCAATACACACACCAGTCCTCTGCGCGGTTCACAGCACGGCTTAACATGCGACACGCTCTTGAGCGTTTTTTTATCTATTTGTCGGCTAGGGTTGAGACATTATTCACCAATTACGTCTTGGGACTTTCTCTAGGCGATTTTGGGAGCTAAGAGGCAATTTTTGAAGGCAAGTAGAAGGCTAGAAACATCATGTAACGATAATCACAAGGCGAATCAAGTACGTTCATCGGCGGTTTAAGCTTTTCAGGGAGTCTTTAGTTTTCATTTCTTGTAGAACAAACATGTTTACTTTCGTTTTAATCTTGTCATTTCTGAGTTTTGAAACCCCCAATATGAACTAATCCGTTCATGTTGGGGGGTTGGTTTGAATCATGGTTGGATAATCGTTTAGCTTTACTGTAGGTATGATTGTTTTAATATAGATGGATGACATATGTGGGATTGTTCTTAATGCTTGTAATAGTCCGATCAACTATTATTTGATTTTATGAATCTTTAACCTTTGAGAAAAGTTTTGAGGTTTGATTAATTCTTCATGTCTTGGTTGAATTTGAGATAGTAATATGATAATTCATCCTTTGTGGTTTTTAATCACTAATTGTTCAATTACTTTTGTTAAGATCGAAAGATGATACAATGTATTGAATGATATTGCTATAGCTTGATAGAGTATAGTAATGGGATGTGATTATGCCTGTCATTCCTGAAGTTATTTTCATCATATCAAATCTGTTGGCTAAGTGATTGTTTACCTGAGGAATCCAACCCTCCAACTCTCTCTCTTATTTGAATTAATTAAAGTTTTAATTCGTGTTTCGATAATCAACAAACCAAATCAATTTGCATTAGTCTAGTTAATAATATAGACAGTCATTGTGGTACTTGACACCTGGTTCCTTTGGTTCGATACTCGTACTTTCTGAGTACTATTACTTGATTCGACCCGTACACTTGCGGTAAGATTTAGGGGGGTGTAAACCTGCTTATCAAGTTTTTTGCGCCGTTGCCGGGGAACCTGTTTTGTGTGAATATCACTACCAGCTGTAGAAGTTATTACATTAGACACCATGTCTTTATTTATTTGTAATCTGCATCGAAAGTTCATTTATATTTGGGTTTTGAGGTTTTATCTTCTCCGTTTCAGGTTACCTCTTGGTTTATGCCAAGAAGGAGACTATTTCGGGAATTACTACCGATTGACCCGGAGATAGAACGGACTGACAGAGACCTGAGACGACAAGCACGAAGCAGAATGGCTGACGTCAACATCCACGTTCAAGATGATTGAGAATAGGGGATGCCCATCAACAATGGTCCTCCATTGAACAATGGTCAACCACCTCCAAATGCAAATGCGAATAATCAAAACCACAACAATGCCAATCATGGTCTCAACAACAACGTCAACAATAATGTTAATCATGGCGTCAATAACAATGTCAACAATGGTGTCAACAATGGGATCAATCATAATCTCAACCATAATGTCAATCACAATGTCAATCATCCACCGCCGCCACCACAAAGGGTACCCATGAGACGTTTCGCCAACCCGAACAAGAGAGCTGCACAACGAGGACCATATGCACCTCCGATAGCTGCCAACAATTTTGAAATCAAACTTGGTACCATCCAATTGGTGCAATCGAACATGTTTGTAGGTGCAACAACTGAAAACCCCCATGCATACTTACGTGCATTCGAAAAGATATGCAATACTTTCAAAGTGAATGAGGTTGATCAAGATTCAATCAAGATACGGTTGTTCCCGTTCTCATTGAGGGAACGAGCCACTACTTGGGAAGAGAGTATACCACCTGGGTCAATTCGAACTTGGAACGAAATGGTAACATCATTTCCTAACAAGTTCTTTCCACCGGGGCGAACGGCTCAACTGTTATCCGACATCACACATTTTTCACAATGGGATCAAGAGTCTTTGTACGAGGCATGGGAAAGATACAAGGGGATGCTCAAGAAGTGTCCACATTATGGGTTACAAGAATGGATTATTATCCAAACATTCTATGTGGGGTTGCACCCTCAATTTAAGAATGACCTCACAACTGCTGCAGGTGGAGCTTTAATGAACAAGTCCTATGAGGAAGCAGTCGAATTGATAGAGAATTTAGCAGAACATAGCTATTCCACTCCAAGATCCGCTGTTAGAAAAGTTGAAAGCGTACAAGAAACATAAGAGTTGAAGGCTATAAAAGCACAATTTAATGCATTGACTAATCAAATGAGAGGAGCAGCTATTCAACCGAATGTTCAGAATGATATGGGTTGTCAAGACCAATTCATGAACCCTCAAGACTATCAATCGCTGGAACAAGTCCAGTTCGTTCAGAACCGAAATAATCGGCCGAGGAATGATCCATTCTCTAACACCTATAACGAGGGATGGAAGCGACATCCTAACTTTTCTTGGAGTCAACCTCAACAAGGCCCGGGCAAGGAAACGATGGGACAACAACAACAACAACAACAACAACAGCAACAGCAGTATGGTAACCAATCTAACTCTTCAAACTCTTTTCAGTCTAACAATGTTTACCGTCCCCCAGGTTACAACCAGAGGAAATATGACGAGGGGCAATCTTAAAAAAAGAAGTCGGGTTTGGAAGACATGATGATGAAATTCATGACAAAGATGGAGGGTGCGGTTGAAGGATTGACGGGTACTGTGAACACAGTGAAATCAACCACGGATCAAAATACCGCTTCAATCCGAATGCTAGAGAGACAAGTGGGGCAGATTTCTGAGGCCTTACAGACTCGACCTCCCGGGCAATTTCCGAGCCAACCAGAGCAGAAGGGTAGAGAAGAATGTAAAGCTATTAGTCTGAGGAGTGGCAAACAACTCGCTGGAGACCCTACTAGAGATCCTTCACCGGAAAGGAATGACACCAAGGTGAGTGATTTTGAATCGGAGGACATGGAGAAAGAAAAGATGGATGAAGAAATGGATATGGAGAAGCCGGAAAGCGAAAGAAGAAAGGAGAATGCGACTGTTTCCAAGAAAGCGCCTACAAATCCAGTCACACCATCGGTACCATATCCTAGCAGGCTAAAAGCTTACAAGGATGATGTAAACTTTGCTAAATTTCTTGAGGTGTTTAAAAAACTACATATTAACATTCCTTTTGCAGATGCCTTAGCACAGATGCCATCCTATGTGAAATTTCTGAAGGATATTCTCTCTAACAAGAGAAAGATCGAGGAGCATGCCACGGTCGCACTTACTGAAGAGTGAAGTGCTATCATTCCGCACAAACTTCCCCTGAAGCTTAAGGATCCAGGGAGGTTTACTATCCCTGTTCAAATAGGAAATTCTGAATTTAGTAAGGCTTTGTGTGATATTGGAGCAATTAATAATCTAATGTCGTTGTCTATTTTCAGGAAACTCGGGCTTCGAGAGGTGAAACCGACCAGTGTGACACTGCAGCTTGCTGACAGATCCATTAAGCACCCGTATGGTGTAATTCAAGATGTGCTGGTCAAGGTGGACAAGTTTTATCTCCCAGTCGACTTCGTGATCCTCGACATGGATGAGGATAAAGAGATACCATTGATTATGTGTCGACCGTTGTTAGCCACGGGAGGGGCGTTTATTGATGTGAAAGGAGGAAATCTCATGTTGAGGGTGGGAGAAGAAGAGGCTATATTTAACGTTTTCCGAGCAGAAAAGCAGAAAATGCAGTACAGTGAATGCTATCGGGTGGATATTCTGGAATCCCCGATTAGAGAATCATATGGGGTGCAGTTGTAATACCCCGGGTAAGTTCGTTAGCTAAAAGTCTCGTTCCGTTAAATTTAATTAACTCTATAATTAATGTTTAGGGTAAGTTTGGATAAATTTATAAGTTTAAGATGTTTGGGTCATTGGTGATTTGTTCAAGGACTAAAAGGGTAAATATGGTTTGATATTACCCTTGAGACTTCAGATATTTTCATAAAAACAAAAAGATCAGATTTAGCTGTGTGTGTGTGTTTTGAGACAAGAAGAAGAAGAAAGGGTTTTTAGCTAAGACATCAAATTGGTTTGCTTAAAAAGGGATTATAGGTATGTTTCCTTTACATTTTATGTTTATAATTGCTAGTAGATAGTTTTTATCGGAGTAGAATAAACGATTTCATGTCTAGTAGGGATTCAGTCGATTTCTGGGTTAAAATTAGCCAAACCGACAGAGGTTTCCGAATAGTATGAATGTGTCCGGGTAGTGTTGTTGATAGTGTCCGGTAGTTTCTTCATGAAGGTGTCCGGACGAATCTTGCATCCGGTAAGTTCCCCTTTTCATTAAGTTTCCGGACGAATTTAGATACCGGATGAAGTCTGGATTATTGTGGTTCCCGGATGACGTCCGGATTGGACATGCTGTCCGAAAAGTTGGGGTTGTCCGAATTGGTTGTGTTGTACGGATACTTTTGTGGTTTCTGGAAACTTTAGCTGTTTGGTCATTTTTAAGAGTTTAGATGCTTTTGAGTATCCAGTAACCTGTATTTTGTTAACTCTTAGATAGGGAATGAATGAGGACTGACTATTCTGTGGACTAGACTTAAGTTCGGGCTTGGGGGTAACATTTGGAGGAATTGAGCTATCTAGAGTTCTTAGCTCTAGTAAGTCCTATGTGTTCTATTTGGTAAAGAGATATTTGTACCTATTTGTTTCAGATTCTGTGAATTCTAGGTAAAGGACTGAACCTGTTAAGAAGGCTTGGAAACGTGTTGATAAACAAACAGGTGAGTTTTACTTCAAAATGTTTTCAAACTGGAATACATATATGTGTATATCCGATATGTGATAGATGATAGATGATATGATTATGTGTTTATGTGTGAAATATGATATATTGAGATATTGTATTTACATGAGCATTACACTACATAGTAGTGAGTTGGCTGGGCTTAGGACCGGTGGTGTTGGCCGTAATATTCGTACGGCGGTGTTGGCTGTAATTGTCGTACAGTGGAGTTAATTTATTAGTTGGCTTGCAACCAACTAATATGGCCATGGAAATGAGACAGGGAAGTACACAATGCATGAGTCCTATTTGGTATTTATACTTGTGATATGTATATGGTGTTTGTGCCAATGGTTTCAAACTAAAAGGGATTTTCTCACTTAGACCGCTAGGTCTAACCCTCATTTTGTTTTAAAAATATGTATTCCAGGTCGTGGATTGGGTAAGCGCAAATGAGAAGAGTACTATGTGTTTAGCTTTTGAAAGAAGGAGGTTATGAAGACTAAGACGTGTTTTGCTGATTTAGTTTCATAACTAGATATCATGTATTTAGTTAGCGAAAAGATGTAATGAAATACCCTATTTTGGATTGTAAAGACTAAAGGGACCGTATTTGTTATATGATGTGTCTTGTTATGTAACGATGTTATGCAATGTATGTTACTTGTTGTATGTTTGGGAATCCGGGTTGTTACAGATGGTATCAGAGCCCTAGTTTAAGGGATTTAGGTATTCGTAACTGTACCTAGACTTCAACTGCATGTGAAGTAGGATGTTCCTATTATTATAGAACATTGGGATATTAAATATAAAAAGGTAGAAGGAACATCATGTAAGGTAATTTCAGATTACACCTGGCCAGTGTAATTGTGATCTTACAGGTACATGTTTGAACTGGAATACCTTGTTATATGGGGTATGTGCTTATGTGTATATTAACCTTATTTGAATCAACAGAATGGCAAGTGGTACTAGACAAACGAATCGAGGGGGACGAGAAGATCATGATAGAACAAATCCAACAGTTGGGGTAAGAGGAAGAGGGGGAGAAAGAGGTAGGGGCAGAACAGGCGGCAGAACTCAACCGCGAGGTACTGAATTTGTAACAAGGGATGATTTAACAGCCGAAATGGGAAGGTTACAAGCCAATATTCAAGCTATGTTCAACCGAACCCATAATACTGAAACCGAAACACCAGATCCTAGTTTGGAAGAAGAGATGCCCATTACTCCTACTGTAGTACCACTGACGAAAAAGTGTGATTATAAAATGTTCCTAAGTTGTAAGCCTCCAACCTACGCAGGAGACAGGGACCCAGTGAAAGCGATGAGGTGGCTGAAGGAGATAGAAGCTATTTTCAAAACCAGTAAGTGTGCCGAAGAGGATAGAGTACTTTATGGAAATGCAATGTTGAAAGGCGATGCTCTATAATGGTGGGAAGCTCATATTTCCTTGGGAGGATCTGACATATATTCTACTTACTGTTGGGAAGAATTCGTAATAGCTTTCAGGAAATAGGTTTGTCCCCAAACAGCAGTTAAACAATTGGAAGGAGAGTTTATGACTTGCAACAAGGGAATTTATCAGTTCGGGACTATACCGCTCGTTTTCTCGAAAAGTCTCGTTTTGCGGAATACTATGTTGCTACGGAGGCCATGAAGATTGAAAGGTTTATCTTTGGATTGAATGCAGAAGTCGGAAGTTTTGTGATTGCTAAAGGACCAGAAACTTTCTCTGCCGCAGTAGACGCCGCGAAAACCGTGGAGCAAGATAAAGGGAGAAGTACTAGTGATAAGAATGTGGGAAAAAGAAAGCGGGAAGGACCGCAATATGATCCGAAGAAGTCCAGGTTTCAGCGATATGATAATCGTCCACCTTTTCGACCAACGGAAAGACCTTGTCCAAAATGTAACCGTATCCACCAAGGAAATTGTCAAGTGGATCCTCGAAATTGTTATAAGTGTGGGAAGACCGGACATATAGCTAAACACTGTCAAGTGACGCAGTTTTGTTTCTCATGTAATTCTCCGGATCACATTCAGTCTGATTGTCCGAGGGGAAGAATACAACAAGGGGGTACATCAGGAAACCAGCAATTGTCAGACCGGTGGTACCAAGAATAGAGCCACCAAGAACAAGGGGTCGTGCATTCCAGATGATGACACAAGAAGCGGAGGAAACTCTGGATGTAGTTACAGGTACATTTTTAATAAACTCTACACATGCTAAAGTGTTATTTGACTCCGGTGCAAACCGATCGTTCGTATCTCCTTCATTAGCTGCTTATATGCATTTAAAGCCTAAAGTGTTAGATCATGCCTTAATGGTAGATACTGCAAATGATAATCAAGTATCTGTTAAAGAAGTTTTTGATAGTTGTGTGATAAATATAGAGGGGTGTGGAGTACCTATTCAACTATTTCCTATAGCTTTGATCGAGTTCGATGTGGTAGTGGGGATGGATTGGTTAGCCGAGAATCAAGCTAACATAGTTTGTGATAAGAAGTTAATAAATGTTGTATTACCTGAGAGAGGACCGGTAGTGATTTATGGTGATCGTAGGAATCATCAGTCTTGCCTTATATCTATGTTAAAAGCTCGTAAGTGTGTCAGTAAAGGTTGCCCGAGTTACTTAGCTTATGTGATAGATACTAAGCTAGAAAAGAAACAGTTGGAGGATATTCCTATTGTTAGTGAATTTCTAGAAGTTTTTCCTGAAGACTTGAATAGTCTTCCACCCGTTAGACAAGTAGAGTTTGGCATAGATCTGATTCCTGGAGCCGCTCCTGTAGCCCGTGCACCGTATCGTCTGGCACCTCCAGAGATGAAAGAAATTATGACAACTGCAAGACCTATCCGATAAAGGCTTCACCAGACCCAGTTCTTCGTCGTGGGGTGCACCAGTTTTGTTTGTGAAAAAGAAGGATGGTTCGATGAGAAAGTGTATCGACTACCGGGAACTGAATAAGCGCATGATCAAGAACAAGTATCCGCTTCCCAGAACTGATGACCTCTTCGATCAATTGGTTGGAGCTTGCTATTTCTCCAAGATTGATTTAAGATCTGGTTGTCACCAACTGAAGGTTCAAGAAGAAGACGTTCTGAAAACTGCGTTGCGCACAAGGTACGGTCACTATGAATTCTTAGTGATGCCATTTGGACCGACGAACCCTCCAACTGCTTTTATGGATTTAATGAATCGGGTATGTAAGCCGTATCTTGATAGATTTGTTAAAGTATTTATCGATGATATACTTATCTAATCCTGATCTAAAGAAGAGCACGCGTAACATCTTCGTTTGATTCTGGAATTGTTGAAGAAGGAATAGTTGTATGCTAAATTTTCTAAATGTGAATTCTGGCTACGAGAAGTTCAATTTCTGGGGCATGTAGTTTCTGAGAAAGGAATTCAAGTTGATTCGATGAAAGTGGAAGCGATTGAGAAGTGGGAACCGCCGAAAACGCCAACCAAAGTACGGAGTTTTCTAGGTTTAGCCGGCTACTATCGAAAGTTTATAAAAGACTTCTCTCGTATCGCGACGCCTTTGACTAAGCTGATCCGAAAGAATCTAAAGTTTGAATGGAAAGTAGAACAGGATGAAGCATTCCGGATATTGAAAGAGAAACTTTGCAGCGCGCCGATTTTGTCACTACCTGAAGGTTCCGAAGACTTTGTTGTTTACAGTGATGCTTCCAAACTGGGATTGGATTCTGTACTAATGCAGCGTGGGAAAGTTATTGCTTATGCTTCTCGTCAACTAAAGGACCATGAACGGCAGTATCCTACACATGACATGGAACTTGCAGCAGTTGTGTTCGCGCTAAATATTTGGAGACATTATCTCTATGGTTCTAAATGTCAAATTTTTACCAATCATAAGAATCTCCAACATCTTTTCGATCAGCGGGAATTGAATATGAGACAAAGAAGATGGCTAGAGCTGGTGAATGATTATGACTGTGAAACTCTTTACCATCCGGGAAAGGCGAATGTGGTAGCTGATGCACTGAGTCATCAAGAAAGGAGTGGAATAATAAAAGCCATTGCACTAAGAGCTGAACTTCTACCTAACATCTTTGACGAATTGAAGAAGTGTCAAGTAGAAGCCTATCAAGAAGAACATTTAAAATCAGAACGGTTAGTGGGGATATCAGCATTTTTTGTAAAAGATGATCGTGGGTTATTGTGTCTGGGAAACAGAATCTGGGTGACTCGTTTGGGTGGTTTACATGATCGGGTACTACAAGAAGCTCATCAATCTCGTTTCTCTATTCATCCAGGTACGAATAGGATGTATAAAGACCTAAAACAATTCTATTGGTGGCCGGGAATAAAAAGAAGCATTGCTCAACATGTGGAAGGTTGTACTACTTGTAAGAAGGTAAAGATTGAACATCAAAAGTCATTTGGTCAGTTGCAACGGTTAGAAATACCTATGTGGAAACGGGATCAGATTACTACTGATTTTATCACGAAGCTACCAAGGACTCCGTAGGGATTTGATACCATTTGGGTAATTGTTGACAGATTGACGAAGTGTGCTCACTTCTTACCGATAAAAGAAACGGATTCGTTGGAACGACTAGCCAAGTTGTACATCGACGAAATAGTAACTCGACATGGAGTTCCAATTTCGATTATTTCTGATCGTGATAGTCGTTTTACTTCAAGGTTCTGAAGGAGTTTTCAAAAAGAAATGGGTACACAGATAAAGTTAAGTACAACGTATCATCCTCAAACCGATGGTCATAGTGAACGAACAATTCAGACATTAGAAGATATGCTACGGGCCTGCATTGTTGATTTTAGGGGATCGTGAGATAAGCACTTGCCGTTGATCGAATTCTCCTACAACAACAGTTATCATTCCAGCATACAAGCGGCACCGTTTGAAGTTCTGTATGGTAGAAAATGCCGAACGCCTCTATGCTAGAATGAAGTGGGAGAAAAACAGTTAGCGGGGCCAAATATTGTTCAGTTAGCCGCAGATAAGATTACTCAGATTCGGGAACGTTTGAAAGTGGCTCAAGACAGGCAGAAAAGCTACGCGGACCGACGCCGGAAACCGTTAGAGTTTCAAGTTGGAGATTTTGTAATGTTAAAAGTCTCACCTTGGAAAGGAGTCATTCGGTTTGGGAAGCAGGGTAAACTTAGTCCGAGGTACATTGGACCGCTTGCAATTACAGAAAGAATCGGGGAAGTAGCTTACCGGTTAGATCTTCCGCCAGAATTAAGTCGTATACACAACGCCTTTCATGTATCGAATTTTCGAAAGTGTTTGGTTACACCGGATCAGGCCGTATCTCTACCGGATATACAAGTTGATGAAAAGCTGAATTATGTGAAGAACCTGAAGCCATAGTTGACCACAAAGTTAAAGTGTTGCGGAACAAAATAATCAAGCAAGTAAAAGTACAGTGGAGACACCATAGGGGTCATGATGCTACTTGGGAATCAGAATCAGAGATTTAATTAACTCTATAATTAATGTTTAGGGTAAGTTTGGTTAGCTAAAAGTCTCGTTCTGTTAAATTTAATTAACTCTATAATTAATGTTTAGGGTAAGTTTGGATAAATTTATAAGTTTAAGATGTTTGGGTCATTGGTGATTAGTTCAAGGACTAAAAGGGTAAATATGGTTTGATATTACCCTTGAGACTTCAGATATTTTCATAAAAACAAAAAGATCAGATTTAGCTGTGTGTGTGTGTGTTTTGAGACAAGAAGAAGAAGAAGAAGAAGAAGAAGAAGAATAAGAAGAAGAAGAAGAAGAAGAAAGGGTTTTTGGCTAAGACATCAAATTGGTTTGCTTAAAAAGGGATTAGAGGTATGTTTCCTTTACATTTTATGTTTATAATTGCTAGTAGATAGTTTTTATCGGAGTAGAATAAATGATTTCATGTCTAGTAGGGATTCAGTCGATTTCTGGGTTAAAATTAGCCAAACCGACAGAGGTTTCCGGATAGTATGAATGTGTCCGGGTAGTGTTGTTGATAGTGTCCGGTAGTTTCTTCATGCAGGTGTCCGGACGAATCTTGCATCCAGTAAGTTCCCCTTTTCATTAAGTTTCCAAACGAATTTAGATACCGGATGGAGTCCGGATTAATGTGGTTCCCGGATGACGTCCGGATTGGACATGCTGTCCAGAAAGTTGGGGTTGTCCGGATTGGTTGTGTTGTCCGGATACCTTTGTGGTTTCCGGAAACTTTAGCTGTTTGGTCATTTTTGAGAGTTTAGATGCTTTTGAGTATCCAGTAACCTGTATTTTGTTAACTCTTAGATAGGGAATGAATGAGGACTGACTATTCTGTGGACTAGACTTAAGTTCGGGCTTGGGGGTAACATTTGGAGGAATTGTGCTATCTAGAGTTCTTAGCTCTAGTAAGTCTTATGTGTTCTATTTGGTAAAGAGATACTTGTACCTATTTGTTTCAGATTCTGTGAATTCTGGGTAAAGGACTGAACCTGTTAAGAAGGCTTGGAAATGTGTTGATAAACAAACAGGTGATTTTTACTTCAAAATGTTTTCAAATTGGAATACATTTATGTGTATATCAGATATGTGATAGATGATATGATTATGTGTTTATGTGTGAAATATGATATACTGAGATATTGTATTTACATGAGCATTACACTACATAGTAGTGAGTTGTCCGGGCTTAGGACCGGTGGTGTTGGCCGTAATATTCGTACGACGATGTTGGCTGTAATTGTCGTACATCGGAGTTAATTTATTAGTTGGCTTGCAACCAACTAATATGGCCATGGAAATGAGACTGGGAAGTACACAATGCATGAGTCCTATTTGGTATTTATACTTGTGATATGTATATGGTGTTTGTGCAAATGGTTTCAAACTAAAATGGATTTTCTCACTTAGAGTGCTAGGTCTAACCCTCATTTTGTTTTAAAAATATGTAATCCAGGTCGTGGATCGGGTAAGCGCAAATGAGAAGAGTACTATGTGTTTAGCTTTTGAAAGAAGGAGGTTATGAAGACGAAGACGTGCTTTGCTGATTTAGTTTCATAACTAGATATCATGTATTTAGTTAGCGAAAAGATGTAATGAAATACCCTATTTTGGATTGTAAAGACTAAAGGGACTGTATTTGTTATATGATGTGTCTTGTTATGTAACGATGTTATGCAATGTATGTTACTTGTTGTATGTTTGGGAATCCGGGTTGTTACAGCAGTTGGGTCAAGATCAATTGGAAAGTGTGATCATGGGTATGATAGATGGTTCAGAAATTGAAAGTGTGATGCAACTGAATGCATTGCCAAGTCATAGAGGCCCATGAAGACCGAATGTTGAGGATTTGGGTGAGCCAATACCCAAATCTCAACCATCATCTCACACTCCTCCTAAGCTCGAGCTGAAACAATTACCATCTCATCTTGAATATGCTTTTTTGGGTGAAAAGGAGACATTCCCGGTCATTATTTCATCTAAGTTGAAAACCGAAGACAAAGAGAAGTTGCTGAGAGTCCTACGTGAGCATCAAACTGCAATTGGTTGGACAATAGCCGATTTAAAAGGCTTAAGTCCAACTTTTTGCACACACCGTATAAATCTTGTAGAAGAACACCGACCGGTGGTCTAACCTCAGCGCCGACTCAATCCCAACATGAAGGAGGTGGTCAGAAAAGAGATCCTTAAACTATTGGATGCTTGAATCATTTATCCAGTACCTGATAGCCCATGGGCCAGTCCAGTTCAAGTGGTGCCAAAGAAAGGAGTTGTCACAGTCGTTCAAATGAACAACAATGAACTCATCCCCTCTCGGACAGTCATGGGGTGGAGAGTTTGCATCGATTATAGAAGGTTGAACAACGCCACACGGAAAAACCACTTTCCATTGTCGTTCATTGATCAGATGATAGAGAGACTAGCGGGACATGAGTATTACTGCTTCTTGGACGGATATTCGAGATACACTCAAATACCGATTGCTCCCGAAGATCAAGACAAAACCACGTTTACATGTACCTATGGGACATTTGCTTATAGGAGGATGCCGTTTGGGTTATGTAATGCTCCCGCAACATTTAAGAGATGTATGATGGCGATCTTTTCGGATATGGTAGAGCGCACCATGGAAATCTTTATGGACGACTTATCGGTATTTGGTCCATCATTTGATTCGTGTTTGTCTCATCTGGAGGCTGTTTTGAAGAGATGCAAAGAAACGCGTTTAGTTTTAAACTGGGAGAAGTGTCACTTTATGGTGACGGAAGGAATAGTGCTTGGACACAAGGTGTCAAAAGAGGGAATAGAAGTGGACAAGGCCAAGGTGGCGGTGATAGAGAACTTACTGTATCCGAATTCTGTCAAAGGGATTCGAAGCTTTTTGGGACATGCCGGTTTCTACCGGCGGTTTATAAAAGACTTTTCTAAAATCTCTAAACCTTTATGTGATTTACTTCTAAAAGATGCCAAGTTTGATTTAACTGATGAGTGTGTTTTGGCATTTGACAAGTTGAAGAAAGAGTTGATCTCTGCACCCATTCTTACAGCACCTGATTGGAGTCTTCCTTTCATTGTGATGTGCGATGCGAGCGACACAGCAGTCGGAGCAGTCTTGGGGCAAAGGAAAGACAAGAGAATGCACGTAATTTATTATGCCAGCAAGACCTTAGATGAAGCTCAAGTTAACTATGCCACAACCGAGAAGGAACTATTATCGGTGGTCTATGCGTGTGAGAAGTTTAGATTGTATCTGGTGGGAGCAAAGGTAATAGTCTACACGGACCATTCAGCCTTGAAGTATTTGATGACCAAAAGGATGCCAAACCGAGGCTCATCAGGTGGGTGTTACTGCTCCAAGAGTTTAACTTAGAGATCTTGGACAAAAAGGGGACAAAAAACACGGTTGCAGATCACGTGTCGAGGCTCGAGGGTAATGAGAAAGAGGAGAAGGATAAAACATCCATCAATGACACATTCCCGAATGAGCAATTATTTAAGGTTAGTCATTCCGAACCGTGATATGCAGATTTGGTTAACTTCTTGGTAGGAGGAGTGGTGCCCTACAACACGAACTCGCATCAAAAGAAGAGATTTCTCTTTGAGGCCAAGAGGTATTACTGGGATGAGCCGTACTTATACAAGATGTGTGCGGATGGGATGATTCGGAAATATGTATCGGATGAAGAGAAGGCCGACATTCTCACTCATTGTCATACATTAGAATGTGGGGGCCACTTCAGTACTGATAGAACGATGGCCAAGGTTTTACAATCCGGATTCTTCTGGCCATCGATGTTTATGGAGACAAGGGAGTTCATTTCCATATGCGACCGGTGCCAAAGGGTAGGAAATATAATGAAGAAGGATGAAATGCCCATGAAGATCTTCATGGAGGTAGAATTATTTGACGTCTGGGGGATAGACTTCATGGGACCGTTCCCAAACTCATACGGGAACGAGTACATTTTAGTCGCGATCGATTATGTCTCGAAATGGGTTGAAGAAATCGCAACGCCATCGAATGATTCCAAAGTTGTGATCAAATTTCTGAGGAAGTATATCTTTTCACACTTTGGGGTTCCGCGGGCCTTAATCAGTGATCGGGGTAGCCATTTTTGCAACCGGTATCTTGATGCGGTTCTCAAGAAGTACTAGGTCAAACATCGCGTAACCACACCCTATCAACTGCAAGCGAATGGATTGGCAGAAGTTTCAAATAGAGAGCTAAAACACATTTTAGAGAAAACGGTGAATTCTTCACGCAAGGATTGTTCGTTGAAGCTTGATGACGCTCTTTGGGCATATCGGACTGCATATAAAACACCTTTGGGAACTACACCATACCGGTTAGTATATAGGAAGTCTTGCCATTTGCCGGTGGAACTGGAATGTAGAGCATTTTGGGAAATAAAGCAGCTAAACATGGAGTTAGAGGCGGCCAGCAAGAAGAGACTATTGCAGATGGTTGAGCTAGAGGAACTCAGGCTCGATGCGTTCGAGAATGCATTGATCTACAAAGACAGGACCAAGAAATTCCACGACCGGAACATTCGCGAGAAGGTAATCACTCCAGGTATGAATGTGTTGTTGTTTAACTCACGATTACGTTTGTTCCTAGGTAAGTTAAAATCCAGATGGTCCGGCCCGTTCAAAGTGGTAGAAGTGTTCCCGTATGGAGAAGTGGAGTTAGAAGGAACTGATGGGCAAAGATTCAAGGTGAATGGACAACGAGTCAAACCGTACCTAGGAGGTGAGATCCCGAGCATTAAAAGCATATATCTAGACGAGCCGGGAGAGTAAGTGATTGGAGAAGTCGTGCCACGACAGAAAATACGACGCTGGGTGGGAGGCAACCCACCATAGGTTAATTCGAAATTTTTATTTTTCGTTATTTTTGTGTGCTTTCTTTTGTTTTTGTGTGTTTTAGGTGTAATTCTGACCCATGAGAGTATGCGGGATGATACCCTAAGGAAAGCGTGCAAAGAAAGCGAAAAACGGAAAATAGTGTTCTGCGCTAATGGCAACGCTAGTCCATCAGCGCAGCCATCCGCGCAGACCACTGGAATGTTCAAAATTTTTACACTGCACGCCTCTCTGCGCTGATCCATCCACGCCCACAACCACGCAAAGATATGTTCGAATAAGCAACTAGAGCGCTGCGCGTTTCTCTGCGCTAAACCATACGCACCGACTACTGAAGTGATTTTATCCCAGTGCGCTGCGCGTCTTCACACGCGCTGCCAAACGCGCCATACTCTTGTAGGTATTTAATGCCCAATTTCGGCCTTCTCTCTCATTTTGTGAAACCCTAATTCACTTGGCAGCCATTTTTCTCTCCCAAACACCCTCCTAAAGTCGATTTTCATCCATTCCACCAAGAAGCTTCAAATTCTACTCTCATTCCACCATTTCTAAAGATCAAAGGTATGAAGTCTTGCTCTACTCTCTAAAACGTCGGGGTTTTTGCACATCCACTCAAGGTACACTTCATTTATGAGTTGCTTGCTGAAAATTTCAAGTGTACATGTGACTATGTGTTCATGATGTGAAAAACTTCACTGTTTTTGTTGTTTGGTTTGAGTGAATGCCATTTTTGTTGGGTAAGTTGTGGGTATTTTGCTGTTGAAAGAAAAATCATGGTGTTTGGTTCAAGTTTATGCATTCTCTTGATATAATGCTAATTTTGTCCAAGATAAACCAAACCTAGGTTTCACTAAGGTTTGGGAATCTTATAATTTTTGTTAGAAGAGATACCATGTGCTAAGTGTTGGGTTATCTTTTTGCTAAATGTGATATAATGTGCATGTTAATGTGCTTACTCTTGATGATGTGTTGATGGTTTGTGTTTGAAGTTTTTTGTGTGGAATGAGTTGTGGTATTTTAATGTTAGAATGGCTAACCAAACTCTGGTTTGGGGTGTCAAGTTTTGACCATTCACACAGCACCCCTACTGCAAACCTTGGTTTCACCAAGGTTTGGAGTTCCTTTTTCACTTTAACCTTAACGGTGTACGAGTCCTTATTGTGAAAACAAACCTAATCTAAAGATTAGGTTTGGGGTGGCATAATCAAGTTGCTATATCTAACGAATGCACCTTTTTAGGAACCATGATGTGCACTAATCCATCCACACCTGGGCATTTCTTCCATTACCAAACTTTGCGACCGGGAGAAAGAGAAGCTTTGACTAAGCGCACGAACGGTCGGGTCGAACAAAGAAGGCACCAATTTAGGAACCGACCAATCTGGTTGGAGAGAGGGTTGAGAATAAATGAGATACCAGACGACAGGGCAAGAGAGATAGCTAGGGAGCGTGGGTGGACCACGTATGTTAATGATCCGAAGTTGTATGATAAGGAGTTGGTCCTCGATTTTTACGTTGCCATGATACCACCCGCTTTGAATGAATTCTCTTCGGTGGTAGTAAGGGACAGATTAGTAGGGATACCGGTAGAGGCGATTTGCGCCCACTATGGGGTACCTTGCCCCAATAACCTTGGTGCCACTTTCGGTTTGACTCCGATTCCAGGTGTCCGAAACGATGCCCATCTCAGCACAATTCTGTCCTCGACTTTAAGGAGAAGTGGCAAGGAAATCTGGATCCCCCACCAGCATGACATAAAAAAGTATGAGTTGCGACCTGAAATTGCGTTGTGGATGAAATTTCTGAAGTGCAGCCTGGCGCCATCTTCGCATAACAATACAGTCGACGCTTATTTCGCCAAAATCCTCTACCACATCCAGTTCAACCTCACGATGGACATATGCCACATAATCCAGCTTCAACTGATAAACAATGCATCAAATACCAACAATGTTGGCATTTTACCATTTCCTTGTTTAATAACTCGGTTTTGCAGGGAAGCCGGATGTGACGTCGCTATTACGACACCACCACTACCACCTTTCGATCGACTTACCTACATAGCGCAGCTCACTACGGCAAATCAGTTCGATCGAAAGGAAGCCGCTAATAGAGAGAGACATCATATGCGCGTTCCAGCGGGAGTGGATGGCATGGATGCTGATGATGCCGACTACCATCTGGCAACTGATATGGAGGGAATTGAACTCGGAACTGACATACGTAGACTAGCTCTACAGATGTACCATATGCAGTTGGAGATGGGTCAGAGGTTTTCAACACTAGAGGGTAGGAGGTACGTAATAGATGATGGGAACTCGCATGCACCTAGCACTTTGAATCAAGATGAAGCGGGCCCATCAAATCCAAGGAGAAGAAGGTGTCAATAAGGGGCACCAACCAATCGGTCAGGAGGCGTTTGCGTGACAGGGTAATCTTTTTATAGTTATGATGATTTGTTGATGAACCGTTTTGTTAGTTTCTATTTTCTTTAGGCTTTCGTTGGATGACTGTACCATACCGCTATTTCGTGATTATTTTGTTTGTGCTATTTGGTTCCATTGGGGACAATGTTTATGTCTGGTTTGGGGTGGTTTGTCGAGTTTATCATTGGTTGATCTCAGTGGATTGAACAATCACCTTGTTTATAGTGAGGAGTGGGCGACCAACTTAGCATGATTTAGTGTGAGAGTTCAAAGACACTAATTTTAGGGGAAGGATTTAGAAAGGATAATATAGCACAAGGGTGGACCTAGGTAACTGCACACATTAGAGACATTAGTGGAGACCACCCATGAGTTTATTGAGCCATACACGTGCTAACTTCCATTCCGAGAGACTACACATTACTCGATACACTTCTCATTTAGTCTTTTGGTCGTTGCTGTAGCTGATCTCACTATAACTTGCATCCGTTATCAAAGACATCCATAGGAATAGGAGTGAAACTCTTGCCTATCTTTGTGAACAAACCATGTGTGAAATCATCAAGTTTTTGGTTCCTGCTAATCCCACTGCTTTTCATAACTCCAAGTACCCAAATGAAACCCATTGTACCCCCTCAGTAAAAAAAACCGCAAACCCAGTAAATCAGTTATAAAAGGGTTTGCCAAAAAAAAATACTGAGGGGTCAGCTTAAGGAGTTTGAGTAAAGTGTTAGGAAGCCCGAACGAAAGAAAAAGGGGAGGATCACTAATTATCATCATAAATCCATTGATCTCCACCCAAAAACAGCAACCATGGCCAATTTAAAAGATTTGAGTTCAGCATGGTGAGTTTGTAAGGAGAAGCAGAGCAACATTCATATGTCCTAGTCTTGATAATGGATTCTTTCCTAGATCAGTTTGTGTACAATTGTGCATTCTTGCTTAATTGTTGTTCATGCATGCTTTTGTAAATTCTTTGCACCCAACTTCTGAAAGCATGACAACATGTGTGAAACCTAGGACTCAAGTGAAGAGAGAAAACCGTGAGGTAGGGTCAAGGCTAAATCCTCTCTATGTGTGTTTAGTCGAGGTACACTTAAGTGTGGTGTGGTCCCTGATAGGTCCCTTTTCCAAAGTTTTGCTGTTTAGAATTTCATAGCTAGGTCTGCTGATTGTTCGTCCATCTCATAGGTAATTCGTGGTGATTGTTGAGTTGACTTGAGATCTCTAATGATATTCTCGACAACACGAAATTGCGATGGTTTAATTTGTGGTTGAATGCTTATTTGTGTCGCTGTTTTGCTTGGGGACAAGCAACGCTCGGTTTGGGGTTGTTGATAATGCCGTTTTACGACATTTTTTTGATCCCAAAATCGGTCAGTTAGTTGTGAGTTTCCAAGTAAAATAGTAGAAGTTGATGGTTTTTGTGAGTAAGTACAGGTTTTTATAAAAGAATGAAGGAAGAGTTTTTGGATCAATTGGAGCAAGTTGGCAACTTCCTGAGCAAAAAAGAGAAATTCAGATTTTAAGACCAAACAGCGCCATGCGCGCCTGTTTACGCTACTCCATACGCGCCACCACACGCGCATCCCTCTATCCAATACACACCCCAGTCCTCTGCGCGGTTCACGGCACGGCTCAACACGCGCCTCCATACGCGCCACGCTCCTGAGCGTTTTTTTTTATCTATTTGTCGGCTAGGGTTGAGACATTATTCATCAGTTACGTCTTGGGACTTTCTCTGGGCGATTTTGGGAGCTAAGAGACAATTTTTGAAGACAAGTAGAAGGCTAGAAACATCAAGTAACGAGAATCATAAGGCGAATCGAGTACGTTCATCGGCGGCTTAAGCTTTTCAGGGAGTCTTTAGTTTTCATTTCTTGTAGAACAAACATGTTTACTTTCGTTTTAATCTTGTCATTTCTGAGTTTTGAAACCCCCAATATGAACTAATCCGTTCATGTTGGGGGGTTGGTTTGAATCATGGTTGGATAATCGTTTAGCTTTACAGTAGGTATGATTGATTTAATATAGATGGATGACATATGTGGGATTGTTCTTAATGCTTGTAATAGTCCGATCAACTATTATTTGATATTATGAATCTCTAACCTTTGAGAAAAGTTTTGAGGTTTGATTAATTCTTCATGTCTTGGTTGAATTTGAGATAGTAATATGATAATTCATCCTTTGTGGTTTTTAATCACTAATTGTTCAATTACTTTTGTTAAGATTGAAAGATGATACAATGTATTGAATGATATTGCTATAGCTTGATAGTCTATAGTAATGGGATGTGATTATGCCTGTCATTCCTGTAGTTATTTCCATCATATCAAATCTGTTGGCTAAGTGATTGTTTACCTGAGGAATCCAACCCTCCAACTCTCTCTCTTATTTGAATTAATTAAAGTTTTAATTCGTGTTCCGATAATCAACAAACCAAATCAATTTGCATTAGTCTAGTTAATAATATATACAGTCATTATGGTACTTGACACCTGGTTCCTTTGGTTCGATACTTGTACTTTCTGAGTACTATCACTTGATTCGACCCGTACACTTGCGGTAAGATTTAGGGGGGTGTAAACCCGCTTATCAGAGGTGAGTACTAGGACCTTCGTCGTTGAGGTAATGCCTTAGAGGTAGTCCTGCAGTGTGCCGAGCCTTCTGGTGGAAGTCCTGGGGATGGACACTAAGGTCAACTGTCTCTTGAGGTGAAGCTTGTCGAGGAATCATAAGAATATATGGACATATACTCAAGAGGTTTTATACGATTAACATTGTACATGTGTTATACTTAAGTGTTCCCTCCACCCTCAATGGATACGGGTCTCCCCCGTTGTTGTCAATATCATATTGAATGTTGTGATATGCGTGTTTTAGCTACCGTTGAGCCTTGTGCGAGTAATTACAAGTATTGACTTTAATATTGGAACCCCTCCACATATATTAAGGGTTGCTTGAGTAATTACTCCCATGCTTGGGTATTCTAACTTTATTGATATTTACGTTTTGCATGGGTTGTTGAGTCGGTCACATGATTTTGGTAACGTATTATGGGTATTTGGATTGTATCCATGATTTTATGGGTGGTGTATTATTCCTCGTCCTTGTTGGGGCGTTTCGAATAATAGAGTTTTATTCAAGTGTACCTTATTTGGAAATTTAATATTTATTCATGCTTAAGTGAGATTTTGGATTTAAATCCATTGGTGAGAAATGTTTCATTTTGGAGCTTTCGGCACGGGTTTTGTGTAACTTGGAAAATGGGTTGTTCACATACTTAAAACATAACCCTTTTTGGAAAATCAAGATTTTGAGTTGTACTCCTTTGTTAACAAACCATTTTAATCATGATAAAAACTCTTGAACCCACTAAGCGTTAGCCTAACCTTTTTATTTGTCGGCATGTGCAACATGTTCTGGTTGGGGAATAATTATAGTGACACTATGAGGAGTGGAGAGCTTTATGTGTGTTCAAAAAGTAAGTGGCTTGGTGAAGTCTTCCTCGTTTTGGGAATAACAACTTTGTTTTGGAATTATGTAACACCCGACCTTTGTAGTTTTGGTGAATGACCTAGGGTATGGATAATGTGGAAGTTATTATGTTTTAATATTGAGGCGTTTTCAAGGATAGTTTGTAGTAAGAGTTTTATCCTCATTTGTCTATTTAATCGAAGTTTTATTTAGTTTCTCTTTCCAGTTTTTAGGGTGTTACAAGTTGGTATCAGAGCTTATGTTTCAGAGAATTATGTGTTAATTTTGGATACCTAGACTCAAACTAGGGTTCTTTTAGGTGAATGGGAGTGAAATTGCACCATTAGGCACTTTAAGATAAGATATTTTAAGGCTGATGGAGTCACTGGAAACGAGAAATCACGTCTAGAGTTGCAAGGATGATCATGTACGGTACGTTCATAATTGCACTTGGCCAGTGTTATGGTGAACCTACAAGTTACATGTGTATACTTGGACTACTATGATGTAATGATCATCGGGGTAGTGAAGGTTTTTTAAGCGAGTAGTAGTTAGAAAGGGTTAATGATTTTATCCTTTGTCATTTGGAGTGACAGTAAGCATGATGATTGCATTAAGTGGACCATTTCGGGTCAGGATTGTTGGTTGGATTAGAACCGTAGGCTTACGGAATTCACCTTATGCTAGGAGAGGTTGTAAGGTTAACCAACAAAATTCTCGATTATTACCTTAAGATGTTTGAGCATCCGGATGAAAATAATGTGACCAGAGGGATTGGAGGAGTGTGGTTTTGAGACGTTGAGTGCCGACTAAATTCATGCACAAAAGTTATTTTAAAATAAATTGCATTAACTGTTTCTTGTGTTCCAAATCGTCATGTGGATTGTGTTACGAAATCTCAGAAAAATGTTTAGCACACACAAGATCTTAAATCATGATCCTAAACATGCATGAAATTATTTTATTGCAGGTAATCGCAAAATCGGTCTAGACTTGCTTTATTTTGTTGTTGTCTAACGTTAGTTTTAGACACCATCTTGTCCATATTTTAATGTTGTTTAAGATTTTGGACAAGTGACGGCGACTTATGACCTTAACATTGGATCTCCTCCACATATGTTAAGGTTTGAACGAAGAGTTACTTTCCACTACATTGGATGTTGAAATTTATTGGGAATGTTACTTAATGCGAGTTTTGTTGAAAAGTGTTGCTTTATATTGTATTGCAACAAGGGGGAAATTTTTGGAATGATGACATCTTAGTCATAACCTTGCTTTATGCAATTTGATCTTTGGAAACAAGAATTTTGGTACCATATGATTGATTGGATGCCGTTGAGCTTCATTGAGTTTTATGGGGTTTTGTTTTACAACATTTTGTGTCACGTGGGTGCAACTTTGAAATGTGCATACTTCAATTATCATGTGTGTTAACTTGTGGGTTTTATTGGGCATTTTGTCTCATGTGGGTTTTGTTGAGAAATATCGTAAGGCAACCAAAAGGAGTAGCCTTTTGGAACTTTGGTGTCGCATGGTTTTCTCTTTTGAGATTTGTGTTAGCACATTTCGTTGCAACTTGTTTAGCGTACGAATTGATTTATACGTGACGTGAGTAATGCATATAAGAGCATCATGATAGTTTATCTTAATGACTTGCTTTATGCATTTCAGTTATTCAGTTCCTTTGTTATCATTTCACTCAAATGCATTATATTGATTTATTGGTATGCATAGCATTGTAGCCACTGTTTTTGGAGCGTTAATGTGCAGCGTTGGTACGCCTTGAATTTAGGATTGATTTAAATTATTTTACGTGTCAAACAAACTACATGCACTTATTGTTTTCCTAAGTTTTGAGAAAATACATTAATGTGTGAGAGTCTTGTCAGAAGGTTTTACTTCCATTTCGTTATATGGCTAAGCGAGGAAAATTTCGAAACTTGATTTAATAAATCTCCTCCTTTGAAATTTTGTATGGTCTATCTGTTGCATGTTGTTTTATTTCAGGAAAAAACTATTAGGAGAATGTTACAAGTTTGCATGCATATTCTGATTTGAGACTTCCTCACGATAATTTAGCCGATATTTTTTAATGATGAAAACATATTGTTATTTGGCTTTAAACTTGGAACCGACGCAAGTTATTTAATATTTTAACCAGAGTGTATATATGGATTGTTTCACCGTTTTCTGTGTCGTTTCATGGTTAAAGGAGAAATTTTTGGAGTTGAATGTCATTTAAACTTTATTTTTGAAGTTCGTACGAACCTTTTGTTGCACACTATTGTAATGCAGAAAATTACTTTACGTTCATGGCATAAATAAATCCGTGCTAGGACCATAGCGGTTCATTTTAAAGGTTTGATTGAGCTTACCTTTGCATTCTCAGTAGATCGACTAATTTTCAAATGATTTTCATATGTGGGATGGGTGTGTTCATTTTTGCGCGACCACCGGGTACGTGATAGTAGATTTTTACTCATACGATTAATTGCTATGAAAATCCTGCTTGTTGAAAACTTCTATAAAAAATTTCGATTGGCAAAATTGTTGACTCTATCACTTAAAAACCTTGAACTCATTAGGCTCAGGATGGTTAAGCAACCCCGGTTAAGGATGAGGGCGTGTAGAACCTTGACGGTGAAAGATTGGACTCTCCGACGCGTGATGGCACTGTAGACCGAATGGTGTTGTTCGCATGATCGACGTATCTTTTTTTTGGTAACTGAAGGGTAAGGTACTCGGTACCTTATGTTAACGCCTTTAGCAACCGTTCGTTTCGGCAACCTTGTTTGGGTTTTGGTCAATTTAGTGTAAAGGATGTGTAGGACCCTTTAGACACCGTGCGGATAACCTTAGTTTTACGAGTATGTTCGATGAATGAAACTCGTGTATGGAGTTCTGCAATAGGTCGAATTTTGGTGAAATGGATAGGTGTCAACTTTTGGATTTCGAGGCTAACTACCGTTGGTGTATTTGGAGGGTTGTATTCCAATCGTAAGGGATGGTGGTATCGACTGTAGTGATCTTAGGAAGTTCAATTTTTTGGTACGTGGATGTAGTGGGATGACTTCCCTTGAATGGTAAAAGAACCTGTCAATTGGATGATTGGTAATTGGATGATTGGTAATTGGACGTATTCTTGGAGTTGTTTAATCGTTGAGCCAGGGACGACCGCCTGTTTTGGAGTCTGATAGCGCTCGTTATAATTAAGTGACAGTTCCCAGAGGGGAATAGTTGGATTTGGAGATTTTGTTAGTTTTGGTAGTGATCAAAAGTTGGGTTGATTGGAGAAAAGTTTAAGGGCATGTAGACATGGACTAATTGAAAGTCGGGATCTGCTGTTGGGAAAGTACGGAACACCTAAGGTTGGGAGACAACCGAAGTCTTGTGGTTATAAGCTACCCTAGTAAGTTAAGCGTTACTCGGATGTAAGTATAATGTGCCTAAGGGGACATTGAGTGTGAGCATCAATGCAGAGCTTAGCGTGGCAGTTTTGTCAGGTGGATTCGAGACAACTCCTCGTAATTAGAGATAGTCGCTTATAAGAGCAGCGTTAATTGGGAAGCTAGATTTTGAGGACGAAATCTCTTTTAAGGTTGGGAGGATTGTAACACCCGGAAATTTATTAAAATGAAGGATTTCCCTCGTGACCCTTGAAAGGTTTGATTAAATTTAGGGAACGGAAAACGCCTGGTGTGGGAAGCTCAGCAGATCGGGAACACTTCAAAATTTTCGGGCTACGAAAGGCATAGGGCGACCATGCCCGACGACAATGACATGGTCACTGTCGCCGAGGGCATAGTCGTCGAGGCTTAATAGCCTACGGTACATGGGCGGCGTTGTGCCCGCGATTTGCCATGGGGCACTCTCGCGGGGCACAGTTGCGAGGTGCGTGGAGGCCGTTGTACCAACCCGACGATTGTGACACACGACTATGCCAAGGGCATAGTCGTCGAGAACTGTCGCGGTCGGGGTGCTGATGGTTGTTTAAATCCGATTTCACCTATTTCAACCCCATTTCATTTCTTTCTTCTCCCATTTCACTCCCTTCTCTCCCAAACCGAAACCCTAAGCCCCCAAAGTCGATTTTGAGCCATTTAGCCACAAGATTCAAGATTTCAAGTGGTTTTTTTTGGGAAGGGTGTCCTAGGATATGCCTAGACTAATCCCTTGGAAAATTATGATTGTAAGACATTAGCTCTGATTAAACCTCAGTGGCCACAATTATTGTGTACGCCTGTATTAGAACCCTGGGCAGATGGGATATTCCACCACATCCCCCAGGGCATTAACCAGTACGCCACAACCCTTGTGGTTTTCAAGTGGTTTTCTTCATCTACCATGGTTTTGGGAAACAAATCTTGACACCCTTTCACTTCATCTTATTCACCCAAAGGTTTCTAGGGTTTCACCCAACCTTTTGTCCATTTTGAAGAGTTGGAGTTTGTGGTGTTTTGTTGGTGATCTAGAGGTGTTTTGTTGGTGGATTCTTGTTGTGGTTGAGGAAATCTTCTATTTTCTTCACCTATGGAAATTAGCGTTTTCATATAAGTTGGGATTATTGATGAAAATGTTTGGGGAACGATTTTATATAGTTGAATATGATTTTTGATGGTTGGAAACTTATGGATCTAGGTTTTTAGAAGATTTGGCGTAATGATTCAAGTTTCTTCAAAGGAGCTCATATTGGGGGAAAATCTAGATTTAGCCTAAATCTAGCAAGGTGAGTTCAAGTTGCTTTGTGAAAACGTTACATGCCAAAAATGTCCATATTCAAGTGTTTATGTGTTTTTAATGAAACTTATCTATGGGTGAGTCATTCGGTGAGTTTTGACTATTTGAACTGTCTAAGCTTGAAAATATTATAAAACACCCACATTGGGATTTTTGAGTAATTTTATATATAATTTTATCTCAAGAAAAAGTGTTTTGAAGGTTTTGTATAAGTGGGGGTCATTGCTAACAAGACACTTTCGTGTTGATGGAAAAATGCATATTCATTGTTACGGGTCATTTGAATACATATGTGGTTGTGACTTATGTGGAAAATGATTTGACCGATTTTATGATGAGATTGTGGATTTATCGTATCTTGGAGGTATGTGTTTGCCTCTATGATATTTAAATGCATTTATCGTATTAGTGGTCTTTATTATTGGTCAATGGTATTGTTGATCCTTTGGCTCATATTCGACTCAAGTGAGTCTTGAGGACTTTGGTCCAAGGTAAACTACTCTATGTTGAGTTCGAGATTATATGCGTTTGAGTCATAATTATTAATTGATTACATGTGTTAAATATGTTGGACATTCTTTTGTGGGTCATGTAATTGTTGGACTATAATGCATTGGATGCATAGGCATATGAGTCGGTCTTGTTTATGAGGTCGCATGGATATTGCGGGGTTGGACTCCGGGACCCATGTTTATGACCTTAAACTTTCCAAGTGGACACTAGGAGGGTTGAGTTTGGAAGTGCTACCTTGGAGGTGAGTACTACGACCTTCGCCGCTGAGGTAACACATTGGAGGTAGTCATGCAGTGTACCGAGCCTTGTGGTGGAAGTCCTGGGGATGGATACTAAGGTCAACTGTCTCTTGAGGTGAAACTTGTCAAGGAATCGTAGGAACACTTAGACATATAGTCAAGAGGTGTTATACGATTAACATTGTACGGGTGGTATATTTATGTGTTCCCTCGACCCTCAATGGATACGGGTCTCCCCCGTTGTTGTCAATATTATTGAATGGTGTGATATGCATGTTTTAACTACCGTTGAGCGTTGTGCGAGTAACTACAAGTGTTGACTTTAATATTGGAACCCCTCCACGTATATTAACGTTTGTTTAAGTGATTACTCCCATGATTGGGTATTCGAACTTTATTGATATTTACGCTTTGGGTGGTTTGGTGAGTCGGTCACATGCTTTCGGGAACGTCTTATGGGTATATGGATTCTCTCCATGATTTTATGGGAGGTGTATTATTACTCCTCCTTGTTGGGGCATTTCGAATAATAGAGTTTTATTCAAGTATACCTTATTTGGAAATTAATATGTATTCATGCTTAAGTGAGATTTTGGATTTAAATCGATTGTTGAGAAATGTTTCATTTTGGAGCTTTCAGCACGGGTTTTGTGTGCATTGGAAAATGGGTTGTTCACATACTTAAACATAACCCTTTTGGAAAATCATGATTTTGAGTTATACTCCTTTGATAACAAACTATTTTAATTATGATGAAAACTCTTGAACTCAATAGACGTTAGCCTAGCCTTTTTATTTGTCGGGATGTGCCACAGATTCAGGTTGGGGAATAGTTCTAGTGACACTATGAGGAGTGGATAGCTTTATATGTGTTCAAGAAGTAAGTGACTTGGTGAAGTCTTCGCGTCTTGGTAATAACAACTTTGTTTTGGAATTATGTAACACCCGACCTTTGTAGTTTTGGGGAATGACTATGGGTATGGATAATGTGGAAGTTATTACGTTTTAATATCGAGGCGTTTTCAAGGATGGTTTGTAGTAAAAATTTTATCCTCATTTGTTATTTAATCGAAGTTTTTATTTAGTTGCTCTTTCCAGTTTTGAGGGCGTTACATCGAAACCTAACCAATTCACCAAGATTCGAACCACTACTGAACTCCATACACGAGTTTCATTTGTCGGGCATACCCACACAACCAAAGTTATCAACATGGTGTCTAATGGGTCCTACACATTCTATATGCAAAAACTGACAAAGACCCAAGCAAGGTTGCCGAAATGAACGGTTACCATAAGCATTAATAGAAGATACCGCGAGCCTCACCCTTCCATTACAAACGAAAATACGTCGACCTTGCAAACGATACCACTCGGCTTACGGTACTATCACGTTTCGGAACACCTGTAACAACCCAAAAAAATATAATAGAACAAACGTGACATTTAAGCATAAATTTACAAACTGGGTCCCAAAAATTTCGTTACATCATACATAAACTAAGGTTGGCGGAAACAACCTATACACAATTGAGAACAACTATAACTACAAGTGGCACCGACTCTGACACTAACTGCATCAGTACTCTATCATGCGCTTGCTCACTCACCTGAGCCTCCTACTAAAAGCTTACCTGAAAAGGTTTTAGTTTGAAAAGCGAGGGTTAGACCATGAGGTCTAGTGAGTTCCCTCCATAAACAGTGTACGTCAACATTATAAATCATTTTTAGAAAACAGTTCACATTCTTCACACAAGTATCATTCATGGTACTGCACTGTGTATGGATCACATAAACATTCTTCGATCGGGGTCCCAGCATGTTCCCTTCTCGCCTCTTCCGGAGCCTACGCAGACTCCCCTTCCCGGAGCCTACGCAGACTCCCATCTACTCGAAATAGGAGGAAACGAATTCCAGCCTACCAGTCTGTCATACATACCCAAGGGATCATCAGAACCCGAGGATCTATCTCTGATCCCACAGTGCAGACCGACTCCACATAGCATACACATAGTTCGTCATAAACATAAAACATGAACTCCGTATAACATTTTACAATCCATATCATAATGATGGACAATCTTTTCAGTAGAACATTCTTTTCATGGAAAAACATTCGTAACATCTTGCAAATAAATCATGCTCATAAACATACTCTGATCAGTAAAACATTAACTTTCGTTTTCGTAAAAGTCAGGTAAAATAACAGAGCATATTCATAAAAATCACTTTCCTTGGAAAACACGTAAGAGCACGTAATTTAGTTAGAAAAACTCACCTGGCTAGCTTGCTCCAAAGCTCCTCACTTACACTTCCGATCTCTAGGCGGAACACCTATTATATATTAATAGCGTTCGTCATAATCCGTTCAATTATTACTCGAGTTAAATCCCGAACTCAAACCTAACTTATCTAAACTGGTAGATTACACTTCTAGTCCAAAAACCATAATTAATGGTCTTTGCTTACCCATCCAATTGACATACTATACCGGTTCCATTAATTTACCCGACTCTAGGTTCTCAACATAAAATTAAAATCACTGGATTCCTTAATATTAAATCTGAATCGTGCTACTATTAATATGGTCCAAAGTAAATAAATTATTAGACTACCAATTCTATGCTAGGCCCTTATTAAAATTATAAATTTTAATAATAACTAGGCCCAACTTTAATAACTAAGCCCAAAAGGACTTAAGAATTCTTTCGGCCCAACACTCACTTCGGCCCAAAATAAATACATGGAAGCCCAAAATCTTAGCGGGTTAGATCTCGAGTTAATTAATAACTCGAAGTCCACTTAAACCAATTTAAACATTTGATTTATAAAATGTTTCTAACAATCAATTATTCCTAAACATTCCATTTGATGAGGTTTTAAGCCTTAAACACATAATCTTACCTAACCCAATTTCAACCACCTTCTTAATCTAACAAGGTTTAGATAAACAATTGCTTCCTATAAGTTAACAACCCACTTTAACTATCATTTAGAGTCCCACAACTACATCCTAAACATCACAACGAAAACTAAAGAGAAATAAATGGATTAGATTATATACCTAATTTGATAAGGACTTCTCTTCTCCTCCTCTCAATTCGCATGAAAAACCCAACTCAACCACCACCTCCGGCGACCACCACCTCCGGCGACCATCATCTCCGTCGACCACCACCTCCGGCGACCACCACCGACAGCCACCTCTGACGACCACCATAATTGTCCCATCTTCTTCCTCTTGTCACCTCTCTCTCCTCCGTCGTCTCTCTCTCCTCGCCGGCCATCTCCTCCTCGCCGGCAGTCTCTCTCTCGTCGCTTCTCTCTCTCTCCTCCGCCGTCTCTCTCTCCTCGCCGGCAGTCTCTCTCTCCATCGTCTCTCTCTCCTCGCCGGCCATCTCCTCCTCGCCGGCAGTCTCTCTCTCCGACGTCTATCTCTCTCCCTCCTCACGAAACATGCAACTCTCTCTCTTCTCTCTTCTCCTTCACGAAACATGCAACTCTCTCTCTTCTCTCTTCTCCTTCACGAAATGAACAAGAGTCTCCCATGGCACCTTCTTCTCCCTTTCTGCTTTCCCTCTCGATGTACAGCCGCACACCCCAAACCCTAGGACAAAAACTGATTTCTTAACTTTTCAGCATAAAAGGTGACGTACAACATAAGAAATAAATTTTCAGATTTCAGCTTTTTACCCTCTACTATGTTGCAATAAACCATTACAACCCCTAACTTCTATTTAGATCATTTTACTTAATTTGGGTTATTACAACACCCATCCTTCCACCGATAAGATTCTATATGTCCCCACCCTCAACCAGGGTTGCTTGACCTTCCGTAGCCTAACGAGTTCAAGGTTTTTAAGTGACAGACTCAACATTTATGCCAATCAAAATTTTCTGAGGATTCTTCAATACGAAGAGTTCATAACAATTAATCGTAAGTGTAAAAATCTACTACCACTTACCCGGTAGTTTTGCAAAATAGGCACACTCGTCCCACACTTGAAAATCATTTTGAAAATTAATTGATCAATACTCGAGTTACTAACGAAAAACAAAAGTATGCTCAACAATTTTTAAAAATGAACCGCTACGGTCCTAGCATGGATTTATTTATGCCATGTACGTAAAGTAATTTCCTACATTACGATAATGTGCAACAAAATGTTTGTATGCAACTTCGAAAAAGAAACTTAAACGACATCAAACTCTAAAAATTCTCTCTTTTAACCATAAATGACTTGGAATAAAATTCACAAACAACAGTCGCATGTGTTAGTTTATTTCGCAAAGATGATGAAACGATCTATATATATATATATATATATATATATATATATATATATATATACTTTGGTCAAAATATGAAATGATTTGGGCTGGTTTCAAGTTTAAAGTCAAATAACAATATTTTTTCATCATTCGAAAATATCGGCTAAATATCGCAAAGAAACTAATTAGAATATGCATGCAAACTTGTAACACTCTCCTAGTAGTTTTCCTGAAATAAATAACATGCAACATATAGTCTATACAAAATTTCAAAAGAGGAAATTCATTGAATCAAATTCCAAAATTTTCTCTTTTAGCCCTAATATGACATGGAAATAAAATCTTTTGACGAGACTCACACACATTAATGTGTTTTCTTAGAACTTAGAAGAACAATAAGTGCATGCAATTTGATTGGTACATCAAATAATTTAAATCGACTTCAAATTTTAAGCCGTACAAAGGTTGCGGATTAACGTTCAAAATAGTGGTCACAATACTATGCATACCAGTAAATTAACCTATTGCATTTGTGTGCAATGATCACAAAAGAATCAATACTATGCATACCAGTAAATTAACCTATTGCATTTGCGTATATCATGATACTCTTACATGCATTACTCACACCAAGTATAAGTTAATTCGTACACTAACCAAGGTGCAACGAAACATGCTAGCATAAATCTCGAAAGAGAAAACCAAGCGAAACCAAAATCCAGAAAACTACTCTTTTTGGTTGTAATGCGATATGGAGTAGAGTTTCTCCGCAAAACTCACATGAGTCAAAATGCTCAATAAAACCCGTAAACTAACACACATAATAATTAAGGTATGCACATCTCAAAGTTGCACCCACGCGATACAAAACGTCGTAAAACAAAACTCCATAAGACTCAACGAAACTTCCATAAAACTTAATGAAACCCAATGGCATCCAAACAATCAAATGGTGTCAAAATTTTCGTTTTCAAAAATCAAATCACGTAAGACAAAGTTATGACTAAAATGTCATAATTCCAAAAATTTCTCTTTATTGCAATATGATAAAGTAACACTTTTCAACAAAACTCGCAGGAAATAGAATTCCCAATAAGCTCAAACACCAAAAGAATGGAGGTAATTGTTCATCCAAAAGCTTAACATATGTGAAGGAGATCCAATGCTAAAGTCACAAATCGCAGTTACTTGTCCAAGACACTAAAGAATATTAACATATGAATATCACAGTATCCGAAAGTAGTGTTGGACAACAACAAAATAAAGCAAGTCTCGACAAAATTTGCAATCACTTGCAATAAAATAATTTCATGCATGTTTAAAATCATGGTTTAAAATCTTGTGTGTGCTAAACGTTTTCCAAGATTTTGTAATACAACCCACATGACGATTTGGGAACATGAGAAATAGTTGATGAAATTTATTTTAGAAATAAATTTCGTGCATGAATTTAGTCGGCACTTAACGTCTCAAAACCACACTCCTCAAAGTCCTCCAGTCGCACTATCATCATCCAGACGCTCAACATCTTAAGGCGATAATCAAAATTTCATCGGTTCACCTTACATTTTCTCTTCGAATAAGGTCGATTCCATAAGCCTACGGTTCTAATTCAACCAACAATTTCGACCCGAAACAGTCCACTTAATGCAATCATCATGCTTACTGTCACCCCAAGTGACAAATGTAAAATCATCAACCTGTTCTAACGGCTACTCGCTTAGAAACTTTTTCACTACCCCAACGATCATCACATCAAAGTAGTCCAAGTGTATACATGGAACTTTTAGGTTCACTGTAACACTGGCCATGTGTAATAATGAATGTACCGTACATGATCATCCTTGCTACCCTCCACGTTATTCCCGTTTCTAGTGACTCTGTCAAGATAAAAAATCCTATCTTAGAGTGCCTAATGGTTCAAGTTCACTCTCCTTCACTTAAACGAACGCTAGTTTGAGTCTAGGTATCCAAAATCAACACCTAATTCTCTCAAAGCTAAGCTTTGATACCAACTTGTAACACCCTCAAAATTGGAAAGAACGACTAAACAAAAACTTCGACAAAATAATAAAATAAGGATAAAATCCATTCTACAAACCATCCTTGGAAATGTCTCAATAATAAAAACATAATAACTTCAACGTTCCATAACCTAAATCATATACCAAGACTACAAAAGGTCGGGTGTTACTAAACCCAATACAAAGTTGCTATTCCCAAATGGGGAAGACTTCACCAAGCCAGTTACTTCTTAATTACACAACTAGCTCTCCACTTTTCACAGTGTCACTAAAACTATTTCCCAACCGAACCTGTTGCACATGCAGACAAATAAAAAGGTTAGGCTAACGCATAGTGAGTTCAAGAGTTTTCATCATGATTAAAATAGTTCGTTAAACGAAAGGAGTACAAGTCAAATCATGATTTTCCCAAAAAGAATTATACTTAAATATGAAAATAACCCATTTTTCAATGCACACAAATCCCATGCCAAAAGCTCCAACATAAAACATTTCTCAATTCTTTTCAAAAAAAATATTTCTCAATAATGGACTCAAATCTAAAACTCACTAAAACATGAGTGAATATTAAATTTCCAAATAAAGTAGACTTGAATAGAACTGTATTATTCGAAACATCCAATCACAGATGATGCATAATACACCGCCCATAAAACATGTAAAAAATCCAAATAAATATAATATGTTCCCGAAAGCTTGTGACCGACTCAACAACCCACACAAAGCGTAAATAGAATAAAACCCAAATACCCAAACATGGAGTAATCATTCAAGCAACCCTTAATATACGTGGAGGGGTTCCAATATTAAAGTCAATACTTGCAATTACTCGCACAAGGCTCATATGGTAAAAAAACATGCATATCACGACATTCAATATAATATTTGACAACAACGAGTGAGACCCGTATCCATTGAGGGTGGACGGAGCACGCAAGTATACCACCCATACAATGTTAATCGTATAACACTTCATGACTATATGTCCAAGTGTTCCTATGATTCCTCGATAAGTAACACCTCAAGAGACAGTCGACCTTAGTGTCCGTCCCCAGGACTTCATCCATTACAAGGCTCGGCACACTGCGAGACTTCCTCCAAGGCATTACCCCAATAGCGAAGGTCCTAGTACTCACCTCCAAGGCATCACTCTAGACTCAACCCTCCTAGTGACCACTTGGAAGGTTTATGGTCATAAGACATGGGTCCTGGAGTCCAACCCCGCTATACCCATTCGACCCTATAAATAAGACCGACTTATATGCCTATGCATCCAATGCATTATAGTTTAATAATTACATGACTCCTAAAAGAATGTCCAACGTCTTTAACACATGTAATTAAATAATGAATATGACTCAAGTTCATATAATCTCAAAACTCAACATAGAGTAATTTACATTGGACAAAGTCCCCAAGACTCACTTAAAGTCAAATACGAGCCAAAGGCTCAACAATACAATTGACCAACAATAAAGATCACTAATACAATAAAATGAATTTAAGTGTCATATATGCACACACATACCTCTAAGATATGATAAATCCAAAATCCCATCATTTATTTGATCAAACCATTTTCCACACAATTCACAAGCATATATATATATATATATATATATATATATATATATCCCAATGACCCATAATAGTAATCGTGCATTTTTCCATCAACACTAAATGCATTTTTACCAAAGACCCTCATTTATTCAATAAACCTTCAAAACATTTTTCTTTGAGATATAAATATCAAATTGCCCAAAAATCCCATTGTGGGTGTTTTATAAGATTTTCAAGGTTAAACACTTCAACATATAGATTGTTGTTCGGTTGATGTGCTGAATAACAGTCTGAATGTCAAAATGACCATTTTACCCCATTATATATTTGTGTACTATTTGATATAAAAGTTATAAATTTATTGATGTTATGCTTGAAGAAAACAAAATTATTGAAGAATTCAAATGAGAATGGATTCACAGATGATAATATGAAACATACTTAGGACTAAATGTCATATATATTAAAAAGTGATATAAAGAAAATAATAGAGTTTTATTATTTATTGTAAAAGCCTTATAATGATAATGGGCTTATTAGAGTTAATGAGCTTGGGCCTTAATTGTCATAGGCCTAGGTATATAATGTGTGTTTAAGTGAGAATTAGGCCAGTCGAATTAATGGAAATTATTGTACGTCTAATAGATTAGAGAGAGAGAGTTGTGTTCTGCAATCCAATACTTGTAACTCTCTACATTCATTCAATAAATATTATTGTTTTTGATTCATTGTTACTTGTTAATCTGGGATCTACATGTGGTATCAGAGCAGAGAGACAAGTTAATCGATTCAAAGGTATCATCTTTTTCATTTTTCTGAGTTTTCAATTTTTGCTAAATGTGATATCTAGTTGATTCAATCCATCTCTTTAGATCACAGATTGATTTTGGTAAAGTTTCAAACTCTAAATCGAAGGTATTAAGCATTAATTTTTGAAAAATCGATTTGTGAGTTTTCTTATGTGTTCATCAATTTTTCTATGGAAAATTGAAATCTAGGTTATATTATGGTTGAAATCGATCTGGGTTTGCTTTGTTTGGTATTTCTATACTATCTTAAATCTACAGGAAGTTCAATCGATTAATTTTTATGTGTTTGAGATCCGACCTTGTCGAAGGTGTTCGTCTAATCTGGTACATTCATATTACCCGGATATTGCTTACCAGGTAAACTCTTATTTCTCGCTAGACCCGGTTTTTGCCCCCTTTTCGGTACCTCAGTCACGCTAATCGGTTACATTACCCGGACTCAATAACCGGACCTTGTCCTGGTACCGTACTCCCGTCCGTTGCTCCCGGATTTCCATATCAGGACTTGAATACCGGATTTTCACAAACCCGGTTTTCCCACCCGGGTTCTGTCTCCCGATTCTTTATCCGGATTTCCTTATCTAGATTCCCTCATCCAGACTACTCAATCCGGATTTCACATTTCAGGACACAAATTCATCCGGATTTTTCTGGGAGTGATTTTATTGGTCTGTAGGTATTGATTTTAATACCTTTCAATAGTTTAAAAATTAGTAGGACCCCTCGTGCTAAGTCGCCGAAGGGGGACATTTTGGGCATTCTGTGATACAATGTCTGTTTTGGATTGATATTTTGAATTGTCTCACGATCATTTTGTTCAAGTAACAATGTCTTCGTCTCATTGGAGTGATAATGAACATCCACTCATAAGACTTGAAATTTTGAGATTCAGTTGTAACACCCGTAATTTTCGGATAAGTACAAATTCGGGTCAGTGTAGAAATCGATCTTTTAAGATAAATGTGAAAATAGGATTTTGAATTCAATCCTAAACTTTATGTTCTGGCTGGATGGGGAATTCAAACACGAGTCCAACAATTCTTTCCGGAGTGAAAACGGAGCTAAAACGAAGAAGTTATGCCCAAAACAATATTTGACCCAAAAGGGGCCGCGCGGAATGGGTGTAGAGCTTAAAGTCGCGATTCTCAACCCTCATTCTTCATTCCCTCATAACTTTTGCATCCTAACTCCGATTTTAGTGATTCAAGTTGCTATGGTTTCGTTTTTGAGTGATCTTCAGGATCTAGAAAGAGTATTGAAGTTTATTGCAAGATCCAATAGTATTTGGTGGTGGTTGAGGTAACCTTCTCTCTTTTCTTCATCTAAGAAATTAGGGTTATGATATTTTGGTGGTTTTAGACGTTTTATTATGGGGGAAACGTATCTAAGTGTTTGGGAGGATTATTTATGGTTGGAAACTTGTGGATCTAGGTTTTGGAAGTTTTGACTTGAAGATCCAACTTTCTTCAAAGGAGCTAAAGTTCGGGAAAATCTAGATTTAGCCTAAATCTAGCAAGGTGAGTTCAAGTCGATTTGTGAAAACGTTGTACATGTCAAAATGATCCTTTTAAAGTGTTTATATGTTTTACATGAAATATCCATTGTTGAGTTATTGGGTGGATTTTGATTACTTAAAGTATTTAACTTTATATCTTGTAAAACACCCACTTTTGGGATTTTTGGGTAACTTGATAAATAAAGTGTAAATGGAAATGTTTTGATAATTTATTTCATAATTGGAGGTTATTTAGTAAGAATACACTTTTAGTGTTCTATTGGAAATATGCATAATTCATATGGTGGTATGTTTTGAAAATACGAATATGTGGATCATTGGATTTTGGTCATTCCCGACCTTGTGAACATTTTAGAAGTTGTAAGCCATTTGGTTTTGGGAAAAGTCGTATTTTGGGTATTTCGATGAATAAATCTTAGGTATTCATGATTTAATGATTTATCAGATGAGTGTAAATCTTTTGGTATAAATGCACCTTGATGTGTGCTTGGGAAAATGATTGTTATTAATCTAGAGATGTGTTGAGTTATTCGTGTCAATGGAGCATGTTTCGCATAAACGTGGGTTATGTACGTTTTATTGCATTATTTGGCTTTTATAAGTCGTCAATTGATTTTGGTTGAGCTTATGGCTAGGTATATGACTTTATTGAGTCTTGAGGACAATTGTCCAGGTTTCAATAATTTAATGCGGAGTTTTGGATATGAGTTGCATTTATTGCATTTTAATTGGAGTGTACATGTTTTGAGTGCGGGTGTCATTCAAGTGGAGTCATGTACTATTAGATTCTAATGCATTGGATCCATAGGCACTTGAGTTTTTACGTTCAGTGATGAGACGCTAGTTTCTCTCATTGTAGCATGGAATAGGCATCGGGTTTCATGGTAAGTAAGATGTGGGCCTATATGATCGGGCATTGTCCCATGAGCAGTAAGGTGTAATTTCGATGTGCTTGGCATGGGATAGGCATTGGGTTTCATGTAAGTAAGATGTGGGCCTATATGGTCGGGCATTGTCCCATGAGCAGTAAGGTGTAATCCCAATGTGCTTGTATGTTTTTTGCATTCCGTCACGTGCCATGTAATTGGGTCTTCCCCGTCACCGAAAGGTGTTGCTTTGGGTATTTATTTTTATCCATGTTTTCGGTGATGTATTATATTTATATGGATTGTTTTCCATGATATATGAGTAGTGGTTTATGCCTCATCCGTGTTTGGGATGTTTTGAAGAATAGTAGCGATATATTCATGTTTTCATAATTTTGGAAATCAATTACTATTTCACTTTTGAAGTGGGTTTTGGGTTAGGTCCATTTTGAGGATAATTTTATATTAAAGCTTTCGTTACGGGATTTGTGTGCATTGGAAAATGGTGGTTCGCAATTAAAGTAAATATTTTTGAACTCATGGCAATTAAAGTAAATATTTTTGATTCATTGTTACTTGTTAATCTGTGAAGAGATGAGTGCTTGTAGTGTGCTCAAGAGGTGAATTGATTAAGTAACACCCGATATGGATTTAGTCTTTGTAATAAGACTTGGATTATAAATTGTTTGAGGTTAATCATAGTATCTAATTGATATATTTCTCTTGTTGGTTTATAGAAGAAATTCTATTCTTTTGGATGTATTATTGAAAATTTATTTAGTTGCTCTTTCCAATTTTGAGGGTGTTACAAGTTGGTATCAGAGCATAAGTTTGAGAGATTTAGGTGTTGAATTTGGACACCACTAGGCACTTTAAGATAGGATATTTTGAGGTTGATGGAGTCACTAGAAACGGGAATCACGTCGAGGGTAGCAAGGATGATCATGTACGACACGTTAAAAATTGCACCCGACCAATGTTATGGTGAACCTGCAAGTTACATGAGTATACTTCGGCTACTTTGATGTGATGACCATTGGGGTAGTGAAGAGTTTCTAAGCAAGTAGCCGTTAGACGAGGTTGACGATTGTAGCATTTGTCGCTTGGAATGACAGTAAGCATGATGCCTGCACTAAGTGGACCGTTTCGGTTCGAAATTGTTGGTTGGATTAGAACCATAGGGTTATGGAATCGAACTTATTCGAGGATAAATTATAAGGTAAACCGATGAAAATTCTCAATTATCGCCTTAAGATGTTTAAGTATCCGGATGACGATAATGTGACAGGAGGAATTTGGAGGAGTCTGATTTTGAGACGTTGAGTGCCGACTAAACTTATGCACAAAGTTTATTTTTGAAATAAATTGCAACCATTATTTCTCGTAGTCCAAAATCATCATGTGAATTATGTTGCGAAATCTTGGAAAAAACATTTTAGCATGCACAAGATTTTAAATCGCAACTTTAAACATGCATGGAATTATTTTATTGCAAATGATTGCAAACTTAGTCGAAACTTTCTTTATTTTCATTGATTGTCCGATGCTATTTTTGGATACTGTGTTGTCCATGTTTTAATGTTGTGTAGAGTCTTGGACAAGTAACTTCGACTTGTGACTTTAACATTGGATCTCCTCCACATATGTTAAGGTTGCATGGAGAGTTACCTTCAATTATTTTTGGTGTTGAACCTTCGCGTGAAATATTTTATGTGAGTGTTATTGGAGGGTGTTTCTTTATATCATGTTACAACAAAAAGGAAAAATTTGCAATTATGACGTTTAGTCATAAGTTTGCTTTATGCAATTTGACTATTGGAAACGAAAGTTTTGGCACCATTCGATTGATTGGATGCCATTGGTGTCAATGAGCTTATTGAAGTTTTGTCGAGTATTATAGAGTTTTCCATTACGACGTTTTTGTGTTACGACGTTTCGTGTCGCGTGGGTAAACTTTGAAATGTGTATAATTTAATTATTATGTGTGACAATTTATGGGTGTCATTGAGCATTTTGTCTCATGCAAGTTTTGTTGAGAAATGTTATATTATGTCGTAAGGCATAAAAAAATAGTGTTTTTGGAATTTTGGCGTCGCTTGGTTTTCTCTTTCGAAATTTATGCTATAATGTTTAATTTCACCTTGTTTAGTGTACGAATTGATTCCTACGTGGCGTGAGTAATGCATATAAGAGTGTCATGATAGATTATCTTAATGTTTTGTCTTATGCACTTTCGATTAATTGATTCTTTTACTATCATTTCACGCAGATGCATTATATTTATTTATCGGTATGCATAGCATTGCATCCACTATTTTTGGAGCATTAATGCACAGGGTTTGGATGATTCAAAATTTGAAGTCTATTTAAATTCTTTTGAGTGTCAACCAAATTACATACACCTACTATTTTTCTAAGTTCTGGGAAAACATTTTAATGTGTGTGAGTCTTGTCATGAGATTTTACTTCCATGTCATTATGCGACTAAATGAGAAAATTTCGAAATTTGATTTGTTGAATTTACTCCTTTGATATTTCATAAGGACCACCCGTAGCATGTAATTTTGTTTCACGAAAACTACTAGGAGAGTGTTACAAGTTTGTATGCATAATCTGATTTGAGACTTCTTCACGATATTTTAGCCGATATTTTCGAAGAATGAAAGCATGTTGTTATGTTGCTTAAAACTTGAGACCGACACAAGTTGTAACATCCCAATTTTCTTTGTATAAGATTATGTTTAGGATTATTAAATAAATTGAGTGTATTTATTTAATATGTTTTGGGTTGGTTATTTGATATCTTAATTTTAGAGTTTAACCCCGATAAGAATTATGGTATATTTTATTGAAATATTAAGTATGGGGGTAAACTTTAATTAAATTTATACTTGGAAGGGTGAAACTTGTCAAGGGATGATAGTTTGAGGTTGGCTTGGTTTAATAATGTGAAAGGTGTCACAATCTCAGTAAAAGTAAGATTTATGAGGAGGTGTCCTCATTTCTTTTACTGAGTATTTTTGTGTGAGTGTTTATTTGGCTAAGGACAAAAGAGTGAAAAGGGAAAGGGATAGTTGTTTGGATTATTTTTGGTTCTTGGGGGTTTACTCTCGGCAGCAAGAAAGAATTGAAGAAGGACAAGTTTTGCTGGTAATTAGAGTACAAAAGGTATGATTATTATCTAAAAGTCTTTACTTTTATATTTTAGAGTTTATATGGAGTTTTAGATGGGTTTTATGATTTTTTCAAGGGATTAGTAAGTTAATCTTAGTTTACGGTTTAGATTTTGTGGAAAAGCTTAAGTGAAGTTGTTGCTGAAGAACACTGTGTTCAGAAAAACATCCAGGTGAGTTTATTCACTTTACTCTAAAATTAGCCATTGAAATTGATATAGGTATGTTTTAAGCTATGTCTAAATGCTTGGGTATGAATTAATTGAAAAATAGTAGGCTTAATAAGTTGATTTTGTTAACTGGCTAAATGAAGAAGACGAATGAACAGTGCTCGCGCAATCTTCACTTTGCGCAAGCCACTGTGGCGCAAAGTGAATATTTCGCAAGCCACTGTTGCGAGAATTGAGTATCTCGCAAGCATCTGTAGCGCAAAGGGAGAATCTCGCTACTGTGGGTTGCGAGAAGTAGAGTATCTCGCTACTGTGGGTTGCGAGAAGTGGAGTATGTCGTGACAGTTGGTTGCGCAATTCTCCCTCTGTGACAAAACTGATTCTTATAATTTGTCGATAGTTGTAAGGACTTGTCTTAATCAGTAATGAGTCCAAATAGATGGTTATGAGTTATACTATACTGATCCCCGTGCTAAATAGCAAAGAGGGGATAGTTGAGAAGTCGAGATGTCGAGAGATTAATATTCTTTATAAATTTATATATAGAATATGTTTTGAGATGTAAAATATTGTATGTTATGCACATACCATAGTAAGAGTTATAATACTTATGTATTATGTCGTGGTTGCTAAAAATAGGCATCCGGTCATCGTGGGCATCTTAGTACGGTATAATGGGAACCGATTACTAGTCATTGACAAAAGGGATGTAATTTTTAGTGATTGAGTGTACCTTGAATCATCGGGGGTCCCGGTTGTGTATCGCGATATATTAATCCCATTAGGACCATTGATTCTGAGGTGGGGAGGATGTGAAATGTGGAATAGGCAGATTTTGATTTGTAATTCCCATTTCGAATGGAAGATCGGAGATTTCCATTTTTATAGGGAAGATCAGAGATTTCCCAATTGTGAAAGGAAGATTAGAGATAGGCATAAAGTAATTTGTAATCTCTACTTCTGGATTAAGAAATAGGCAGGTTTTGACTTGTAATTTCTTGAATAAGAGTATTAACCTTGAATATGGGATTATTCGTGGTAAACTCTTGGCAGTAATATTATGGCTAGATGAATTAGTCATAAGTATGGGAGTGGGGTAGATTCCCAGTAGTGAAAGGAGTTGTTGTACGGTAAAGATGGGTGGAAACAGGTTTGACTTATCTGTTGATATTTTAATTGTTAATTTTAATTTGATTTGAATAATCTCACTAGGCGAAAGCCTAATGTTTCAAGTTGAATTTTCTTACCAGGTACAAGCTCCGGGAAGTAAGCGGGGATGTGTGATGAGGACTTTTGGAAAGATTCAAACTTAGAGATGACGGAGGATCTAGCTATTCTTTTGATGTTTTTGGGACAAACGACTAGATAATTTAGTTAATCTGATTATGATGTATGATTAGATTTATAGGTTATTTGAGTTAGATGCGTTGTATATAAAACCTTTACAACTCAGGTTATCAAAGTTTGAAGTTTTATGATCATAACTTGTGTATTATTCAAGGTTTAAATTGGCCCTGTTTTTAGGGTGTTACAATATGGTATCAGAGCCTTAGTTTAAGTGAATTAAATATGCTGAGGAGGTACTTAGACTTAAGCTGGAATGAATTAAGATATGATTTGTGAGATTGGGTAGAAGCATTAAGACGGGATAGTCTTAGAGTCGATGAAAATACGTGAAATTAGTACCGTAGCGATGGTAACGAGAATTCTCAGGTATGATATATTCACAATCTCAATTAGCTAATGTTATTATGAATATATTAATACACGAGTATACTTGTTTCTAAATTGTTACAGTGACTAATGATCGGTAAAGTACGTCTCGTATGTCTATACTCGTATAACCATTTTTATGATTATTCCTATGTGCTATAGTAGAACGATGGTGGATACGTCACCAAGGTCCTTCAATTCTTTGGAAGTCAGGTCAGTAAATGATTGAGGGTTGGAAGGACAACCTGGAACTGGCAGGACTCATGAAAGCCCGCCGAGGCAACCTTTAATAGGTGGATGGAAATGTGTAGAGATAGAATGTAAGGTGATTGATCAAAATGAAAATAATATGAAATGATTGAGTAAGTGGGTCGTGGAACGCATGGATAGCAAGCGTTACAAGGTCAATAGGACGACCACTAGTCAGAAGTAAAGTGTTAATGATAAGTGATGTGAGTAAAACGATTGACCTTGTTTGAGTGAGTAGCCTTCATTTGCGAGTAAAGTTTTATGCATGGTGTCCTAGTGAGTGTGCTACATGAGTTTTCATGATTTTAAAATAAATGCATAAATAACAATTTTATTCAAGGATGAGTTGCATGTACAAATGTGTATTTTAAGAAAGAGACAGTTTCATTTTGATGCACAATGAAATTTTGGATTTAGCAACTTGCAAAATATTTCGTATTTTTATATGAAAAGTTAAATGTAAAAAAAGGGGCCAAGAAAACGTTGGCTAGCAAAACCTTTGTAACCAACAAAAGTATTAACTTGATGATATCAAGTGAGAACCGACTAGCTTGCTTTGTGCTAGAAAATTCTTTTAAACTTTTTATAGTATGAAAATATTTTCTTTTAAATATATTACTATCGTAACAACATCATTTTGGTTGAGAAAGATTAAGTTTTATGGAAAGTTGTATGCAAACGGTTCTCGAAATCGTTGTGCAGTACATTGAAGTTATGAGAATGTTAGGGTCATGTGTGCCCAAGTTGTTTCAAGCATCGTTCGTTAAGATGAGAAAATGTGTGAAATGATTTATTTATCACGTTGTCATGCATGAAGGCTATGAACTCACTAGGTCGTAGAGTATTACATTATAAGCTAAGAAAGAACTCCAAGAGTGGAGAGGTGTGGGATAAATCATGGGAGAATGTTTATAGTTTTAGTATTTGTGTTCAAAAGGAGAGGTGAATAGTGGGAGGATTGAAAGTAGACTTTAGTGTCGGTTGTAAGAAGGTCTGTACCCTTGTTTGATAATTAGAAATACAGTTGCCAAGGGACGGTTGCGTCCGGAGGAAGGATTAGTAGTGTGGTGAGACAGAAAGGAAAATATCCTCGAGATTAAATAAGAATTTATGGTGATCTTGTGATATTAACGTTGCACGAATAAATTTGAGAGGAAGACGATGGGATGTGAATTGGATTATGATATCTTGTAAGGATTAGGCTTAGTTGAGGACCCTTGTTAAAGAATTGGTTAAGAAAGTATCGACAGATGACTTTTGACGTTGAAGTCGATGGTTGCTTAAGATGTATGAGGCCTTTTGTCTGTCACTAGGTGCGGTCTGGGTGCGTCCCGCGTATGCATGTACGGGCAGGAACAATCGTGAGAGGTACCGGCATGCTGTTATGCAGAGGGTATGCGCAAAGTGGACAATATCATGTACGGTGGGCTGGGTTGGTATACATTCAACCACATCTGGGGATTTTTAAGTGATTGACGAATAAATCACGGGTGAAAGAGGTTTTGGTTAAATTATTGCATCAGTGAAATCTATGTGGTCAAAATACGTTTTTAGAGTTTATCGTGGATGTGCAATAATTACGATGTGTTATGTGCTTAATTGCATTTTATTTAATAAATGTCGTTTTAAGTATTGGTCTTATGTGTGAAGACCGTTTGATGATCTTGTATTCTTAGTACCTTTGGTACTAATGAACTTTGGTAAGGTATATATAAATATATATAATGTTGGGTATAAAAGAAGTTGTATACACTTGTACATATAGATACATGATGTGAGTTAGATGCATTTTAATTGCATGAGTTGGTGTTGATAAATGATCCTTTGATCCTTTGAGCAGATGGTTCGGTTTTGCACTCGGTTGAGTCTTGAGGGCATTTACTCGGTGTAAAAAGCTCGACGCAAGCTTGGGGTTGAAATTGTAGGATTGATATTATAATTGAAGTTTACATGATGTGGGTGCATTGGTTATTCTTTTGAGGTCATGTATGAATGTTAAGTCTTGAATCAGAAGAATAAAAGTTGAAGGACCACCTTGTGGAGGTGTTAAGATAGTGAAGGACTGTTGTTTTAGATAAACGTTTTACTCACGATGTGGATGGTTTATAAAGGAAGAAATATTAGGCACGAAGGAAGTGAGTGTATAGATTGTGTCGATCTGTGAGGGATTGTGCCCTGTCTGTGTAATGGGTTGAAATCACAAAAGAGCTAGCATGAAATGAGTAAGTTAAATTAATTAGAAACCCGTGATTTGTGGTTCAACTAAAGTTGGGGAGAAATAATTAGTGAAATAGACTCGGTTAATCATGCGATAGAACATGAAAATACGTTTAAATTGTGTACGAATGACCATGAGAGACCTGGTCTTTCGTGAGATGTTATGGGCGAAGAAGGTACGAACGAGTAGTGGCTTCAATTGCCAAGATAAATGTGTTAACTAGTATGTAATGTAAAGTTAGAAAGAGGAAACATCCGATGGAAGTCTTTTCGAAGATTCCAGTTGAAGAGTATTGTTTGTCAATAAAGTTGTTGGAACATGTGGTTTGTAAGATGGCGTAGTGATATGGCTAATATCGGGATAGAAGGTCGGAACAGCAGTGGGTGTTTATCCAAAGTAATTTTGGTTGTGTGAATCGCTAGGTAAGTTTATGTTTTCGAATCATTGAAAGTTTAACGAAGATGATGGGTGTGTTAGTCAAATTGTGGTAAAGTAAATGAAAAATCTTTAAGGAATGTGAGTTGATTCTTATGTATAAATGAAATGAGATGATTGGGTCGACCGTGTTGGAAAAATGGAAGATTGTGACAATTTTAGGTGCTACGAGAACTTGGCTAAGGTCTTGGATGGTGATTGTAGAGGAACCGTTCTTTTGAATTGTAGCTGTGCGTAGTGGATGTTATGTGTAGGCATAAGAGAATTGATAACGGTATGGTAGACCAAGAAATAGTCGGATAAAGATTGGATGATAAAACAGTTATTCTAAAGAGGCTTGCAAATCCAAGATGGGGAGTGAGTAATGATGAAAGAGGTCAAATTCAGAAAATATGAAAGGTGAAACCTTATTCTTTCTGGACTTTTATCTGTGTTTGAGTATATAAGACTAGAAATTGAAAAGGATATATGTCATATTTTATATTGGTAGGATGTGATTCCATTTACTGAAGTAATAATAGATGAGAAAAGTTGTTATGAGAAAGAACTGGATGCGTTTTTTTTTTTAAAAATCTTTTGAGAAATTACAATCTAAGTATGTGGTATTGGGTACAATGGTATTATATCCTTGAGATGTTAATGTGACTTTAGGATTGAAAAAGGAATATGAAGATTCCAGATCCTCATTTGTATACCTAACTTTGATTTCGAGGACGAAATCATTTTCAAGTTGGGGAGTATTGTAACATCCCAATTTTCTTTGTATAAGATTATGTTTAGGATTATTAAATAAATTGAGTGTATTTATTTAATATGTTTGGGTTGGTTATTTGATATCTTAATTTTAGAGTTTAACCCCGATAAGAACTATGGTGTATTTTATTGAAATATTAAGTATGGGGGTAAACTTTAATTTAATTTATACTTGGAAGGGTGAAACTTGTCAATGGATGATAGTTTGAGGTTGGTTTGGTTTAATAATGTGAAAGGTGTCACAATCTCAGTAAAAGTAAGATTTATGAGGAGGTGTCCTCATTTCTTTTACTGAGTATTTTTGTGTGAGTGTTTATTTGGCTAAGAACAAAAGAGAGAAAAGGGAAAGGGATAGTTGTTTGGATTATTTTTGGTTCTTGGGGGTTTACTCTCGGCAGCAAGAAAGAATTGAAGAAGGACAAGTTTTGCTGGTAATTAGAGTACAAAAGGTATGATTATTATCTAAAAGTCTTTACTTTTATATTTTAGAGTTTATATGGAGTTTTAGATGGGTTTTATGATTCTTTCAAGGGATTAGTAAGTTAATCTTAGTTTACTGTTTAGATTTTGTGGAAAAGCTTAAGTGAAGCTGTTGGTGAAGAACATTGTGTTCAGAAAAACATCCAGGTGAGTTTATTCACTTTACTCTAAAATTAGCCATTGAAATTGATATAGGTATGTTTTAAACTATGTCTAAATGCTTGGGTATGAATTAATTGAAAAATAGTAGGCTTAATAAGTTGATTTTGTGAACTGGCTATATGAAGAAGTCGAATGAACAGTGCTCGCGCAATGTTCACTTTCCGCAAGCCACTGTGGCGCAAAGTGAATATTTCGCAAGCCACTGTTACGAGAATTGAGTATCTCGCAAGCCTCTGTAGTGCAAAGGGAGAATCTCGCTACTGTGGGTTGTGAGAAGTAGAGTATCTCGCTACTGTGGGTTGCGAGAAGTGGAGTATTTCGTGACAGTTGGTTGTGCAATTCTCCCTCTGTGACAAAACTGATTCTTATAATTTGTCGATAGTTGTAAGGACTTGTCTTAATCAGTAATGAGTCCAAATAGATGGTTATGAGTTATGCTATACTGATCCCCGTACTAAATAGCAAAGAGGGGATAGTTGAGAAGTCGAGAGATTAATATTCTTTATAAATGTATATATAGAATGTTTTGAGATGTAAAATATTGTATGTTATGCACATACCATAGTAAGAGTTATAATACTTATGTATTATGTCGTGGTTGCTAAAAATAGGCATCCGGTCATTGGGGGCACCTTAGTACGGTATAATGGGAACCGATTACTAGCCATTGACAAAAGGGGTGTAATTTTTAGTGATTGAGTGTACCTTGAATCATCGGGGGTCCCGGTTGTGTATCGCGATATATTAATCCCATTGGGGCCATTGATTCTGAGGTGGGGAGGACGTGAAATGTGGAATAGGCAGATTTTGATTTGTAATTCCCATTTCGAATGGAAGATCGAAGATTTCCATTTTTATAGGGAAGATCAGAGATTTCCCAATTGTGAAAGGAAGATTAGAGATAGGCATAAAGTAATTTGTAATCTCTACTTCCGGATTAAGAAATAGGCAGGTTTTGACTTGTAATTTCTTGAATAAGAGTATTAACCTTGAATATGGGATTATTCGTGGTAAACTCTTGGCAGTAATATTATGGCTAGATGAATTAGTCATAAGTATGGGAGTGGGGTAGATTCCCAGTAGTGAAAGGAGTTGTTGTACGGTAAAGATGGGTAGAAACAGGTTTGACTTATCTGTTGATATTTTAATTGTTAATTTTAATTTGATTTGAATAATCTCACTAGGCGAAAGCCTAATGTTTCAAGTTGAATTTTCTTACCAGGTACAAGCTCCGGGAAGTAAGCGGGGATGTGTGATGAGGACTTTTGGAAATATTCAAACTTAGAGATGACGGAGGATCTAGCTATTCTTTTGATGTTTTTGGGACAAAGGACTAGATAATTTAGTTAATCTGATTATGATGTATGATTAGATTAATAGGTTATTTACGTTAGATGCGTTGTATATAAAACCTTTACAACTCAGGTTATCAAAGTTTGAAGTTTTATGATCATAACTTGTGTATTATTCAAGGTTTAAATTGGCCCTGTTTTTAGGGTGTTACACAAGTCATTTCATATTTTAACCAAAGTATATATATAGATCGCACGTCATTTGCGAAGTAAACTAACACATGCGACTTTTGTTTGGTGAATTTTATTCCATGTCGTTTTATGGTTAAAGAGAGAAATTTTGAAGTTTCATGTCGTTCAAGTTTCTTTTTCGAAGCTCTGTACAAACATCTTGTTGCACACTATTTTAATGCAGGAAATTACTTTACGTATATGGCAAAAATAAATCCATGTTATGACCATAGCGGTTCATTATAAAAGTTGTTGAGCCTACTTTGCATTTTGTTAATAACACGAGTGGTGATCAAGTGATTTTCAAAATGACTTTTCATACGTGGGACGACTATGTCCATTTTGTGCAACTGTTGAATAAGTGGTAGTGGATTTTATAAGTACAATTTATTGTTATAAAATAATTCGTGTTGAAAATAATCTTATGAAATTTTTGATTGACATAATTGTCGAGTCGGTTACTTGAAAAAAAAAACTTGAACTCATTAGGCTTTGCAAGGTTAAACGACCCCGGTTAAGGGTGAGGACGTGTAAAACCTTGTTAGTAGAAGGGTGGGTTTCCGATGCGTGATAATATTGTAGGTCGAATGGTATCGGTTGCAGAGTCGATGTACTTTTTGTATCTGACGAGTGAGGCTTGTGGTATCTTTTGTTAATGCTTGTGGTAAACTGTTCGTTTCGACAACCTTGTTTGGTGGATAGTCTTGATGGACGAAACTCGTGTATGAGGTTCTATAGTAATTTGAATCTTGGTGGAGTGACTAGGTGTTTACTTTTGGATTTCAAAGCTAAGAACTGTTGGTGTATTTTGGAGTGTCCAGTCCAATCTTAAGAGATAATTGTATCGCCCGTAGTGGTTTTAAGAAGTTCGGATTGTGATAAGTGGTGGTAGTTGAATGACTTTCCTTGAATGGTAAGAGAATCTGTAAACTAGATGAGTGGTAATTGGGCGTATTCTAGGAATTGTATAATCTTTGGGTCGAGGATGACCGTCCGTTTGGTGACTAAAGGTACTCGTTAAAGTAAAGAGCAGTTTGGTAGCGGGAACAGTTAAATTGGGGAATTTTGTTGGTTTTGGTAGTGATCAAACCTTGGATTGGGTGAAGGAAGAGTTTAAAAGCGTGTAGATCTGGGTTGAATGGAAGTCAGGATCCACCGTTGGGGAAGTATGGTTCACCTAAGGTTGGGAGACAACCGAAGTCAGCTGGTTAGAAGTTACTTTAGAAAGTTAAGTGTTCACTCGGAGATAAGTGTAATGTGCCTGACGGGCATTGACTGTGAGTATCAGCATGAAGTTATCATGACAGTTTTGTTAAGCGGATTAGAGACAAATCCTCGTAAGGAGGAAGACAATCAGTTTGTGATGGCAGTACTAGATGGGATTTGGGTCGTAGATCACTACTCTCTTCTGGAGAGAGATATACGACAAGGCATCGAGCGGGCCTATGCTCTACGTAGTGATTTTCTATGAACCATCTCATGTTTCTCCTCTAATTGGATGTGGTGTCGGAGTTAAAGCCTCGTGGCATCGAAGTTCGGGAGAATTCTACGGGCAAAGTTAGTTGACACGAGAAGGAGAAACTTCGAAACTCTGTTGGAAACTGAGGGAACATGAAAAGTGTCGAGTTCAATAACCATTGGGTTTTTGGGAGCTAGATTTCGAAGATGAAATCATCCTGAGGTTGGGAGGATTCTATCACCGTAATTTTCGGATAAGTACAAATTCGAGTCAGTGCAAAAATCGATCTTTTAAGATAAATGTGAAAAATAAGATTTTGGATTAAATCATAGATTTATGATCTGGTTGGATGGGGAATTCAAACACGAGTCCAACGGCTCTTTCCGTAGCGAAAACGGTGCTAAAACGAAGAATTTATGGCCAAAACAATATCCGACCAAAATAGGGTCGTGTGGGCGAGTGCACGACTTTGGGCCGCTGCCCAAGCCGCGTAACTCTCTGGAGTCCGCACTTTGAGGAAGCGCGCAAATTCCCACGGGACTTGAAGTCGCGAGACAAGCCGCGGGAATGGGTCTGGAGCTTAAAGTCGCGATTCTCAACCCTCGTTCTTCATTCCTTCATAACTTTTGCATCCCAACTCCGACTTTAGTGATTCAAGTTGCTATGGTTTTGTTTCTGAGATCAAGGATCTAGAAAGAGTATTGAATTTAATTGGGATATCCAAGAGTATTTGGTGGTGGTTGAGGTAAGCTTCTCTCTTTTCTCCATCTAAGAAATTAGGGTTTTGGTATTTTGGTGGTTTTGGATGTTTTATGTTGGGGGAAACGTATCTAAGTGTTTGGGAATGATTATTTATGGTTGGAAACTTTTGGATCTAGGTTTTTGAAGTTTTTACTTGAGGATCCAAGTTTCTTCAAAGGAGCTCAAGTTGGGGAAAACCTAGATTTAGCCTTGATCTAGCAAGGTGAGTTTAAGTCGATTTGTGAAAACGTTGTACATGCGAAAATGTGCATTTTAAAGTTTTTATATGTTTTACATGAAAATATCCATTGTTGAGTTATTGGGTGGATTTTGATTACTTAAAATATTTAACTTTATAAATCTTGTAAAACACCCACTTTTGGGATTTTTGGGTAACTTGATAAATAAAGTGTAAATGGAAATGTTTTGATAATGTATTTCATAATTGGAGGTTATTTAGTAAGAATATACTTTTAGTGTTCTGTTGGAAATATGCATAATTCATTTGGTGGTATGTTTTGAAAATACGAACATGTGGATCATTGGATTTTGGTCATTCCCGACCTTGTGAACATTTTAGAAGCTGTAAACCATTTGGTTTTTGGAAAATTCGTAGTTTGGGTATTTCGATGAATAAATCTTAGGTATTCATGATAAATTGATTTTGGCTGAGCTTATGGCTCGGTATATGACTTTATTGAGTCTTGAGGGCAATTGTCCGGGTTTCAATAACTGTAGGACCTGTAATTAACAACAATCAAGAATTCTCTCCATAAATGTATGAATAAAAAGATAGAATAAAACAGAGTGAAGTTTCTTATTCATTGAGAAGTGATTAAGATGGAGAATAGAGATGAGAGAACAATAACCATCCTCATATTAGATTTACATACTTTGAAGCTCTAGAGGACTTTCTCTCTCTAACAACACGTTCTCTCACTCTACATCTTTGCACACTTTACAAATGACCCAAACTACACATTATATACTTAGCCTATTACATGACATATGCCCAAGCCCATTAAACTCCCAAAGCCCATAAACATATTACAAAGTAAAATAGACTTGACTTTGACTTTACATGGACATCTTTGACTTTATAAAACTTTCCATATAATTGGGTCTTTCTAGACCCAACAATCTCCCCCTAAAGTTTTATAAAGAAAGCATCTTTAAATGATCTCCCCCTTGATTTCTTTGAAAACTTTAGTGTTGCACATCTTCACACCTTGCAAATCTATCCAAGCTCTCCCTCAAAATTTTCTCTTATTCTTCACAAGTTTCAACTTTAAAATCGGATCCAATGTGCAATAAGCTCGACTGAAAGCACCTCAGTTTGTAACAAAGAATCCGTCCTTGAGATTCGACTTGAATGACCATTAAGCTCAAGAGCTTAATCCATTAAGATCAGAGGAGGGAGTGTCTCAACACACTTCAATAACTCAGCTTGGATCCACAAAAATAGAAGATAGAACACCTTTCTGAAAATTTGGGAGAAATATCGTGAAAAACGTTGCTTCGGTCCAACAGCTATACACTGACTTTGACACAGAATCTGACCAATAAGCACACTGATTCACACCAAACCCAAAACATGAAAAATGTTCATTTGTGTCTTAGGAATCCAACGCATCTGGACTCGTCAAATTTGGAGCTACGAGGAGGAAGTTCTGATCAAAATACAACAGGCTTGCAAAGCTGTCAAATATTTCACTTTTGCTCTGAAAAGTCTAAGTGAAAGTTCTGAATGACCTTGATCAGAAATCTGAATATACATGTTCAGAATTCTGACTAAACATGATTAGAAATCTGAACTTTAACACTTCTGAATATAGATGATTCTTCTTAGAGACCAAGTGTAAATCTGATTACACATGATCAGAACTCTAGTTAAACACGATCAGAACTCTGATAAAACTTCGAAGACTTAACTCAGAATCATCATTTGAACAATGATTTATGAATAAGCATGACCAAATTTTGAATTGCCTTGAACAAATTTTGAATCAACTCTTGAAATAAACCTTGTGAGCACCAAGTTCAACTCTGGATCAACATAAACATAATTCTGAACTTTAAGATCAGACCTCAAATTGCTGCACATGCTAAAACAACGACTTTGAAGCAAACAACAACTGTTACAGCTGTTGTTTTCTGCTATGACAGCATCATGACAGCAACAACTTGTTGTTTTCTATTATTAAATCAATAACCAGCAGCAACTTTTTCGAATCAGCTCAGCTAGCTTTCTGGAATCAGCAGCAGTTGTTTAGAACAGCAAACAAATTCTGTTTTGAATTTTGAAAACTGTTACAACAGCTTTATTAAGCCATTTGGCATCAATAAACAGCCCCATAATCAATTCTGCACACTTCAAAATCTGGATGAACATAACTCTGCAGAAAACACTTCTATCAACTTGCCGCACACTTATGTTGGATGATCTGCACTTCGAGTTCTATATCATCTTGAATATCACGCTATCAAGTCAAAATTTGAACAATAAAGATTGAAATCTGAATAACCATCTTGAATTGAAACAAGATCACATTAACGAATCTGGATGGTAGCAACCATATTGAATTGAAACAATAACTTTCACTTTTGGCATGAACAACACATCTGTTGTATACTTCGAATTCTTGATTGGACAGCAAACTAACAGCAACTTCTTGAAAAACTTAACAGCCTCTTGATTAAGTACGAAGCATGAAATTTTGGTGTCACATAATCAAATTAACTTCTAGAATCTTGATCTATCATAGATTCTCCAAAACATATCAAATGCCCACCAATTTAATTTGATGTAGAACGATAAGCCGATCTCCATAAATCGTCTTAGAACAATTGCAGAAACTTAAGTTTCTGATTGATCAATTCAGAAAGTTGAATTTAAGCAATCAAAGATCTAAAACTCGTTTCAGATCTGACTTTCACCATGAAACTCAGTACCAATTCTTTCCCAGACATTTCATCGAGCAAATTGTGTGCAGAAACTGATTTAGAAGTAGATCATGAACATCTAACTTCTTCTCTTCACCAAGAACCATCAAGATCTATAAAATATTCTCCAAAGCAGAAAATAGTTCTTCAAGATGAGAAAGATCAAAGAAAATTACCTTGAATTGTAACATACGAATAAGAACAATCTTCAATCTCTAAATCTTCAAATTAGATCTTGAATTCTGGAATTGTTGCAAAAATGATCATATCGAATTAAAATTGATTCGATTAAGCTCTGATACCAATTGTAGGACCCGTAATTAACAACAATCAAGAATTCTCTCCATAAATGTATGAATAAAAATATAGAATAGAACAGAGTGAAGTTTCTTATTCATTGAGAAGTGATTAAGATGGAGAATAGAGATGAGAGAACAATAGCCATCCGCATATTAGATTTACATACTTTGAAGCTCTAGAGGACTTTCTCTCTCTAACAACACGTTCTCTCACTCTACATCTTTGCACACTTTACAAATGACCCAAACTACACATTATATACTTAGCCTATTACATGACATAGGCCCAAGCCCATTAAACTCCCAAAGCCCATAAACATATTACAAAGTAAAATAGACTTGACTTTGAATTTACATGGACATCTTTGACTTTATAAAACTTTCCATATAATTGGGGCTTTCTAGACCCAACAATAACTTAATGCGGAGTTTTGGATATGAGTTGCATTTATTGCATTTTAATTGGAGTGTACATGTTTTGAGTGCGGGTGTCATTCAAGTGGAGTCGTGTACTATTAGATTCTAATGCATTGGATCCATAGGCACTTGAGTTTTTACGTTCAATGATGAGACGCTAGTTTCTCTCATTGTAGGACGGAATAGGCATCGGGTTTCATGGTAAGTAAGATGTGGCCCTATATGGTTGGGCATTGTCCCATGAGCAGTAAGGTGTGATTCCAATGTGATTGGCACGGGATAGGCATCGGGTTTTAGGTAAGTAAGATGTGGGCCTATATGGTAGGGCATTGTCCTATGAGCAGTAAGGTGTAATCCCAATGTGCTTGTATGTTTGTGTGGACTTGGACATCTCAAAGTATAGACCTAGAGGGGTTGAATTTGAGTCTCCACGGACAATAGATCCGTGTGTTGTTTTATTATAGATATGATCTACTTTTGCGTTCCGTCATGTGCCATGTAATTGGGTCTTCCCCGTCACCGAAAGGTGTTGCTTTGGGTATTTATTTTTATCCATGTTTTCGGTGACGTATTATATATATATGGATTGTTTTCTATGATATATGAGTAGTTGTTTATGCCTCATCCGTGTTTGGGATGTTTTGAACATTAGCAATTTATTCATGTTTTCATAATTTTGGAAATCAATTACTATTTCACTTTTCAAGTGGGTTTTGGGTTGAGTCCATTTTGAGGATCGTTTTATATTAAAGCTTTCGTTACGAGATTTGTGTGCGTTGCAAAATGGGTGGTTTGCAATTAAAGTAAATCTTTTCGAACTCATGGCTTTAATTGCACCTTCTCGTCTTACTAATTATATAACCCTGATAAAAACTCTTGACCTTACTAGGCGTTAGCCTAACCTTTTTGTTTGTCGGCATGTGCAACAGGTTGAGAATTATTCTAGTGAAACTATGAAGAGATGAGTGCTTGTAGTGTGCTCGAGAGGTGAATTGATTAAGTGAAGTCTTCCGCGCTTATTTTGGGAATAGCAATTTGTACTTGGGTTAAGTAACACCCGATATGAATTTAGTCTTTGTAATAAGACTTGGGTTATAAATTGTTTGAGGTTAATCATAGATTCTAATTGAGATATTTCCCGTGTTGGTTTATATAAGAAATTATATTCTTTTGGATGTATTATTGAAAATTTTATTTCGTTGCTCTTTCCAATTTTGAGGGTTTTACATCAGATCATAGCTTTTGAGAGAAGCGAAGAGAAGAACAAGAAACGGATTGAGAGCTTAGAGGCTGGCAAAGATGCTCTTTGGAATGGTCGTGAAATTTATCAGAAGAGATCAACAACTACGGAAGCTAAAATTTCTGAACTAGAGAAAAGCAATCTGAATCTCAAGCAAAAGATTTCAGATCTTGAAAGAAGCGGATATGAAGAAACGTGATCCAACAAGCGCTGAAGCTTCTGAAAAATTATTGATACTTGAATGAAGAGTTGCAGTTTTCGAAGCCAAAGAAGAGAAGCTTAGGTCAACAGAAGAGAAAGAAAAGGCCACTAAGAGTGAAAATCTTGAGTTAAAGAAAAGGATACCTGTTCTTGAAAAACAGATTCTAATTTTTGAAAAAGAAAAGTTGATTTTCAAATGAGCGAAAAGGATTTTGATAAGAGGTTCTCGATCTTTCAAAGAAAGTGTTTGAAGAAAGAAAATCATTTGAGCTTAAAAATGCTAAACTTTCTAAACAGATTTATGATTTTGAAAAAGTTTTAGTTCTTGAGAGAGATAATGTTGATAATCAAAGAAAACTTTTTGAGAGTGCAAAGAAAGAGATTGAACAGAAAAACGTTGTGTTGTTCAAAGAAATATCTGATAAACGCAACAATTTTGAAAAAGATTTTGAGAGTGAAAGGAAGATTTTCGAAACTGAAATTTAGCAACCGAGTTTTTGGAAGAATATAAAGTAAAATCTGATTTACAAAAGAGATTTGATTTTATTCTTGAAGAACGAAACATTTTATCCGCAAAAGTCAAGAAACTTGAAGAAAGCAATTTTGAAGTTGTTCAGTCTTCGAATGCTTCAAGTTCAATTTCTTTAAATGCTCTTCAAAGAGTTTTATCAAATCAAATGAATTTTCAAAAGATCAGATCCACGCTTCTAATCTTTTCTATAATTCTCATGTTGATAATAAAGATAACCTAGCGTTTTGAAAAGTCAAAATGGTTTGGAGAAAGAAGTCAACTACAGAAGACGGTGATGGAAAAATGTCTTATAATTCACCTGTAGTTGATACAAAGTTATTTATTTCCAAGACTGATTCACATACTCATGTTTGTTATACAACCAAGCTAATCAGTCTAAACCGAGCAAAGATCTGTTGTACTCATTGTGGGACGAATGACTTGGAACATCTAAGGTATGTGAATACTGGTATGGTACTTATAGTATCCCCGACCCCACTTTACAGTTAAGGCATCTAATCGTCAAGGATCCATCAAAGCATGGATACCAAAATCTTTTTGATTTGTTTTGCAGGAATGTCATGTGCATTTAATTCAGATTATTCATGTCACATGACTAACATTCAAAGGTTATGCCATTTTAAGGGGGAGTATCATGTCTTGACAGGTAGGTGGTTTTTAAGTGAATTCAAAGACCGTGGTAATTTATTCTGAAAAACTTACTTGTGTTTGTTTTTCTCTGATTTTAACTTCCATCATTGCCACGTGTTATATTTCCTTTCCTTAGTTATTTCCATGTCTCACATATTCGTTGAATTATTTCGGTGGAAATACACTCGCTTGAATTCCAATTTGTTCTTTATAGTGCGTTATTTCTATTAATTATTCAATTCTTATATGACACATTAATTGTGACTTGTTCTTCATAATTAAACTTTCTGATCCTTGTTTCATTTATTGCAAATACTGTGTGCTTGCCGAGTTATTCTAGTTCGCGCTTGAATTTGTTGTTTGATATTCATTATCATAATGACTTCTGATTACCGCATATCAGTACTCGGACTTCATTTTTATGACTTCTGAACAAATCAGTTTAGGACTCGTACTTCATTGTGTACTTCAATGTTTTAATTTGGTAAATGAAAATGAGTGTTAGGACTTATATTGTTTCTATGGTCTATCCAGAACCGGAAGAACCTACCCAAGAAACACATCCAATTATAGACAATAGTGAGGGTCTAGCTTGATTGATGAGTTCGGAGTGAAACAAATTTGGTAAGGATGTGACATGACTTAAAAAAATTATTGTTCCTTACCAAACTGAGTCGGTTATCCGGGTTACCACATAATCTGTTCATTCTCATTCTTTGGAGATAAATATTGAAACAGACATGGACTCACTGTCGATAACTTGTGTTACCCTACCAAGTCACTCAAGAATTTCACAAAAGATGCTTGTTTCATATATTCACGAAGATTTAGCTCATAATCTATCTATTCCTCACTCGGAGGTCTTAGATATTGAAAAAGGAAGACATCAGCTCCGGTCTTCGAACTTCATATTCTAATCAATGTGTCAATTGATTTTTAACTTAAGTCCCAGGTTAAATCAATTTTTGAGCCATATATACATGATTTAATTCTTTCACACATGCATGAGTCTTTGTGATTCCACTCGCATATCTTTGTGATATTTCCGGAACAGTTTGGGAAATAATTTTTACTTCTGTGATAATTAGAAGTCCTATCAAAGATACCCCGATGCGGACTCTGAACACATGCCACACAATTCTTTTAATTGTTATGATAACAGTTACTATTGTGTTTATGTTTTAGATGATTACCCTATTCTGGTTACTTAATGTTTTATCTGGTACTTTGCAACTCACCAGTATTGTCTTTGAAGTTATATGATGCTCAGGATGGTCCTAATCATCACGAGGGGGAGAATTGATACAAATTCAAAGACACAGATTATCAAGTTGAGGGGGAGTAACTGTTATTTGATCTGTGCCGAAACGATTACAAGTGCATGCTTATTCATTTGGTGTTCGCTACAAATTATTTCTTCCTTCGAGCATATTGCTTCGACAAGTTCTGAAGTTTTTTTCAAAGTTAATTCAACTCGCGGTTCAAAGACAGATTCTTGATTTTAAACTGAAGATGCACTGTGGAATGTCACATAACTCACACATTATCTTTCTTGTGTGCTTATCTGATGTGTTGAGTTTCTATAGTTGAAAGTTGCCATTAGTGCACTCAGTCGAGGTTATTGTTCATTGAATCTGGTAATAAAGTTGATATTATGAAGACTAAGAGCTTTATTCAAGGGGGAGCGTGATTAGCATGAAGACAAGCAATACCAAAGTCTTTCAGTGATTCAAGAGGGAGAAAAGATCAAGACCTGAAGATTTCAAGATCATATTTTTTCTTTATATAAGTTTAGGGGGAGATTGTTACGACTAAATGTCATATATAATAGAAATTGATGTAAAGAAAATAATAGAGTTTTATTATTTATTGTAAAAGCCTTATAATGATATTGGGCTTATTAGAGTTAATGGGCTTGGGCCTTAATTGCCATAGGCTTAGGTATGTAATGTGTGTTTAAGTGAGAATTAGGTCAGTCGAATTAGAAGAGATTATTGTGTGTCAAATAGATTAGAGAGAGTTGTGTTCTTCAATCCAATACTTGTAACTCTCTACATTTATTGAATAAAGATTATTGTTTTCGATTCATTGTCACTTGTTAAACTGGGATCTATATCAATAACCATTACTGAAAATGGCAGAACCTCCATTGTTGTCTTCTACGAATCTTGGAGTCAATAACAGTTTGAAAACCCAAATAAAATGGCAGATGCTTCATGAACCTGTTGAACATTTCGATGTCCATTAGTGAAAATGGCAGAACCTCCATTGTTGTCTTCTAAGAATCTTCGAGTCAATAATAACTCTAACATAGAAAATGGCGGATGCTTCATGAACCTGATGAACAATTTGATGACCATTATTGAAAATGGCAGATGCTTCATGAACCTGATGAACAGCTCGAAAACCCAATGAACCATCGATAGAAAGTGAAAGCCCAGATGCTTTATTTGCCTATTTGAAATGCGATTTGGAAGAAACAACACATCCATATCAAAATCAATGATTCCCATCTCTAAGTGAACCATAGAATCAAAATCCCTTCTTAGTTTCGAATGCCTTTCCAACATCGAACAAAACCATATTTTTTGATTTCCATGAAGAACACGGGTATCGAGCTACATTTTTATCTGTATGACCCACAAATCCATCAAGATTCTCTCATATCTTTCTTTTTTAACTATCTTATATGCCTGAAGTTGAAAATCTTGAGAAGCTTGAAGAATATGGGAGGCGATGTATTTGAAATTTTGAAGAAGATGAAGCATGAACTTGAGTATTAAAGATAGGGTTTTTTATTTCAAGATTAGTTGGGGAAATTAAGGGGAGGTTTAATGGCTGAGTGCAAAGGAGATGTGATAAGTGAATAAGCCGCAATCGAACACCTATTTCTGTCTTAGCGAATAAGCCATACAGGATATACAACCCATTAAGCCACAACCGACCAACTCCTTAGTGTGTTTTTTGCAAAACAAATAAAGAGAAAAAATTATTGTGAAATTCAAAATAAATATTAGGTCATATCATGTGCCTCGTGTAATATAAATTGTTTAATAATAGCTTGCCATTTTACCGTTCAGAAGGATTTTCGTTTTTCAAAGAACTTGAAATTTCTCACAAGCAAACATAAGTAAAACTCGAATTAATATACTTTGGATGATTCATACATTATGCATTGAAAACTATACAATATGGTTACTTGGTTTGTATAAATAGGAGTCAGGCAAATTAAGTGTATAATGACCAAACTGTTATCAGTGTATAGATTATCTGTAACACCCATAATTCGGTAAGTAACAATATTACTTCTTCCTAGTCAGCTTTCTAGAATAGGTCTTCGTTTGGCATCATTTTTTTGGGAACGTAGTATGTTATATTGAGAGCATTTGTGAGAAAAAAAGTAGAGTTTTGAGTCTTGGACACCTCATGTGACAATGCCAGCGAGAGTGCCAGAGGGGCACAATCGCCAGGCAAAATCACCGGCATCTGGTCACTCACAGTACATTCTCAGTGAGAGTGCCCGATGAAAGCTACATGAGTCACAATCGCAGGGCTTACACATGGGCAAAGTATGCCCCTCGGTACAAAACCTGCGATGTTGCCGTCAAAAGTGACACTTTGTCACAATCGTCGGGCATACTTGCCGTCGGGGTCCAGACTTCATTAAAACCCAATTTTCCCACTTTCTTCATACATTCTTTCATCTTCTTCCTCCTAAAACTCTCAACCGAACCCCTTTGCTTTCATTGTTGATTTTCAGCATTTAAGACACCAAGACTTGAGATTTCACGTGATTCTTCACCTTTTAGCAAGGTTTTAGAAGATAGAAGCTAGAGCCTCTTCACTTCCTCCCCATCATCAAGTTTTCTAGGGTTTCATCCGACCCTTTTCACCATTTTGAAAATTTGGAGTTTGAGGTTCATATTAGTGACCCTAGAAGTATATTGTTGATGGATACAAGTTATGGTTAAAGTAATCTTCTCTTTTCTTTCACCCAAAGAAGTTAGGGTTTTATGGTTCTCATTTCTTTTCCATTCTTGCAGCTTAGTTTAACTTAGAAATGTTTGTAGTTAAGGATTGTAAACCTGGAGCTAAGTGGAAGAATTCAAGATCTTATCTAAAGAACGCAAGTTTGTGGATAAAACCTAGATTTTAGCCTAAATCTAGCAAGGTGAGTTCAAGTTGATTTGTGAAAATGTTGTACATGCCTAAATGTCCATTTTAGAGTATTTATGTGTTTTACATGATTATTGTCAAATGTTGAAATATTTGACGAGTTTTGCTATTGAACTGATAAGATTTTATAAACCTTGTGAAACACCATTTTTGGGACTTTAGGATAGTTTGTCAAATAAATCATAAATGAATGTGTTTTGATGATTTATCTTATAAGTGGCGAGTAATTGGAAATAGTGCACTTTTAAAGTATGTTTTGGAAATATGTATAGATTATGGTATGGGACGTTTTGAAAGTGTAAATGGTGTGACTTCCTTTGGAAAAAGGGTTTGTCCTAACCCAAGGTTCTGTTTTGGGTTATTCATGAGTTTGAAGAATGTGTTTGCATAAGTGTGAGTCGTTTACGTTTTATCACATTTTATGGCTTTTAACATATGGTCATTCGATTGGTTAAGCTTATGGCTCAGTTTTCGTCCTTATCGGGTATTTGGGTGCGAGTTGCGTTTATTACACTTTATTTGGAGAGTACATGTTTTGACTGCGTGTGTCATTCATTTGGAGTCATGTATTTTAGACTGTAATGCATTGGATCCGTAGGCATGTAAGTCAGTCATATTTTATTAGTGAGTCTTGATATTATCACTTTAAGAAATATGTCGTGTGGGCATTGTTGTTGTTCCATTTTATGGAGATGAACCTTTTGGGGTTGTACTCTAGGACCATGGGTTTTGTGGTTTGTATGCTCTAAGTCTTGTGCATGACGGTTAAACATGTTTGGGTCATCAAGTAAGAAGCTCAGGCTCATATCTTGAATGCTAGTAAGTATGCACTACTAGTCTAATGAACACCTTGAGGTTGTAACTTACTAGAAAATGTAACTTCCCGAAATTCATAACAAGAATTAATCTAGAAAATAGCATTCAGATTACATTATTATCTTGTTCATAAACATTCATTTCGCTATACTAAGCAACATTTACAGCGGAAGTCTCTATTCCATAGCCGAGCACTATATCTATAGTTATCAGTCAAAACTTGGAGTCGCTCTAGTCTCCAAATCCTCCTTGAGTCACTCCTAGCTCTCACTAGAAGAACCCATAGCGTGCTTACCTGAAAATGGTTTAGTTTTTGAAAAGCGAGGGTTAGACCAAAAGGTCTAGTGAATTCCCTCCATAGACATTTATCACGGTAAAAAGATCATTTCATAAAGAAAATACTTTCACATCTTTCTCATAACATCATCCAAGGTTAAACACGGGGTTCAGGGAACTGCATAAGCTACTCCGATCGGGGCCTAACAGACACCCTCTCGTCTACGCCGGAATCCAAATGGACTCCCCGTTCCTTCATGTAGGAGAAAACAAATTCCAACCTACAAGCTAACCTCCATATGCCCAAGGGATCAGAGATCCCAAGGTACCCCGTCCCCACCGTGCCACCGACTCCACATAGCATACACATACATTGAAACCATATTCATGAAAACATAAAACATCTTTCGTGTTGTGGGTATACATGTAAATCATGGAAGCATGCATAAGCTTTATAAATCAATTCATGCTCGATAAAGAAACCGTATTCAGTAAAAATGGTACGTCATAAAAAGGAGTGAGAGAACTCACCTTTGCTTATCGTAGAACGCACTTCTTAAACTCTTCCCAGCTAAACCAATCGAACACCTAAGGGCAATAGATCCTCATCAGATAAAACGGCTCAACCTACTGTCCAGCACCTGGTTTCCGGGTACTGACTTGTCCGGATACCACACTTGTCCGGATACCACACTTGTCCGGATACCACACTAGTCCGGATACCATACTAGTCCGGATACCATACTAGTCCGGATACCATACTAGTCCGGATAACATACTAGTCCGGATAACATACTAGTCCGGATACCATACTAGTCCGGATAACATACTAGTCCGGATAAACCCCCACCCGGAAACCACCATGGAGTTCTACCCGGACACTAGCATCCGTATCCGGAAATAACCATATCATCAAGAACTGAAGGTGTCCGGATACGACTGCTGTCCGAAAATAAATTTCTTAAAAATGATTTCTAACCCGATTTTAGCCATTTGCTTGATTAGGTAACCATAAGGGTTCATCCACCAACCCCAAACACCCAAATAATCCCACTTTAATCTCTTAAAATCGATTCAAAATGACAAAACCCATAAAACTTCATTTTAAGGGAAAAATGGTGAAAATCCATTAATCTGTAACATCAGTCTTAAGAATCCATAACAAAGAGAAGGAGGAGCACTACCCTAATCAGAAGAACGAATTAGGATGTTTTACCTTCAGATTCTAGCTTGATTCTTCCTTTCACTCTTGATTTCTTCTCAAGCCTTCTTCCTTTCTTCCTTTCTTCCTTTCTTTCTTCCTTAGCCACCAACACCAAGAGCACTCCCACACAACACTGATTTCAGCCAAATGGAGGCTACCCTAGGGATTGGAGTCTATATATACATTTCATAAATTGACAATCTAGTCCCTCAAGTTAACTTCCATTTATTTCACTTTGACCACCAACTTTAAAACTCACTAGAATTTTGGGTTGTTACAACACTCCCCCCTTAAAAGAATTCTGTCCCCGGAATTCCTCATTGGGAAAAGATGCGGGTATCTTGCCCACACCAAATCTGACACTTCCCCCAAGGTAAAACTATTTCTGACTCAGTCAACCATCTCATTAAATTCGAAACAAGAAACCTTGTGTGCACTTCCTTCAGTTCTTACGGTACTTCTAACTCGAAGGCTACTGTTCCTACTCGGTTGGTCTAGACAACAGAAGATTAACCAAGGCTTCTCAAGCATCTATACTTCCTTTAAGAAGGAACTTGGCTAAATCCTCCGCCACCACACGAGGTTCATTTACCAAGAGACAAACACCCACTTGACAGCTTGGCACCTGACCAACCCTGTACACCTCGACAACTCATAACCCAGAGTTCCTTCATCGTATCACCACTCCCAACCCTATACCACTCAACAATCGTCTCTGCAGATAACGTTTCCCCTTTCTCGGACCACCTAGACCACGGTTCGCCAACCATTACACATATCTCCACCACTTCATCACTCCATCCTTGTACGTAACCCAGGGTAGGAACCTTCAAACCTAACGTTGAAGTGTTCACCTACTCGAATTAAGCTTATCCTGAAACACATCAAATCCTCGCTGATTACCACGTTCGTTCGGTCATAAAACATAACTCCGGGTACCCTCACCCAACTGGGAGGAATAACCATGGTCACACCGTACTATTCTCACTAGCTTAAACATTGCACGACCAAATCGTTTAAACATTTCTCTCAAAGTCACAAACTTAACTCATTTAGTTGTCTCATCCACTTCTTCCCTGCACAAAACATACACAATTTCCTTCCTCAATATTCTTTCCAACGGTTCGCACACTTATCAATGACAATCTACGCAATACTGTACCTTTCGGCAATACTGTCAAGTTTACTACTTCCAATTTACTCACTCGTTCCGACATGCTATCTATACCTTCCCCACGTTAGCGTGGAGCACTGCTCACCAAACATTACTTGCCCCTCTCTCCCGACCTTTCCACATGTTGATACCGCTTTCTCATTGCTTACATAACCAAACAGTTGCACCAAGATCTTATCTTAAGGCATTCAACCAAGCCGTCTTGAAACAAGACCAGTGTTCGACGTCACTACACATCCTTTAATCTCCAACTTTTACCTTCTCAGACATTTCTTTCACACATGAGCAACAGTTCACATTCTTTAAGGATTTCACATCTATCCCACCACATTTTGATTAACACAACCCTCATCCTCTTTAAACTTCCAATGACCCCAAAGTATGTTTCTTAGTAACGTCCCCTATTCACTCTAACAATCCACCCCCTTGGATTCCCTATTACAAACGGATCTATTAACTCAGGAACACCCCGAAACTCGGGTTCCACAATTCTTTCGATTAACCACCATGATCATAAAATCAGACAGATGCATATATACCGTCATCCCAGCTATCTTACTTAGGTTTACCTTAAATAATTCTTTAACACTCAGTTCTAATCCCAAAAACACTTCCCCAAGAATTGTAACACACCCTGTAATAACAAATGAACGTCATTACTTAACAAATCTATAAAATTTTAATCAACCATCCAAAGGCTTATACCTTTATCATGACGTTTCAAATCACTAATGATCATACTACCACTCCGACCCACAATCATCATCATGTCATTCCTTAAACATAACCAAAAGTTCCAACTATTTCCTTCTAGGATCATTCCCTCACGCACAAGGAACAATTTTCATCTCACCTACTAAACTACAGCTTGACTAATCTATTCATCATCTTCTTTAAACTTACTCTGCCTTCAAGAATATACTTAACAACATACATGACCACAAAGCTTGGTCTCACAACTGGGCAATCACCCAATTCTGTCCCGTCATTCCATTCCGATAACAGTCAAAATAAACACCAACTTCCAAACCACGTACTTTAACAACTGAGATTGCAAAACGTACACTCTACCCGAAATCCCATAAGGGTTTCCTTCTAATCCTTCATCTTTCTAACATCGCCTTACTACATCGTCGGTTGACACAGATATCTTGGCAATTGAGGCTACTATTCATTCGTACATTCACCACTCCTATCATCACACTACCGACCAAGTCTCTCATGATCATTCGTACACAATTCACACTTTCCTTCAGATTCTCCCGTATACTACAATCGAGTCTGTCTCGCTACTTAGTTCTCTCCCAACCTGTTGAACTATGACTCACGAGTTCACACTTAGCTCAAACACAAACATCCTAGCTAGCTCTTTATGATTCGAGCTTTTACGTAAGCTGGACACAGTCCCTCACTAAGCGATAAAGTCTACACACTCGCTTCGCTCGTGCTACCTACCTCATCTTTCTACGAACCTTCCATACTTCGCAAATATAACGCTTGTTTAAAACAATAACTTCTCATCTTCTTAACACTCCTACAAGGTGTTCAATCAATTTCCAGCCCTTTGGTTCAAGACGTCGGCCTCGACCACCTTACACAACTGTCGGCTTCTACCACAACAGATAACCTGTAACTACTTTCTTAGTTTATTCTCTAATAAGGGTTCTTTACGGAACCTAATCCTACCAACATATCATAATCACCTCATAACACGCCTCTCTCTTTTCTGAACTTACTCCTGTAACATCAATTTTACAAGCTCACCTCAAAACTCATATCCAACACCGTGGACATTTCGCTTCTGCCTCTCAACACTACTCAACGAGTTGCTAGTACCAACACCTCGATGACTTCTACTCCTTCCCCTGGGCCCAATCCGTCCCTCAACAACCGTACTTCCAGTTACCGAACGAGGGTGCAAACCCACATACAACCGATACTATAATCCACTTCCGATTCTATCACTGTTCACCTTTCCTCTAGAACACATATACTGCAACCACGTACGTTCTCCCCTGACTTGTCCAACACCTTTCCACTCTCGGAGCTCCTTCTTAACTTATAACGTAATATTCTACGACCTAGTAGGTTCATAGCCTTCATGCATGACAATACAGTATATAAATCTTTTCGCATATTTCATCATTTTAAATAAACAACGTTTGGAAAACACTTGGGTACTCATGACCCCATCACTCTTATAACTTCGACGCCCTGCACAACGATTCGAGAATCGTTTGCATGCATCTTTCCGTGAACCTTAATCTTACTCAATTTCGAACGATGTTATCACGGCAGTAATACGTTGAATGAAAATCCTTTCGTACGACACCATTTCGAATTAAATTACTGACACCAAGTAAACCAGTCGGTTCTCACACTCTTTTATATGATATCAATCGGTTAAAATTCATTTGATTGTAAAAGTTTTGCTGGCACACATCTTCTTGCCCTTTTTGTAATAATTTAACTTATCATGAAAAATGTGAAATAATTTGCAATCGTTAGGCTCAAAATTTCATTGTGCAATGTGAATGAAATCACCTTTTCTTTTAACATACGCTTGCATATTCCGACCTCTTTTTGATCAAAATTGATATTTACACATTTAATTTAAATCGTGAAAATTTTCATGTGATATTTAAGAAAGCTATGCATGAGACTCTACTTGCAATTGAAGGCTACTCACCCTAGCAAGGTCGACCGTTTTACCCACGCAACTTATCCTTGACACTCTTCCTTCGCCCAAGGGTCGCCCTCTCGGTCAAGCACTAACTTGATGTACATGCGTTCCACATCTCACTCACTCAACCATTTCACACTATTTTCGCTTTGATTGACTATCTCACCTTCTACTTCTACACGCTTTCGATTCACTATGAGTATCTTATTCCATTTATCCTGCCAATGAAAAGCTAGACTAAAAAGTCAGGGCTCCATTGATACTTTCAAGGTTTTGACAATGTTCGATCTTACCCTCCCAACTGATCTATCCCATGGTTTCCATAACTAGGACTCTCCCGAAACTGGAGTCTTACTCAAACTCAAACATTCATCCTCTCTGAATCCACGAAGAGCTACCTCTAGACGACTCATAACATTCTTCACAACGTTTCTTCTCTACGATGTCTACATACATCACATCATAATGACTCTTACACGACACTTCCCCAAGCAATGGAGCTCGGTCTATCCCTCAGGGATCTTGCTGACCTATTCCTCAACGCTCTCCCAGCCATAGCGCTAAACTGAAAGAAACCGATAGTTAATCCTTACTAGACGTGACACAACAAATTTGCTATAAGTAAGGTATTGTAAGCACGCACATGTACCTGTAAGTTCGTGATTACACTGGCCAGGTGTAATCCCAAACTTACCTTACACGTTTGTCCTTGGCACCTTATTCCTAAGCGCATTTATAGTGATTGTTCCTAGAGGCAATCCTATGTCTCGGCTGTGTTCCTCATCTTACAGTTTAAGTTTAGGCCCTAATGGTCACCTAAATCCCTTAAACTAAGGCTCTGATACCATTTGTAACATCCCGAAATTCATAACAAGAATTAATCTAGAAAATAGCATTCATATTACATTATTATCTTGTTCATAAACATTCATTTCGCTATACTAAGCAACATTTACAGCGGAAGTCTCTATTCCACAGCCGAGCACTATATCTATAGTTATCAGTCAAAACTTGGAGTCGCTCTAGTCTCCAAATCCTCCTTGAGTCACTCCTAGCTCTCACTAGAAGAACCCATAGCGCGCTTACCTGAAAATGGTTTAGTTTTTGAAAAGCGAGGGTTAGACCAAAAGGTCTAGTGAATTCCCTCCATAGACATTTATCACGGTAAAAAGATCATTTCATAAAGAAAATACTTTCACATCTTTCTCATAACATCATCCAAGGTTAAACACGGGGTTCAGGGAACTGCATAAGCTACTCCGATCGGGGCCTAACAGACACCCTCTCGTCTACGCCGGAATCCAAATGGACTCCCCGTTCCTTCATGTAGGAGAAAACAAATTCCAACCTACAAGCTAACCTCCATATGCCCAAGGGATCAGAGATCCCAAGGTACCCCGTCCCCACCGTGCCACCGACTCCACATAGCATACACATACATTGAAACCATATTCATGAAAACATAAAACATCTTTCGTGTTGTGGGTAGACATGTAAATCATGGAAGCATGCATAAGCTTTATAAATCAATTCATGCTCGATAAAGAAACCGTATTCAGTAAAAATGGTACGTCATAAAAAGGAGTGAGAGAACTCACCTTTGCTTATCGTAGAACGCACTTCTTAAACTCTTCCCAGCTAAACCAATCGAACGCCTAAGGGCAATAGATCCTCATCAGATAAAACGGCTCAACCTACTGTCCAGCACCTGGTTTCCGGGTACTGACTTGTCCGGATACCACACTTGTCCGGATACCACACTTGTCCGGATACCACACTAGTCCGGATACCATACTAGTCCGGATACCATACTAGTCCGGATACCATACTAGTCCGGATACCATACTAGTCCGGATACCATACTAGTCCGGATAACATACTAGTCCGGATAACATACTAGTCCGGATACCATACTAGTCCGGATAACATACTAGTCCGGATAAACCCCCACCCGGAAACCACCATGGAGTTCTACCCGGACACTAGCATCCGTATCCGGAAATCACCATATCATCAAGAACTGAAGGTGTCCGGATACGACTGCTGTCCGAAAATAAATTTCTTAAAAATGATTTCTAACCCGATTTTAGCCATTTGCTTGATTAGGTAACCATAAGGGTTCATCCACCAACCCCAAACACCCAAATAATCCCACTTTAATCTCTTAAAATCGATTCAAAATGACAAAACCCATAAAACTTCATTTTAAGGGAAAAATGGTGAAAATCCATTAATCTGTAACATCAGTCTTAAGAATCCATAACAAAGAGAAGGAGGAGCACTACCCTAATCAGAAGAACGAATTAGGATGTTTTACCTTCATATTCTAGCTTGATTCTTCCTTTCACTCTTGATTTCTTCTCAAGCCTTCTTCCTTTCTTCCTTTCTTCCTTTCTTTCTTCCTTAGCCACCAACACCAAGAGCACTCCCACACAACACTGATTTCAGCCAAATGGAGGCTACCCTAGGGATTGGAGTCTATATATATACTTCATAAATTGACAATCTAGTCCCTCAAGTTAACTTCCATTTATTTCACTTTGACCACCAACTTTAAAACTCACTAGAATTTTGGGTTGTTACAGAAAATGAACAGGCAAAAAGATCATGTATTCTTTAGGTGTAGCTTGGCAAAGCAGGCAATAAAGGATACATTGTCGTGGTGCCACCTATTGATGGGTGTGGGACTTGAGGTGTAGCTTGTTATAGCAGGCAATATAGTTCGACTTGAGGTGTAGCTTATTAAAGTAGGCAATAAAGTCACGATCTGAGGTGTAGTTCGATAACATAGATATGTGGCTTAACTTTGTGTTCCACCACGTATAATGGAAGCGGGTCGCCCCCGTCACCGAAAGGTGTTGTTTGGGTATTGAATTTTATTATCCATGCATATATATATATATATATATATATATATGTGTGTGTGTGTGTGTGTGTGTATATATATATATATATATATATATAGAGAGAGAGAGAGAGAGAGAGAGAGAGAGAGAGAGAGAGTTATCTATGATTTATGGGTTGAATATTATGCCCCATCTGTTTTTAAATGTTTCAGGATATAAAGTTTTATCAGCGTTTTCATAAATTGGGAGTTTATTTACTATTCACGTATTGGGTGTGTTTTGGGTGAGTTTACTTTACGAATGAATGTTTTAATTTGGGGTTTTCGTCTATAAAATTGTGTGTGTTGGAAAACGTTGATATTGGTGTTTCCATCCCATAAAATGTGTGTTATTGGCAAACAGGTCGTTTTCATATCTATACTATATTATAAAGCATTTAACCACATAACTCTTAAAGACAAGTCTTTAAGCATATGGTACAAGCTTTTAAAGCATGTTTACTTAAAATTTAAGAGAGAGAGAGAGAGAAAGAGAGAGAGAAACTCCTCATTTGAAACCCACATGACATCCAACCGAACCCACCATTACTTCTCTTTTTGAGACGACTCCTCGGTTACTTCGATTTTTGAAAATTGCGGAGGTCTCCTCGTCTCCTTCCACCGAGTATAAGCATGGCTTCAGAATCATTTAGGGTTCTTCATCATCTGCTTTCTTCATCGGCTCACAGGTACGATTTAGGGTTCTTCATCTTCTGAATCATAATTTTTTAAATTGGTTGTTCTTCATCTTTTTAGATTCTCTCGTCTTTCTTTGTAAATTTGTGTGTATGCGTCAGAGGGTTTTTACATTGTGGGTATACATGTGGTTTGATCTTCTTCTTTCTTTGCACACTCTATCTATAATCGTTGATGCCCATCTGTGCAGAATCGTCGACCTCCGAAAACCACTCTTCTTCATCGTCAATGGTTTGTGCGGGTCGAATATCAGATATGTCGATCTAGATCGTTGGTGCTGCTTAAGAACATCTTTGTGTTTGTTCAATGTGCCGATTCAGATTTGGGTTTCTTCTCAGGTTTATGTTTGTTACATTTGGGGTTCTAATCGATTTTGTTTCTATTTTTCTAATCGAATTCCCTAATCGTCTTTGTTTCTATTTTTCTAATCGAATATCAGATATGTCGATCTTGTTGTTTGATTGTCTTTCTAATCGATTTTGGACAAAACAATACACCAAAATCGAGTGAGAAAACCAGAGGTCGCTATCGTTTGTTTTTCGATTGGGTAAGTTAAAAAAATATTGTAAATCAATGGAGTAGCAGGTATTAAGAAAGAAGAAGATGAAGTTAATGGAAATAAGAAAGGTGAAAGAGTTTTTTAAGGCTGTAGTTGCTCCTGTAGGGTTGTTTTTAGCAAGTCTTAATTAGAATAGTTGGATTTGTCTATGTATTTTGGATATTTTGCATCATAATAAACTCATAATATCATGGATCTGTTCAGAGAATTTCCACTTTTACCCTGTTTTCTATCTTCAATTTCTGTGAGGAACCTATGATGCACCCATTTGAGATTTGTATCAGATGCGTATGTTCTTATTATACTATATTTGTTTAGTCAATGGAAGATCAGATCGAGCAAATGGGAATTAAGATAGAAAACCAACAAAAGGTACACTATTTTATTGTTTGTTTGTGTGCTAGAAGCAAGTTAATGTTTGGTAATGTAGTTCAGCTGTTACTCCAATCTCTTTAATACTATTTGGTCCAAATACAACAATATCTGGAATTGCAAACTCAATTTAATGCCCGGGTAGAGGAGTGCACTGCTTTGAGCAACAAACTTGAGTCAACACAGGTAAATTAACTTGTAATTGTTGTGGAATTCTTAATATTATTTATTATTATTATTATTTTTTTTTTCTTTGTATGACAACTTGAACCAAACAAATACGGTGTTAGCTAATACTGAGGACACGCTGAAGAGATGTCAGTATGCTCTAAAGGAGCGAGATTTTATCATATATGAACAGAAAAAAGCAGGTATATCTGATTGTTTTTGGTGTCAATGTTTTTGTCACTTTGCATCTTTTACATTAAGATGAATATTGTGTACATAAAATGCGTTGGCTCAGCAAGCATGTGTTCTCCGGTCCGACTTAGAGAAAGCTCTTCAAGACAACGCTTCATTATTTATGAAGATTGGTATGTATTCTCTTATATAATGGTCATGTTTTTTGTCTACTTGTTTTTTGTCTACTTGTTTTTTGCATCTCTAACTATTTGTTTCACAACTTTATGCAGCAAGAGAGGATAAACTGAATCCTTGTAGGAGACTTTGATGAAAGATGATATTAATTTTCTAATTTATTTATAATAAAGTTTGTGTTTGATTTTTTTTTCTTTGGTATATATGGTTATCCATGGAATTTTGAAACAAACAATTCAAAACTCAAGCACTAGAATTGCTATTTTTATACAATAAAAATGTATTTGTCATTGTTTGGACGGTTTTCAAGGTAAGAATCGAAACATCAATCCAAAATCCAAACCCAGGTATGATCGTCTTATTATTTATTTTCCACCTTAATGTCTCTCAGATTACAGGTTTGCTGGTTCAAATCTTGTAATTAGGGTTTTGTTTTCTAACAGAAGGATATGGCAAAAGAGGGTTGTGGTTAAGGAGCATTGCTTATTCGGATGCTATTGGTCAAAGTTTCAATGTCGACTTTGCACATTATGTTGTTGACTATGTAACCATGAATCAAGAGTAGCTCAGTTTTACTGGTTGCCCGAGGCTGTTTATGATCCTGCTTCCAAGCCGGTTGTTCTTTGGCTCAATGAAGGTTTAATACTCAAGATGCTTCTTTTTACGGTATGGTATTTCTATTTTGAGTTTCTATTCAGCTCTTATTTGGATCAAATGTTGTTGGTATTTTTTACAGGTATCAAATGCTATGTTTTTTTCTCTAATACATATGTTTTGCTGCTCTTATTTGGATCAAATCTTGCTGGTACTTTTTCCAGGATGCAAATGCTATGGTTTTTCTAGGTATCAAATGTTTCAGGTTTATATATCGATCAAATGCTATTTTGAAAATACAGGAAACACCCAAAGAATTACACAAGTGCTAATACTTTAGTTAAGCTGGATTATACATTAGAAAGTGAGAATGTTATGTTTCCTTGTAAAGAAATCACCATAAAAAATGGGTATGCTATGTTTCTTTAATATGGTGTCAATTCGTTGTAGCTTAAGTTGTTGTTAATTTTAGGTCGCTTAATCCATCGACTAATATTGCATTAATTCCTGCCTAAATCTCTTTTGAATTACTTTGTTCTTGATGTGTTGTGTAGTTCCTTTGTACGTCTGAAGCTTATCGAAGAGTTGGCCTTCGGTGTTGTTGAGATTTACTTCAAAAATTCTGCTGCTGATATGGGCCTTATTGGTATGGTTTTAAAAATTATTTGGTTTTTGTAAAGAGTTCTCATTGGATTAGCCTTTTAAGTTTTTTAATATGGTAACTAGATATGGCCAAAAATAGTGATTTGTACCAATGAGAAGCATTTAGTTTGCCTTTATATGGACGTTGGTTGGTTTTTTCCCTAAGCATTTAGGTAGCTGGTATCCTTTTGTAAAAATGGGTATTACCCATTTATTGTATGTCGCATTTTTGTTTTTTGTAGACTTTTTTTTATACAAGTTTTGGTGATCATTTATACCAATAGAACAACCTATAGAGAATTATGGAGTAGGAATTTCAAAATTAAGGTTTTGGTGCCAGTAGGTTGATTCTTGGTTACACATCTTACTTTATCAGGTAAGATTGTCGTCCATCGAAACGATATCATATGCAACAATTTACCTGGTAAGCGTTTATCACCATCATGTTCCTTGGGTAAGGTAAATGACCCGGTACACGCTTACAGGGTAAACGTTTAATAAAAGGCCACTTAATGATTTGTGATTTATTCTATTATGTATGCAGCAAGAACAATAGGATTTTCAATGAAAATATGGGTGGAAAGATGAAAGCATAAGTCTTAGTTCACCTTTATCATTTTATAACTCTTAGTTAATAATGTATTTCTACGATTCATGGATTTCTTTTGATAAATGGATCACGACTACGAGCATTTGGTTCCTTGTATGTTTTTTAGTTTTTTTCTTGGTTGCTCATGGGTGTTCTTTGTGCTATGTAATTTCTATTTTTATGTGTTCTACATCTTCTTTCCAATTCTATTGTTTACTATGAAAGCGATCTTGGATTGAATGGTTATGAGGCTGGTACAAGATTGTACGGAATGCAATTTGGTTTCTTTGTATACAACTTTAGTTTAATATTTTTTTTTCAATTGGGGTCTTCCGCCATCGTCTTCCAGAAACTACGGTCGCCGCTGTGGACTTTGGTTTTCCACTATTTCCTTCGTCAGCCACCACTGCACCACCAGCATGACACACGGTGACAAAGCCACCGATGTAGTATTGTAGTAACATACTCCATTCTTGCTTCTTACTTTAGTTGATTAATTCTTAGATCTTACTGTTGATCACTTTGATTTTCATGGGTTGTAGTGTTTCAATGATTATGAAGGTGAAAATAGCAGCAGGAATTGCTCGATTGATGGTTTTCTTGCAAAAGAAACCAGTTGGATTTATTTGGAAACATGTATCATAGAAGAACATTCAACGAGTATTGAATTGATAGAAATAAGACTTTCCTCGACGAAGTACTTGTTGAACTCTTTTGCTATAGGTATAAAAATTCCTAATCTAGGTTGATTCATTTGTTCCACTTTTTGGTGTACAAAAAGTATGGATGTTAACCTATTTTTGTATTTATGTGTTTTAGCTAATAAAAGTTGATAAATTTTCCAAATATCTTGATTTCTTTATCACTCAGGCATGAAAGCACACACAAAGGAGTTTCCTTTTTTTTTGCATTTTCTTCTTAATTTACCAAAGTATTTAATGTTGTGTGATTCCCTATGATTTATTTCTTTATTAGTAATTGGCTAGAATTTATACGTAAGAAACCACACCAATGGTTTAGAAATTTGAACTTGGGAGGTATAGGTTATTATGAAAGCAAACTTCAAAAACAATTCAACGATCTACGTTTTTTATTTTACAATATGAAAGCAAACTACGATAACAAATGTTTGGACTTCATTAGTCATATCCAGGTCCTATTAGGAGAAGGTTTCTACATTGAGAGAACATCCAAACAAACAATCGAGATATTGAAAAGAAGACGTAAGGATCTGGAGTTGCATTGTATTTGTTAAAGAGAAGAGCAATAACAATAGCTGTAATCAACGACCCTATTATTTGATGTGCATACAAATCCTTAATCCAAGCCTCACCTTTCACTGTATGATGTGTGAAAGATCTTATAGATCATCGTTTTCTAAGATAGAATCATTGCTAGGATCTATTTGATGGAATGTGTCCGTAAGTCAAACTATGTGTTTTATTTGAAATAAAATGAATTTGTACTATTCACTCTTTTTTACATTTTCATATTTTATACCATGAAAAAACTCTTATTATACCAAGTGTCTAAAAGATATCATGCAAGAATTTGATATTCAAAAATGAAATGTATCTTGAAAATAACATTTGCATCCCGCCGCATTGTGCGGTTAATCAACTAGTTTTAAAGTAAATCATTTTGGAAATCATGATTTGGGTTGCACTTGTTCTTTTAACGATTTATAAAGAATCATGATGAAAATTCTTGAACTCACTAGGCGTTAGCCTAAGTCGGCTTGTGCATCAGGTTCCGGTTGTGAATTGTACTAGCGACACTGTGAAGAGATGAGTGCGAGATTTATGCTCGAGAAGAGAGTAGCCTTTGGATGAAGTCTTTCGCCCTTTGGAATAGCAACTCGTATTGGGTTTAGTAACACCCGACCTATTTATTTACTCTTGAGGCAAGACTTTAGTTATTAGTTGTTGAGGTCAATTGTAGAATTTGACTCGAAGTATTTCAGGTATTGATTTGTAGAAGAGGATTTTATCCTTCATTCGATGTAATAATGAAGATTTAAATTAGTTGCTCTTTCCAAATTTGAGGGTGTTACAAGTTGGTATAAGAGCATAAGCTTGAGAGATTTAGATATTGATTTTTGGATACCTAGAGTCAAACTAGCGCACTACTAAGTGTTTGAAAGTGAGATTGTACAATTATGCACTTTAAGATAGGATACTTTAAGATCGATAGAGTCACTGGAATCGGGAATCATAACAAGGGTAGCAAGGATCTTCATGTACGGTACGTTCATAATTACACTTGGCCAGTGTTATAGTGAACTTACATGTTACATGGGTGTGCTTGGATTTCCTTTATGTGATAACCGATGGGGTAGTGAATGAATTTCTAGTGATTAGTCATTAGAAGAAGTTTATGGTTATAACATTGTCACTTTGAGTGGCAGCTAAGCATGATGAGTACATTAAGTTGACCATTTCAGGTCAGAATTATTGGTTGAATTAACTAGAACCATAAGTTTATTGAGTCGTCATGTTTCGAAAGGGGAATTGCAAGGTTAACCGATTTAGGCTCTGATTATTACCTTAAGGTGGTTGAGCATTCGAATGTCGGTAGTGTGTCTGGTGGACTTGAGGAGCGTAAAATTAAGACTTTGAGTCTCGACCAAAGTCATGCACGACATTTGTTTCTAAAATAAATTGCATAAATTAATTCTTATGTTCCCAAATCATCATACGGGTTATATTACGAAATTTTGGAAAAAAACGTTTAACATGCACAAGATTTTAAACCATGACATTAAACGTGCATAAAATTTGTTTATTTGCATTCGGTTGAAAACCTTGTCGAGATTTTCTCTATCCTCGTTGCTGCCAGACGCTATTCCCAGATATTGTAAATATCCATGCTTTAATATTGTTTTGGGGTCTTGGACAAGTAACTGCGAATCATGACCTTAATATTGGATCTCCTCCACGTATATTAAGGTTTTGAACGAAGAGTTATTTCTATTGTTTTGGTGTTTGAGTTTTATTAAGAATTTATTCCATGCGGGATTTGTTGAGAAGTGTTACTCTTTATCGTATTGCAACAAAAAGGGGATTTCATTGCATGATATTTGTATGATAGTTTGATATTGTATGATTTTGATAATATAGTATGATTTCTCGGCTGAGTTTTGTATTGGTACATTTCATTGCATGATATTTGGAGTACGAATTGATTTATACTCATGGGGTGAGTAAGTGTATAAGAGTGCCATGATAGTTTATCCTAATGCCTTGTTTTGTGCATTTTCGGTCGTAGTAACCGTCGCTTTTGATATTCACATATGCGTTATCTTGGCTATCGGTATGCATAACATTACAACCACCATTTTTGGAACAAAGATGCATATTGTTGGTACGACTTGGAATTTGAAGCCAATCTAAATCATATAATGTACAACTAAAATGCGTGCACATATCGTTTTGATAAGTTTTGAGAAATAAACCAATACATACGGGTCTTGTTGGAAATTTCATTTTATGTCACTATATGGTTAAATGTGAAATTTTGGAACATGATTATGTGAAGCTCATCTTTGGGGTTTTTATACAAATGTTATGTTGCACACTTTTTATTACAAAGGATCATTTTCCGTACATGGCGTAATTAATTTCATGTTAGGACCATAGTGGTTCACTGGAAGAGTTTGTCGCCCTTACTTTTGCGTTTTGTTACTAACTTGAAAAAAAGTCAATTAGATTTCGAAATGGTTTTAAAGGTGTGGCAAGTGTGGCCACTTTGCACAACTGTCGGGTACGTGGTAGTAGATTTTTACACGTACGATTAATTGTTATAAATCCTTCGTGTTGAAAAATCTTATAAAATTTTCGATTGGCATATTTGTTGAGTCTTACACTTGAAACCTTGAACTCGTTGAGACCTTAAAAGTTAATAAACCCTTGTGAATGGGTGAGGACGTATAGAGCCTTGATAGTGGAAGTCTTGGATAGTCCGATCTGTGGTAGTATTGTGATTCGAATAGAACTGTTTGTAAAGTCAATGTACTTATGAGTAACTGAAGGGTTAGACTCGTAGTATTCTCTATTCATGTTTGTAGCGAGCCGTTCGTTTCGACAACCCTTAATTTGGAAGTGGGGTAATTATTTGTAGAGGAGTTGTGTGGGACTCTTGGGATATTGTGTTATAACCTTGGTCTATTGTTGGTAGGCGATGAGCGAGTTTGCATGGGAAGCTTTGTTGTGAATCGGGTCATTTTGCAAATGCAAGGTTCTGACTTTTGCATTTTAAGGCCAAGAACAGTTGAAGTACCTAGGGTAGTATAGCTGGTTCCTAAAAGACATTGCGGAAATAGGTGATGACTTTAGGAAACTTAAGTTGTGGTAAGTACATATAGATGGTTGGCATTTTCTTGTTTGGTTAGGAACTTTTCGATTTGACGTTTGATACTTAGACGTATTATGGGAGTTGTATAATTATTTGGGGTTTGAGAATAATCAACTCTTTATAGAGTCAATACTATCTGAAGTCTAACTGATAGTCCAGTGTCGGGAACGATTGGATTAAGGGTCTTGTGGATATTGGGTGATGATCGTATCTTGCGACGATTGGAGTATAATTTTAGAACGTATAGATCTGAATTGAGCTCATTATTAGGAGAACTATATCAAGGAAAAAGAGGAAGAATACTTTACGATGATAATTTTTGAAGAGTTTGGTGAGATTGTCGTGGTAGGCTATAAGTAAAAATCTTTTATTAAGGAGGCTTTGATTTGTCAGGGTTAAATTATTGACGTGATAGTCAGTACATTGTTTCAAAGGGGTGTGTTTGGTTGTAGTCGGATGAGGGCATCTCCAATGGGTTACACTATATTTTACACTAAATTTCAAAAATAGTGTAAAAAGTAGTGTAAATTTTAGTGTTAATAGTAAATCTTCTCCAATAGGTAACACTATTTTTCACACCAAAGCTAAAAGTAGTGTTAAAAGTGATGTAAAAAGTAGTGTAAATGAATAGTGTTACACCAAATCTAGTGTAATAATTCATTACACTAAATTTTGTGTGAAAAATAGAGACCCCATTGGAGATGTGAATAGTGTTATTTACACCAAATTTAGTGTTTAGTGTAAGATTTAGTGACCCCATTAGAGATGGTCTGAGTGGATGCGAGATACATCAAAGTGTTGGATGCTAAAGGAAAGAGTATCACAGCTTGATAGAGGTTGTTAGGGGGAAAATTAAGGTAGATTCATTTTGAAATAAAGTGGTGTAATTGAGTAGTTGAAGTCGTGAACTACCGTAGAGGTAGTATGGGCCACCTATGGTTGGGAGGCAACCGAAGTCATGCGGTTAGAAACTACTCTAGCGAAGTTAGATGTTCACTCTTGTATGAGTGTAACGTAGTGAAGTGGATATTGGATGTGAGAGTCAAGATGGCATTTTTTCAGGTAGTTATCTGATGATGATGATAAGGTCGAAATAGTTTGGAGACACATTCTTGGAAGGAAAAAATGGTCGCTTTGGTGGAAAAGATGCTATTTGAGACTTAAAACTCTATGACGTGCCCTTTGACTTGGGTAAACGACAAGACAGTTGTCGGATTTGTTTTCCATGTTGTGAAGTGTCTTTGGATCGTCTCATATTCCTCTCATAGTTGCAGTGCGAATTGGGATCTAGATTGCTTGACCTCAATGTTCACGAGGTTTCTAAGACCATGATTTACCCGTGGTTAGAATGAGAACCGACATACTTTTGGGGGCCAAGGAAACCCTATAGGTTCTATTGGTGTAGTGTAATGCCTTGTGTAAGAACTAGATTTCGCGGACGAAATCATTGTAAGGTTAGGAGGACTGTAACACCCAGAATTTTCGGTAAGTAACAATATTAATTCTTCCTAGTCATCTTTCCAGAATAGGTCTTCGTTTGGCATCATATATTTTGGGAACGTAGTATGCTATATCAAGAGATTTCGTGAGCGAAAAATTTGAATTTCGGGTCCCGGACACCTCGGGCGACAATGCTAGCGAGAGTGCCAGACGGGCACAATCGCCCGGCAAAATTGGCGTGCCGACACCTGGTCACTCGCAGTACACTATCAGCGAGAGTGCACGGCGAAAGTGACATGAATCACGATCGCAGGACATACTCACGGGGAGAGTGTGCCCCTCGCGCGGTACAATACGTGCGATGTTGTCGACGAAAGTGACACTTTGTCACAATCGTCGGGCATACTCTCCGTCAGGCTCCAGACTTCATTAAAACCCATTTTCCTACTTTTCTCACTCATTCTTTCATCTCCTTCCTCCAAAAACTCTCTCAACCGAACCCCTTTGCTTTCATTGTTGAATTTGATCATTTGAGACACCAAGACTTGAGATTTCAAGTGATTCTTCATCTTTTAGCAAGGTTTTGGAATCTAGAAGCTAGAGCTTCTTCACTTCCTCCCTATCATCAATTTTTCTAGGATTTCATCCAACCCCTTTCACCATTTTAAAAATTTGGAGTTTGAGGTTCATATTAGTGACCCTAGGAGTATATTGTTGGTGGATACAAGTTGTGGTTAAGGTAATCTTCTCTTTTCCTTCACTTAAGAAATTAGGGTTATATGGTTCTCATTTCTTTTCCATTCTTGGAGCTTGGTTTAACATAGAAATGTTTGTAGCCAAGTATTGTTGTGGAAAACCTAGAGCTCAGTGGAAGAATTCAAGATCTCATCCAAGGAACTCATGTTTGTGGGTAAAACCTAAATTTAGCCTAAATCTAGCAAGGTGAGTTCAAGTTGATTTGTGAAAACATTGTACATGCCAAAAATGTTCATTTTAGAGTATTTATGTGTTTTACATGATTATTATCAAATGTTGAAATGTTTGACGAGTTTTGCTATTGAAGTGATAATATTTTATAAACCTTGTGAAACACCATTTTTGGGACTTTCGGACACTTTGTCAAATAAATCATAAATGAATGTGTTTTGATGATTTATCTTATAAATGAAGAGTAACTGGAAATAATGCACTTTTAACGTATATTTTTGAAATATGTATAGATTATGTTATGGGACGTTTTGGAAGTGTAAATGGTGTGAGCTCCTTTGTAAAAAGGGTTTGTCCCAACCCAAGGTTCTGTTTTGGGTTATTCATGAGTTTGAAGCATGGGTTTGCATAAGCGTGAGTCGTTTACGTTTTATCACATTTTATGGCTTTTAACATTTAACATATGGTCAATCGATTGGTTGAGCTTATGGCTCGGTTTTCGTCCTTATCGGGTCTTGAAGGACATCCGTCCGATTTTAATAGCTTAATGTGGAGCTTTGGGTGTGAGTTGCATTTGTTAGACTGTATTTGGAGAGTACATGTTTTGAGTGCGTACGTCATTCATTTAGAGTCATGTATTTTAGACTGTAACGCATTGGATCCATACGCATGTAAGTCAGTCATATTTTATTAGTGAGGAGTCATGATATTCTCACTTTGAGAAATATGTTGTGTGGGCAGTGTTGTCCCGGTTTATGGAGATGAATCTTTAGGGGTTGTACTTTAGGACCATAGGTTTTATGGTTTGGATGCTCTAACTCTTGTGCACGAGGGTTAAACATATTTGGGTCATCAAGTAAGGAGTTGAGGCTCCTATCTTGAATGCTAGTAAGTTGCACTAAAGGTCTAATGGAAACCTTGAGGTTGTAACTTACTAGAAAATGAATAGGCAATAAGATCGTGTATTCTTGAGGTGTATCTTAGCAATGCAGGCAATAAAGGATATGGTGTCGTGGTGCCACCCATTGATGGGTTTGGGACTTGAGGTGTAGCTTATTATAGCAGGGAATAAAGCCCGACTTAAGGTGTAGCTTATTAAAGAAGGCAATAAAGTCGCGGTTTTGAGGTGTAGTTCGATAATATTTCCAGGTATTGATTTGTAGAAGAGGATTTTATCCTTCATTCGATGTAATAATGAAATTTTAAATTAGTAGCTCTTTCCATATTTGAGGGTGTTCTATTATCCTTAAGCATATGATAACAATAATGAAGGCATAAGAACATAAACGCATATCATAAATCGAGCGATTCAACATGATACTGTATGTCGTAATAGAGTTTTGTAAAACTAATCTTGAGAACTCGAGTTGGGTGCAGCAAAATTGATTTATGTAGAAGTGTCATCCTCGCGTAAGGATCAAAGTCTTTTGAAACTCTATGTAACACCCTAAAATTTAAACAATTGAAATTCAGAATTTTCCGGAAAATGAGTAAATAAAACTTACAAATTACCGAACAACTATAACCCACTAATGGGGAAGTTTGTACAACCAATGTTATCAATGTATTGAGACATAACTATAACAACCTACTTAATTTAGACTTCAAATTTAGACTTCAATAACCTGATTAATATGAGTGCCAATATATCTCCAAAAATATCGCTCATCACAAAATCCGAAAAGACCGACTCCTTATGTGCTCCTAGTTGCACCAATCTCCGCCGTTAGTGGGACCTGTAAGTAACTTACACCACATCAAGTGTTAGAATAAAAGCCTAGTAAAAACTTTCATGAAATCATTAATATTTATACAAAGCATTACTACACCATTTAAATGTTACCCGGTCCGTATTGATAGCATTACCGTAATCCTCAATATTTAACATGATGTTTCACAAACGTATATAAATACAAGACATAACTTCCATCTAGGTGACAAGTATACGTGAGTGGAGTCACCTAATGATGTTAATAGGACTACACCTCAGGTTTCAGTTTTAGTTCACATACCATTTAGGCATCACATGCTCTAACCGCTTCACACCTTTATTGATTACTCCGTAGAGTTACAACTCAAAGATTTATGGAACCTTAGTGCATACCCAAGATTGATGAGTTTCACCTCATGAACATAGATATCCTTTATTGTATACTCGCTAGCAGCCCACAAAGTTAGCCTTCTCAATACCAAAACCCAATACAAATACTAAATCCTCATGCATAAGGATTTAAGTATAAATCTCATATATAATCATTTACAAGATTAGAACACAATAGCGTACCACATGATGATGACTTCTCCATACTTAATTACCGCCTCATAATCCCAAATATTTATCTTCATACAAATATATACACTTGTCCACATTTAAAGTTCCATTAAGTTTTTAAAAGCATGGTTTACGTCAAATAATCTACATATATGTGATTAGAAAACATTTAGTCCACTTATCCCCCAAAAACTCATTATTCTCTTGTTAGGTCAAATATACCCATATACCCCAACACTCCACATTTTAGTTTAAACACCCAAAATATCATTCTTCTTGTTTAATCACCAAAAACCAACATGTTTATAAGACAAATAAAATGGAAGAACTCAAGAAACTCATTTCTAGGTCAAAACCACATAATCTCAACATTTAGGTAAAAGAAAACATAATACACATGTATATGGAGTTATAAGTGCATAAGAACTCACCTAGTGGGTTTGTAAGTGAAAACCCTAATGGAAACCCAGAAGTTGAGGTTAGGAATCTTCAAAGCTTGGAGTGTATCCTCTTGGAGATGCTAGAACCCCAGATGAATCCTTTTGTTAACCTTGATTCCTTCAAGCTTGTAATCAATGAAGGGAGAGAAGGGAGAGAAGGTTGGGAGCTAAAATCGTCTATATAGAGAAAGAAATCGTTGGTTCTAAACAATGAATGAAGTTCCCCTTCAGAAATCTAGTTTTAAGCATTTAATGTAACTTGGGGGCCGATGGCAATAATGATATGCGATAGTGCCAGGGAAATCTAGTCGGGCACTATAGCGCTGGAAATGTACTGCGTGCTCCCCTTCGTCGGCGATAGTGACACGCAAATATGCCACGTGCATTCTCGACGGGCGTACTCGTTGGAGTTGTATCGCGGGTCATTCCCCACCCACGACTGTGCCAATGTGTTGGTCCCTAAACGGATATATTAATTTGTAGAAGGGGGGTTGAATACAAATACACAGGTTTTTACTTTCTAAATTGTTTATTGATAAATCATTAACAATTTACAGCTTGTTACGGAACAAGATTAAGGATAAATCCTAAATCTAAACAAGTTGGAACACACAAATTCTTGCACTAAGAAAGATGAGGAAATCACTAAGAAAATCCTATCTTATGTAAGACTTCTTGACCAGAGTTAGCAAGAGTACTTCAAAATGAAGTGGGGAAGTCTTCTTATATACTGCATGCATTTAATGCATGGCAGAATATACTTTACACGTGGCAGCAACTGATTGGTTGTAGATTCTGAATTGAGTGGACAACCTTAGTAGCGGCATGCATGAACAGTGCAGTATCAGAGTGGTTGTACGATTTCAGACAATAGGAAGGTTCTTTTCTGACAATTTGTACGGAGACGTGCAAGGGAGGTTAAGACAATAGTACTTCGTACGGAGGACTTCATGATCAGCTTATCGTTGATTCAGAGTCTTATCAGCGAGTGATAAATTCAGCGATAGCTGAAGTCTTGTACTTGATACTTCACGTTGAGTGGACAAATCTGAGTCTTCGCTGATCCGCATCAGTTCATTAGGAGACTTGTCACTGGTTCTTGAGCTTGATCTTCGACTTCAGCGTAGAACCTATGTTGACGTGAAACTTGTCTTCATGGATCATAAGTAAACAACTATGAATGTCAGCGATCACCAAATAGGTCTGAACAGGCTCAGAGCTAATGTTCCTGAGAACATAAAGGTTGGTGAACAGTTACGCTGAACAATGTATGAAAACATCAGCGATCATCCACAAGACTGAACAGGCTCAGCGCTTGGGGTATGAACAGTGTTCGCTGAATGTCTATTCTAAAGAACTAGAGTTCCTATCAGCGATACCGAATTGAGTCTTGGTATTTATCAGTGATAGTGAAACTCTAATACATTGTTTACTTACAATATTCACTAAGTAGAATATAGAGAAGGGTCATTATCAAATTACTGAGGGTTTGGATCAACAATCTCCCCCTATTTGATTTTGACATAGCAACAGAGAAAATTGCTATATTATGAAAACATAAGGATAAAAAGAACTAATAACATATTTGTCCCTTTTACTGTTTTCTGGGATCTTTTCTGTACTGAGTGGAGTAAAGTACATTCGCTGAAATCTTTCTTTAAACTTCGTATCAGATTACAAGTGAAGTGGAAGGATTACAAGTACAAGCGAAATAAATTACAAGTACAAAAGGATAACTGACAAAATAGAAGAGTAGAGGCGATCCTATCAGCTTACAGAGGTTCTTCCTTGATGAGAAGTTCATCAAGGGTCTTGTCAGTGGGGATCATCCAGTCAGGAACATTTACTCCTTGTTTTCTTTTGTTCAGCGCTTCGTCGAAAATCAAGGGTTTAAGATGTTGTGCCTGAATGTCTTTTTTGAAGTCACACCACCAGATGAGATCGCTGAGCTGTTCGATTGGAGTTTTGTGTAGCTCATCGATCCTTTGAAAGCATTTTCATCCGTCGTAGTCGAGAAAGAGTATTCCATAAGGATTGCCAACGACTTTACCAGGGACGAAATCTTTACCGAGTGGCAGAGATAAGTCAAGGGCGGATAGATCAGGGTCAGGACCAAGCACTTCAGCGCGAGAGAAATCGATGCCAGTTTCATTTCTTATGATAGGACTTGAGTCTGATTCTTGACTTTACTTTGAAGCCCTTTTTCTTTTCATCTTGAGATCAGGAGGAGGAGGTATATCCACGCAGGAAGATACAAGATCAATCTGTCGATTTATCAGCTTTTCGAAGTGATCCTTGTACTTAGATGGAGACGTCTGGATAGCTAACCTCATTTCCAGCCATTCAGAGAGACCATATCTTACGATAGCTTCAGCACCGAATTTCTCAGTTTGGCCATTCTCTCTGAATACTTGAACATCAACAAGAGGTACGAGAGTTGTTTTTCCAGTGACAAATACCTTGTTGATATTCGATGGACGATATCTGAAGTGAATTCTCTCTTTGCTCCATTCGAGGGTGCACTGAAAGACTTCAGTCTTCTTCTCCACAATCTTGTGAGTTTCTTCCCATAGCTTACGTTGGACCTGAATAGGAACACGTTTCAGCTTGGGGTCTTGGACTGCTTCTTGAGCAAGCTGAATGGCGAGCGATTTATCTTTCTCTTCAGCTTTCTTCCTGTCAGCGAGTTGACGTTCAGCTCTGAAGTGATCAGCGTACTCTTGCTTTGAAATTTTGAATTTTGGAGGCGGCGGCAAGATGATTCGCTGATCTTCAAGTCGCTTGATCATTTCTTCTCTTCTTCTCTGATCTTCTTCACTTGGTTGTTGAGGAACCAAAGAAGGTATTTTTGAGTGAGAGAGAGTCTGTTCTTCAGCATCATCAGTCTCGGTGATTAAATCCAAGACTGGGATTATTTCCACAGCTTTATCAGCAGCTGGTTCTTTAGAATCCTCAAGCAGGGGAGAGGACTAGCTGAAACACAGCGATCGTTCGATTAAGAACTTTGGATAGAACAGAGAGGGAAGAAGTGGGTTGTGTATAGGCTTTTGGAGAGAGTAGAACTGATAAGTGTATAGATAGAGGAGGGATGCAGAGTAGGGAAAGTTATATACCTGACGAGCTGGCTTTTGAAGCAAGATCATCAGATTGTCGTCTTTAGAGACGCCTTTGCCTTTGCCTTTCGGCTCAGACACTGAGGTCTTTGTCCGCTCCCGTGTTGGTTCTGTTATTTTTACTCCCGTAAGCGCCTTAGTCCTTGGAGTGATAAAGAACGCGTCATCATCTTCATCATAATCATCATCATCATTATTATCTGATGATGATTCATCTTCAGGGATGTCGATGGCTTCATCATCTTCAGTTTCTGAATCAGACTCTTTGGCAGCTTCTTCGAGTTGCTCCCCCTCAAATAAAGAGGTGAGCTTCTCGGTTCCCTCAGGGTTATCAACTCCCTGAGGACCAACGGTTGTGGTTGCCTGAAGTTCAGCAACATCTTCATTTGTCTTCTTCTTCCCCTCGATAGATTCATCATGGGGAAGGTCTTTTGAGTTCTTCGTCTTCTCCCCCCCTTCCTCATGATGCGATGGGGAAGAGTGGGAGGAATCAGCGGCGGTTTCTTCAGCAGGTGGTGTTGGTACTCTGTCTTCCAGGCCAGAGCATCCAACACAGGCTTGAATCTCCCCTAATATGGTTTCCAGACCAGTTATAGAGGAGGGGATCTTCAGAAGTTCATCCCGATCAGCCGTGGAGAATGGGGACGGTGCAGGGGCAGTTTCAGGTAGGCGATTGAGAATTTCCTGCACTATTTTCTTCACTGAATCAAGATCAGTCTTGACAGTGGATATATCTCCCTGCATCGAGCCAACTGATGTCTTCAGCGATGAGACGTCGCTGGAAATATCAGTCACTTTGGTTTTCAGAGAGCTGTAGTCCGCGTAGACATCTGCTTGGACCTTTGCAAAATCTCTGATTGCTCCATCAACCTTCTCCAATTCAGCTTTTGAGGCTTTGGCTTCCACTACTTTTGTCAGCGACAAGATCAACTTCTCAGCGTTTGTTACAGCTGAGGAGTTTCCAGAAATAGTAGTGGCAAGATCTGAGACCTTTGTTTCCATGCTTTTCAGGGAGGCATTGATGTCGCCCAAAGTAAGACCTGTAACAGTTAAGGACTTGTGAACAAAGGAAAGCTCAGATGTGTCAGGTTTAGTCACAGTGTTTAGGGGTTTGTATACCTGCAGGAGGATGGCTAAAATCATCAAAGTCGATGTGCCCGGAGAAATGTTCCATGTCATCGGCAAGATTTCCATGAGGCATAGCAAATCCTGTAGGTCTTTTATTCATCATTCCCTGAGAAGCAGCTTTAGCTTCAGGAGGAATGACGGTTGTTTCAGTTGTTGTTGGGAAAAGTGGAACAGAGTCCAAAGGATTAGAGAGAGGCGAAGGCTGAGAATTTTAGACGGGTGAAGGTTTCAGTGTTGGATCCACTGAGAATCGCTCCTTCAGACTTATGAGAGACTAAGGGAGGTGGGATAGATTCCAACTTCTTAACTTCAGCGTGTAGAGACGCTGAAGTCGGTATAAGAGGGATGGTTTGAGCAGCTGCGGCAGAGCGTACCGCGAAATCAGCCAGCGACTCATGTGAAAGGTGAGCCGGGGAATATTCAGCAAGAGAATGCTGGGTGGGTTGCTCCTTGGTTTTCTTGATCCTTTTGGAATCAAGAGAGGCAGTTGATTGTTTCCTTTTTCGAGGAGTGGTGGTTGTGGCCTGGGTATCATCGAGGGGTATTGTCGTTGAAGTAGCCACAGAAGTAGAAGAAGGAGGTCTGATAAGAGTTAAGAGAGAAGAAAGATGTACCTCATTTTCCAGCGGCTTGAAGTCGAGAACCTTCAGGCCTATCTGAGATAGTTTCAGGTCTCCGACTCTAGGATAGAGATCTCCCATTCCTTGTGCTAGCCAAGCACTGATGAACCTTGGATATGGGACCCATGTTGGACGAGGGTCAGCAGTGACTCGGAGCAACATGTCTTCAAAAATAATCTTTGCCCAGTCAATATGGAGTCCCTTCAGCAAGGAATACCCCATAGCTTGTTGAGGCTGGGAGGCCTGATCAGAAGATCCAGATTTGGCAGTGAGGCAGCTGATAAGATGTGCGAAGATGAAGTTCATCTCGCTGGGCATTTTGGATTTCTTCATGATGGTCAGCTTCTTATCTGGACGACCATCTCTTCCCAAGTCCCATGCATAGTGCATTGCATCAAAGAAAGCTATCAAGGCTTCCTTATCCGCTGAGTTCTTTTTAGGGTCAGGGAGGGGAACAAAAGGTTTGTCTTTGGATCCTGTAGGGAGGTCCAGTGCTTGCCTTAGATTTCCAAGGGTGATCTTTGAAGTACCATGATCAGTTTCGAAGACGATGGCACTAATGGTCTTGTTGGGATTTTTGGCAGAGGAAAACTGAGCCGTTCTAGTAGAATACCAAAACTGACTAAGAAGGTGTTTATCAGCTTGAGGATTTAGGGTTAGGGCTGAGGAGATAGGGCAGTGTTTGAGGAGATAGGGCAGTGTTTGAGGAGATACGGCGTCATCTAGATGAGTGACCCATTTCTTCTCAAGAAAATCCAGGAGGGCATAGGGATTGTTACTCTGAAAATGAATCTGGGTCAGGGTAAACTGTACTTGAGATGCCTTCGGGATTTCAGCAGCAACCACTTGAGTATCAGCACTAGCCATTTCTGCTATAAACACATGAAGAATATGAACAACAAAAAAATATGAGTTTATGTTTTGTCCATTTCATTTAGTATTTTGTCCATTTCATTTAGCCAAAAGTGACTTAATGAAGCATATATGATTTCCATTAAAAAAAGGATTCTGGATAATCATATGAAGAGCAAGTTTAAAATAAGAAATGTAAACTTGAAGAACAACCATGAAGGTTGTGTTCACAAAATCATGAAAGAGAATGATCTTATTTTAAAAAGCTTCTTTTGTTTTGATCTATTTAAACCAAAGATTAGATCGTAAACAAGCATAAACAATAATATCATAAGAATATTAACCTTGATTGTTAAGAGGAAGATGAACAGTTTCTTGGAGGTATGCAAATGAAACAGTAAATCTTCAAGAATTTTTTAGAGAGAAATTGTTCGCGTGAGGAAAAAATAAATACTCGAGAAGTATTTATAGAGTGAGGAGAGAGAGAAAAACTATGAGCGGGAAAGTTTTTCATCATGACACGGACACGTGTTAGCATTTCATTGGACGAAAGAACGAACGTGCCAACGTGTGTCAGAAGAACGTGCCAGGGGTTTATCCTGTAAGGATGACGTCAGAAACGTCCTTTCATATTTTAAAATGTCTTTGAGGTTTTGGAAAGCTCGGGGATTATTTGGAAAACATGAAGTACTGAATGTTGAAATATCAGTAAGATTTTAAGAATTTTCAAAAGTGTCGCTGATGAGGAAAAGAGTTCAGCGACATGAGTTTGTTTTGAAATCTTGCATTTACATGCGAGTGACAGAGAGAGAATAACATACCTAGGTATCAGCGAATCATTTTTGTTCAGAGAGTTGATGATAATATGGGTTATACAGGTTCATATATATCACTGATCACTTGTCATTTTACAAATTTTAACGCTGAGGTTTATCAACAAGTAATGAACTGATCAAATGTGAACCGCTGAAGATTTTTAATCTTCAAAGTTCAGCATTCCAAGCTCGCTGATGAGAAAGTTGAATCTTGTCTCATCAAGAGGTTTGGTAAAAAGATCAGCTAACTGAAAATCAGTGGGGATAAAATGAAGTTCTATATCACCATTCATCACGTGGTCTCTGATAAAATGATACCTGATTTCGATATGTTTTGTCTTTGAGTGTAGCACTGGATTGTTGGCTATAGAAATGGCACTTGTGCTGTCGCAATAGATTGGAATTTTGGAGAGCTGAAGGTCATAGTCCAATAGTTTATTTTTCATCCATAAGACTTGAGAACAACAGCTTCCAGCGGCTACGTACTCAGCTTCAGCAGTTGAGGTGGACACTGAAGTTTGCTTTTAACTTGTCCAACTCACCAGCTTTACACCCAGGAGCTAACAACCTCCAGTGGTGCTTTTCCTATCCATTTTGCAGCCTGCAAAATCACTATCTGAATAGGCGGTTAAATCGAACCCTGAGTCTTTGGGATACCAAAGACCAAGGTTCGCTGTACCTTTTAGATAACGAAAGATTCGATTTACAGCGATCATATGAGATACCTTTGGTTCAGCTTGATATCTTGCACACAAACAAGTGGCAAACATGATATCGGGTCGGCTCGCTGTAAGATACAGAAGAGATCCGATCATCCCACGGTTAGTGTGACATTAACAGGTTCTCCTTTAGAATCCTTGTCAAGTATCAGCGGCGGTGCCATAGGGGTTTTCATAGCTGAACTTTGAGTTAAATCATATTTTTTCAGCATATCTTTAACATACTTTCCCTGATTAATAAAAGTTCCCTTTTTGCTTTGTTTTATCTGCAAACCAAGGAAATATGTTAGCTCACCCATCATGCTCATTTTGTACTCAGCTTGCATCCTTTCAGAGAAACGAGTACAAAGATCAGGGTTGGTGGAACCAAATATAATATCATCGACATATATCTGAACCAAAATGATATGACCTTTAACCTTTTTGAAAAACAAAGTTTTATCAATTTTACCTCGCTCAAAATTTTCGTTTAAGAGATAAGATGAAAGAGTGTCATACCATGCACAAGGAGCTTGCTTCAGCCCATAAAGTGCCTTATCCAGTTTATAAACATAACCTAGATGCTTAGGATCTGAGAATCCTGGTGGTTGTTCCACATAGACTTCTTCGTTCAGCTTTCCATAAAGAAACGCTGATTTGACATCCATTTGATACACCTTGAAGTCTTTATGTACATCATATGCTAAGAAAAGACGAATGGCTTCCAGTCTAGCTACTGGAGCAAAGGTTTCATCATAATCTATGCCTTCCTCTTGTCTGTATCCCTGAGCAACTAGTCTAGATTTGTTGCGGGTTACAGTTCCATGTTCATCCAACTTATTGCGATAGACCCATTTAGTGCCTATCACTGACTTGTCAGTTGGTCTACGAACAAGTTTCCAAACTTTGTTTCTTTTGAATTCAGTCAGCTCTTCTTGCATGGCGCTGACCCAGTTTGGATCTTTGAGGGCATCATCTACTTTCTTTGGTTCAATCAGAGAAATAAAGTTGACAAATAAACAAATGTTACCAGAACCTCGTCGTGTCTGAACACCAGCTTTGGGATCACCAAGAATCTAATCGATTGGGTGATTTACAGTCCATCGTTGAGCCGGAGCATAAGCTGAATCATTTTGAACAGGAGCAGCTGAAGATGAGACTTCAGCAATCTCTGGATGATTAGCTAAGACAGGAATAGGTGCAGTTGGCATTTCGTTCACTGATTGCTGAGAAGTAGATGGGGATTCTGAAGTGCATGGTTCAGCAAGTATTGTGTTAATAGGAATAGCTGAGACCCATGACGTTTCAGCTTCACTCGTCTGCATGCTGGGTATAATGATAGGATCATTATCCTCAGCTGTATAAGTATGAGAAGGACGAGTGGGAACATCTTCTGAATCACCAAGATGAGAAAACATCCATTGATTCAGTTCTTCCGTATCAGCTGATGTCTTCGAGTTCGCTGAACGGGATTCGTCAAACGTGACATGAATAGTTTCTTCTACAGATTGTCTTCTACGGTTGAAGACTCTGAAGGCTTTGGACACTGAGGAGTATCCAAGAAAGATTCCATCATCAGCCTTAGGATCAAACTTTCCAAGGGCATCTCTGTTGTTCAGTATGAAACACTGACAACCGAAGATGTGAAAAAAGCTAATTAAAGGCTTTCTCCCATGGAACAGTTCATAGGCTGTCTTCTTGAATCTTTTAACTATCAGCGACCTGTTTTGCGTAAAACAAGCAGTGTTGACAGCTTCTGCCCAAAACTGAGTAGGCAGGTGAGAATCGCTGAGCATTGATCGAGCAGCTTCGATGATAGTTCGGTTTCTTCTTTCAGCGACTCCATTTTGTTGTGGTGTTCTCACTGGAGAAAAGTTATGAGAAATACCCTTACTCTCAAAGAAGGAATCAAGAGAACTGTTTTTGAATTCAGTTCCATGATCACTCCTTATTGAGCATACGATCAAGTTGTTCAGGGTTTCCATCTTCCTGACAAATGTGATGAGCTCTTCAGAGGTGTCGCTCTTGTTACGGAGAAACATTACCCATGTGTAGCGAGAGAATTCATCAACTATGACCAATGTATATTTCTTTCCAGTGATGGATTGTTTGTTAACAGTGCCAAACAAATCCATATGGAGTAGTTGTAGAGAAGATGACACTGAGGAAACTTGCTTAGACTTAAAGCTTGCTTTGGTCTGCTTCCCTTTCTCACACGCTGAACATAAGGACTCTTTGGCGTATGAGTGTTGTGGTAGACCAGTGACTAACTCTTTAGAGGAAAGAGTATTCAGTGTCTTGAAGTTTAGATGAGAGAGCCTCTTATGCCATAGGCACTTGACATCAGATGAGGCTTTCGAGAAGAAACAGGAGTTCTCAGTGTAAGTTGAGTCCATGTTTATTATATAAACATTTTCCAAACGATAACCGCTGAGATCTATCTTCTCCTTTTTGTCAGTGACAAAGCAAGATTCCTTAGTAAAGATTACTTTGTTATCCATGTCGCAAAGCTGACTGATGCTTAAGAGATTATGCTTCAGTCCTTCAACATATGCGACTCTTCGAAAGGTGGTTGTACCATTTGAGAGTACACCAAACCCTCAGGTATGTCCTTTTCCATTTCCACCAAAGGTCACAGAGGGACCCTTCTCTTCCTTGTATTCAGCGAGCAGGTTCTTTTTACCAGTCATGTGTCTAGAGCATCCGCTATCGAGATACCAGATACCCTTCTTAACCTGCATCACAAAAGAAGATTAGTTTTTCTTGGGTACCCACTGAACCATGTGTACGCGTTTGTCGGTTGAAGTTTTTGGAATGGAAGGTTCAGCAGTCTTCGCAACATTTGAAGATTCAGCTTTGACATTCTTCACTTTGGTTAATTTCTTAACCTCAGTGGTCTTCTTTGCCTTGGGGGCAATCTTCACCTTAGCTGTCTTTTCAGCTATAGTGGTTGTGGGGCACTTACTAGCAATATGATTGTTAAGTCCACAGTGATAACATTTCCTATAACTAAAAGTAGTTTTAGGAACTTTTGCATGCTGGGTTGGTTTTCTAAGATTGGAAGGACCAGCATCAAGTATACCTCTGGTAGTGGAAATAGGAGGAACTTTCAGTTCTTCGGATTTCTTACCAGTGACATTCACTCTAGATCGCTGAATAGATCCACGCAGAGTAGATTCAGAGATCTGATTCATTGATCCAGAGGAATGAATTACTAAAGCTTTGGAATCATTCAGCTTAGGTATTAAGATACCCTTCTGAGGTTTTTGATAAATAGCAATTCCTTTTCCTTTGTCTTTAGAGACTAAGGAAGTTTTCTCAACAACAATACCTTTACCTTTGTCTAAAACTAGGATAGGTATTTCCTCAGGGATAGGATTTCTGGACGAGGAACACTGAGAGGATGAAGTGTCAGCGACTGAGGACACGAAAGTTCCAAATAAGAGCATGGAACGATCAGTGGTTGATGTTGGAGTTTTATAAGAGTAACCCAAACCACGTTTGTCACTCAGTGGAATCTGAGACTTTATTATCTCAGTGATCTTTGTTGAAGAATTACACCATCCTTCAACAGTAGCTTTCTCAGCTTTCAACGCAGCGATAGCCTAAACTCGTTCGATCTTGACTAGTTGATTTAAATGAACTTGATCTTTAAAATTTTATTCAATATTAGAAAGCTTTTCTATTTGAAGATGACATTTTCTAAGTTGTTCAACGAGATCAAGATTTTGATTTTCAACTATCATTTTGCCATTCATGGCATCATATAAGCTCATTGTCAATAGATCGATTTTACGTAGGCTATCAGCTTCATTAATATTTGCAATATTGGTAAAGAAAGAGGTTGATACCTGAGAGGTAGAGGCCGAAGTAGAAGCTGAAGTAGAGGGAATGTCTGACTTGTCTTCCTCTTCTTCAATCTTGGCCATAAGACAAAGATTGGCTACTTCATCATCTTCAGAGTCAGATGATGATGATGATTCTTCAGAATCAGCCCAATCGTAATCAGCCATGTCTTTCTTCTTAAAGCTTTTCAGCTTTGCATCTTCTTTCAACTTTTGATACCTGTCATCTCTACACCTGGGGTTAGAGGGTTTGTTAGGAAAAGTTGAGATTATCATCCTATCATTCCATAGATTTAAACTATCTCTGGAAAATCTAGGGGATTGTGCAATAGAACTATTTTCACTATAGTTTGTGTTTGTATTGGTCATTTCTACAAGAAGAGAGATTAGTATAGATAAGATCTTGTTTATGAGATTAAACAAATCTGCTCTGATACCACTTGTTGGTCCCTAAAGGGATATACTAATTTGTAGAAGGGGGGGGGGGGGTTGAATACAAATACACAGGTTTTTACTTTCTAAATTGTTTATTGATAAATCATTAACAATTTACAGCTTGTTACGGAACAAGATTAAGGATAAATTCTAAATCTAAACAAGTTGGAACACACAGATTCTTGCACTAAGAAAGATGAGGAAATCACTAAGAAAATCCTATCTTATGTAAGACTTCTTGACCAGAGTTAGCAAGAGTACTTCAAAATGAAGTGGGGAAGTCTTCTTATATACTGCATGCATTTAATGCATGGCAGAATATACTTTACACGTGGCAGCAGCTGATTGGTTGTAGATTCTGAATTGAGTGGACAACCTTAGTAGCGGCATGCATGAACAGTGCAATATCAGAGTAGTTGTACGATTTCAGACAATAGGAAGGTTCTTTTCTGACAATTCGTACGGAGACGTGCAAGGGAGGTTAAGACAATAGTACTTTGTACGGAGGACTTCATGATCAGCTTATCGTTGATTCAGAGTCTTATCAGCGAGTGATAAATTCAGCGATAGCTGAAGTCTTGTACTTGATACTTCACATTGAGTGGACAAATCTGAGTCTTCGCTGATCCGCATCAGTTCATTAGGAGACTTGTCGCTGGTTCTTGAGCTTGATCTTCGACTTCAGCGTAGAACCTATGTTGACGTGAAACTTGTCTTCAGGGATCATAAGTAAACAACTATGAATGTCAACGATCACCAAATAGGTCTGAACAGGCTCAGAGCTAATATTCCTGAGAACATAAAGGTTGGTGAACAGTTACGCTGAACAATGTATGAAAACATCAGCGATCATCCACAAGACTGAACAGGCTCAGCGCTTGGGGTATGAACAGTGTTCGCTGAATGTCTATTCTAAAGAACTAGAGTTCCTATCAGCGATACCGAATTGAGTCTTGGTATTTATCAGCGATAGTGAAACTCTAATACATTGTTTACTTACAATATTCACTAAGTAGAATATAGAGAAGGGTCATTATCAAATTACTGAGGGTTTGGATCAACACAATGCGACTATGCCACCGGCAAGGTCGTTGGGTATGCCCCGGGCCCCGAAATTCCGATTTTTGACCCGAATCAATCCTACTTTCGAAAGACTAACGATATCGTATACTTTCAAGTGTATTCACACACATGTACACCTATGTGGAATAGCACACTTACCAAAATATAATTATATATATATATATATATCCAATGGGTGCTCACACGGATTTAAGGTTCACAAATCAGAAAAGGCTAAAAGGAAATACTTACTCCAATAATCGGGGTGTTACACTCTATACGGTTTGCATCATGGGGCTGCACTGAATGTATCATGTAGGAAATAGGGAATCGATCTCCTTTATTTATAATGGAAACCTAGAGTTTCATCCGATAAGTATTAATAGTTTAAATCTTTAGGTTTGATTTTCAAATAGTGTTCAAAAAGGAGTGCCATGGCGACGCATCTCCGTCGTTACGAAATGGCTCATAGCTTTTCTGTAAGGTGTGGCTTACGCCATGGCGCCTTGACGTGCACGTTTTTTTATATGACCCGACTTTTAAAAAAAATATTTCTTTGATTTTTATGTTTTGTGTTTTCACATTTTTAACTTTAGATTTTACACTTTTATGGATTTATCTAATCGCATCAGTCATATTTCACGAATTCATAACGTTATGCACTCAAGATTAAAACAGAGTTGTAAAATTACTTTTCTAAGTTCTGTTTTAAATATTTAATCAAAAACCTTGTTTTATAATAATAATCCATACGATTTTTCTTCTTCTAATACGAATGTACATTTTTTAGTATCATTAATGATATATAGAAAACATAAATGTGTATGTATATATATATATATATATAATTCTATATATGACATACAAATTTGCCGCCTTATGTCACGCTTTAAAAAACGTCATGTCCTCGTCGTGGTGTGTAAGGCTTGAGGCATGACCTCGCCGCCACACCAAGCCTCACCCTATTTTGAACATTGTTTTTAATTAGGTGAAGATATACACTTACTTTATTGTTAATAGGGTAATTAACTTAATAAATTATCCTACTCATATTAGAAAATATATTCTAAATATGTAATTGGATTATAACTGATATAGGATTCTCTTGATAAATATAAATGTTTAATCAATTGTCCTTTAATATTTATTACAGATAATGATAAAGTCCAACTTATTTCCAACATTCTCCAATTGGACTTAACATAATCTATAAGAACAAGAGAACCATAAACATTACACATGTCATAGTGACGGGCGTATAGAGAAATTCTAATAGTTGTGAATTCTTTCTTGGTCAGAATAGACGATATATGCACGACTCAGAATCTATATCAGTTTGGAAAACTAGTTTGATTAAGACCCACTAACACATAGCTTCATATCCCACATAAGTTCTTAAGTGTCCGAATTTAAACATACATGCAAATAATTATATCTACCCAAAGTAGCATAAAAATGTAGCTCAGAGTCCACCGAATATTTTAGAAAGGTATCTAAATAAGGCCTAATAAAAGTTAAGAATAAAAAATGAACAATGGTGGATAAATCAAATATTTTGACATTTTAAAAATGGTTTCTATAACCTTCTGAAATTGTTGTGAATAGAAATGTGATTAATCTTTTTTAGATTTATATTGACAAAGTTTTAATGTTTAGACAATGGCCAAAATGTAAATGTTTTAGACCCTTTTTTAACTCATGACCAAAATTTTGAACTTTAAAACCTTTAATAAAAAATGATAACATAAAACTAAACTATGAAACTCAAGGGAAGAAGGTTTCAATTTTCCATAAGTTTCTTTAAATTCATACCCAACATGATGAATCTTGACCCATGCTTGTGAAGGCAACCCAACTCCAAAGATAAACTTAGGGTCAACCCTGACATTTAAGAGACCCCGTGCAAAGTTGAATGCGGCCTATATTACTTATTAAGATTATATTACTAAACCAAAAAATAAATATATTGTTTGCAGATGACGCCTTTTTTTGTCAATCTTCTATTGGTGAATGTAGAATCTTGAAAGACATCCTTACTACATATGAGGAAGCGTCTCGTCAAGAAATTAACTTTGGGAAATCCGGAATTATATTTAGTAGCAATGTTGCATTCGAACTACAGAAGGGGTATCTTATATTCTTGGCATCCTGAATTCTCTAAACACCATTGAATACTTAGAACTCCCTCCCTGATAGGGAAAAAAGAGGGATATTTTTGGACTTTTGAAGGATAAATTAACTGTGGCACCGACTTCAATCATGGTGCCAATGACCTATCTCTAAAGCACGCATGCCACGCTTATGAGAGCTGCAGCTCAAGCGATACCATTTTACTATATTAGCGTGTTTATGATACCGAGTACCACTGTTGATGAGCTGTAACGAATGCTTAATTCATTTTGGTGGGGTTCGAAAAAAGATGGTTCCCGCTTGATTAAATAGATGTCACGTGATCGTTTATGTGTTCCAAGGAAGCACGGTGGCCTCGGGTTTCAGAATCTCACGACCTTCAATCTAGTAATGTTGGGAGAACAAGGTTGGTATCTCTTGTCAAAACCCGATACTCTGGTAAACAAGGTTTTCAAAGCTAAATATTACCCACAGGAGGGGGGATTTCTAGAGGCTCGTTTATGGAATTCTCCAAGTTTTATAGGGAGGAGTATCTAGAGTTCTCAACTTGTACTAAAAGAGGTATAGTTGGAAGGTTGTCTCGGGGACTTCTATCCATGTGTGGAAGGACCTATGGTTACGGGGCGATCAAAGGATGAGGATTGAAACACCTTCGAATGAAGATCTACAAGATTTTCTAGTGAGCGGCCTTTTCGTGCCCAATACCCTTGAGTGGAATGCAGAGAGACTTCAACAACCTTTCTCACCAAGGGACGTGAAAGATTTATAATTTTCCACCGAGGAGAAATGTAAATGAAAAACTTATTTAGCATGGGAGTTCGAATGGAGATTACACTGTTAAAAGTGGGTATCATTTGGCTAAGGAGGTTTTGGAAGGAAACTATGATTACTTTGTAGAGGGAAATTGGTTGAAGATCTAATGCACAAGTCCCTCACAAAGTTAAGAATTTTGCTTGGAGAGCGTTTCGAAATGTGTTGCCAACCAGAGTGAACCTGCAATCTCGTGGAGTCATGATACCTTGCAACTGCATCTTATGTGGAAAAACAATAGAAAATACATGGCACCTATTCAATGACTGTCCTTTTTCCAAACAAGTTTGGGGGGAATCAGGGCTTTGGGAGTTAGTTGATGAAAAAACTAGCAAAAAAAATGAATTCCCAGACATGTTTTTCTCAATTCTAAACTCCTGTCCGAATGTGATCATTGGAAAATTTCTCATGATCCTTTGGAGACAGAGGAATGAAGTGTTATGGAGCAATAAACATAGAACTTCTATCCAAACTATGCATAACTCCATCGAGGTGCATGGGGTTTGGTTGAAAGCTCAAGCTTTGAAGGCTCACCCAAGGGCTTCCATAGTTTCAGGATCTTGCATGTTATGGCATAAACCTCCCTCAGACTTCTTGAAGTGCAACATAGATGCGGTAACATTCATTAACACCTCCTCTATCGGATCAGTTTCAGTTCTTTGGGATGCCACTGGAACCTTTGTGGTTGGCCAAACCTCTACGCTAGTCGTTACCCCATTTGTTAAAGAATGTGAGGCCCTTGCACTTTTGGAAGTTATGTCATAGGTAACCAACCGATCTTGGATATCAAAGAGTTATTTTTGAATCGGATGCCAAACAAGTTGTTATAGCTATCAACTCCCTCGAAAACGATGATTTAGATTTTGGTGATATTATCTCAAGGTGTCGCATGATACTTCTACTACAAGACTCCTACCCTGTCTATTTCACTTGGTGACAAGCTAATGAGGCGGCTCATGCTTTAGCACAGGCTTCTCGTTACTTTTCTTGTCCCGTCTCTTATTTTGATATGCCGAGATTTTTGACTTACTCTTTATGTAATGTTTGCCGTTTGGAGGTTCATTAATAGAAGCTTTATTTGTTTAAAAAAGCTCAAAAATAAATCTTTAAAATGTGGAAGTATAAAAAAATTATAAACAAGATTAAAATAAAAATAAAACTGACATTTACATCGTTAAATTGATGCTTATAAATCTCCTATGATTTTGTTGATAAGAACAAAAAGTTAATTAATAACAAATTACAAATAGGTCAGATAATAAGTAAGACGTACAATATATATAGAGGCCTAATCAAATGAGAAATGTGTAGTTTGTGATAACCGTGAGATCTAATATGAGCCAATCATTTTTGAATAATTAATGTTATTTACTAAAAACCCTACTAATCCCACTGTCGCCTCCAGATACCAAATCATAATTCTTTGCTTGAAATGGGGATACGTATGTGTTGAAGAATCCGGCGGTGGCGGTGACGAGTACAAAAAGACCATTAGGACGATGAATCTGGACGGAGGAATGGATTTGTTTCTCGTAATTGGATACCACCAATGCCGTCGTCGTGACTCCACGACGTCGTATGTTGTAAATACCGGCTACCGGAAGCGACGAAGCTCTAGAAACTCAAATACGATGTTGTTAAAGGAATAAAAAAAAACAACGCCCAAAGGAACATGGTGCTGGTGGAGGCGAAACACCGGTGAAACGTCTGAATCATCATGTTATGATGTACATGATCGATCTTAATCTTCCCTGGAGTTGAAGGAAACAATTCTTTCTCTAGTGGCGTCCTTGTCGACGATTTTTGCCCTCGATTTGGTCCATCGGGTATGTGGCGTCCATCTTCTCCGAGGATTTGGTCCTCTCTTATCAATCTCTCGGTGGTATCACAGATGGTCACAGTGATATCACAGCTGATATCACATTTGGTTTCACAATCATATCACAGTGATATGATGGTTCGTATCACAATTTGTATCGCACTGGTATCACATTGGGTATCATAATCGTTATCAGAGTGGGTATCATAATCGGTATCATAGCGTGTATCATCATCGGTATCACAATGGTTATTGTATTTTGTTGGGTCTAGATATATGGAAAGTTTTATAAAGTAAAAGTTGTCCATGTAATATCAAAGTCAATGTAATTTTACTTTGTTAGTCATTTTGAGCTTTGGGAGTTTAATGGGAGTTAAATGGGCTTGGGCCCATGTCTTGTATTTTAGACACTATAAATAAGTGTCTTAGGCTTCATTTGTCATTTGAGACTTTGGGACATTAGAGGTTATACACAGTAAGATTTGTGAGAGCTTTGTACGTTCAATTTCTCCCTCCATTGTATTTCAATCATATGAATAGAGATCATTCAATAAATTGTTCTTCATGTCTATCTTTATTCTACTTTCTATGGAGTATTCTTGATTGTTGCTTGGTATCAGAGCTAAATCGAATTTATTTTCATTCGATTCGATCATTTCTTGGCAACAATTCAAGATTTGAAGATTTGATTTGAAGAATTGGTGATTCAAGATCGTTCTTAATCGTGTGCTACAATTCAAGGTAATTTTTCTGTGATCCTACACATCTTGAAGAAGTAATTTTCTGTTTTGGAGAGGTTTTCTTGATCTTGATAGTTCTTGGTGGAGAGAAGAGGTTAGTTGATTGATGATCTTCTTCTAAATTCGTTTCTGCACACAATTTGCTCGATGAAATGTCTGGGAAAGAATTGGTACTGAATTTCATGGGGAAAGTCAGATCTGAAACGAGTTTTAGATCTTTGATTGCTTAAATTCAACTTTCTGAATTGATTAAACAGAAACTTAAGTTTCTGCAATCTTTGTTCTAAGAAGATTTATGGAGATCGGCTTATCGTTCTACATCAAATTAAATTGGTGGGCATTTGATATGGTTTGGAGAATTTATGACAGATCAAGATTCTAGAAGTTAATTTGATTATGTGACACCAAAATTTCATGCTTTGTAATTAATCAAGAGGCTGTTAATTTTTCAAGAAGCTGTTGTTAGTTTGCTGTCCAATCAAGAATTCGAAGTATACAACTGATTTGTTGTTGCTCATGCCAAAAGTAAAAGCTATTGGCTCAATTCAAGAGTTTGTTGTTGTCCAAATTGATTAAAAGTGATCGAAATGTTCTAATCAAGGGAGGTTGTTTCGATGTATATTCTGAATTTGGCTTCTTCGAAGTTTGTTCTAATATGAATAGTGCAGCAACAATTTAAAATGTCCATGTACATACAGCTGTCCAGTCAAAGATTTCAGAAAATCTTTTGTTGCTGTTCGTGAAGGTTAACTAACAGATTCTAAATCTGTTCATTGTGAAATTCAAGCTGAAAATCGTGACTGTTTGCTGTCAAAACAACAAGTTATTTGTTGTTGGGTTGTTTGCTGCTGATTCTACGTTGTTGTTTGCTGATTGGCTGGTGTGTTCATTTTGGTGTTGTTTCATGCTGTTTGGAGTTGTTTGGTGCAGTTTGGTGCTGATTGGAGTTGTCCAAAACAGCAAATTTGGGTTTGTTGTCAAGGAAAAAAGTTTGTTGTTGTCAAAAACAAGATGTTTGCTGACAGTTTTGATCATAACAGAAAGTTTGTTAACTTTCGGTTCAAACAGAAAAGTGCAGCACACTTCAGAAAGTTGCGCAGTATGGCAGAAAATTGGAGATATTTCGATCAAAGCTAATCAGAGTTATGATCGTACTTATTCAGAAGAGTTTACTCTCGTGTGTTCAGATGTTGACTCATGCTTAATCAGAACTGATTTGTGGTCATTCAGAATATTTCTTAGTTCATTCAGACTTTCTGAGCTTATTCAGAAGTATTTTCAAAGTTGATTCAGAGTTCTGACTAATTAAGTGCATTCAGAACTTTGATCTTATGTATTCAGAATTCTGATCATGTGTAATCAGATTTACACTTGGTCTCTCAGAAGAATCATCTATATTCAGAGGTGTTCAACTTCAGATCTTTGATCAAGTTTATTCAGAATTATGATCTAGGCCAATCAGAAGTTACACTTAGCCTATTTCATAGCAAGATCGATTTTTCAGAAATACTTGACAGCTTTGCGCACCTGTCCTATTTTGCTCAGAACTCACTCCTCGAAGCTCCAAATTTGACGAGTTCAGATGCGTTGGATTCCTATGACACAGATGAACAATTTTCATGTTTTGAGTTTGTTCTGAATCGGTGTTCTTATTGGTCAGATTCTGTGTCAAAGTTAGTGGATTTATGCTGCACAAAAAGCAACGTTTTTCACGCAATTTCTCCCAACTTTCTTAAAGGTGTTCTATCTTCTATTTTTGTGGATCCAAGCTAAGCTATTGAAGTGTGTTGAGACACTTCCTCCTCTGATCTTAATGGAATAAGATCTTGAGCTTAATGGTCATTCAACTCGGATTTCAAAGATGGATTCTTTGTTTATAAACTGAAATTTGCACTATGATTTGTCACGTAGCACGCACATTACTTTCTTGTGGGCTTAACAAATGTGCCGATTTTCTTCAGATGGAGCTGAATATTTTTTGTGCATTCAGTCGAGCTTATTGCACATTGGATCCGATTTTAAAGTTGAAACTTGTGAAGAGTAAGAGCAAATTTTGAGGGGGAGCTTGGATAGATTTGCAAGGCGTGAAGATGTGCAACACTAAAGTTTTCAAAGAAATCAAGGGGGAGATCATTTGAAGATGCTTTCTTTATAAAACTTTAGGGGGAGATTGTTGGGTCTAGAAAGCCCCAATTATATGGAAAGTTTTATAAAGTCAAAGTTGTCCATGTAATATCAAAGTCAATGTAATTTTACTTTGTTAGTCATTTTGGGCTTTGGGAGTTTAATGGGCTTGGGCCCATGTCTTGTATTTTGGACACTAAAAATAAGTGTATTGGGCTTCATTTGTCATTTGAGACTTTGGGACATTAGAGAGAATACACAGTAAGATTTGTGAGAGCTTTGTACGTTCAATTTCTCCCTCCATTGTATTTCAATCATATGAATAGAGATCATTCAATAAATTGTTCTTCATGTCTATCTCTATTCTACTTTCTATGGAGCATTCTTGATTGTTGCTTGATTACGGGTCCTACATATTTATTTTGGGTATCATAATTGGTATCACAATAGTTGGAATAAGGTTTACCGGAGGCCGGAGAGAGGAAGTTGTAGAGAGGAGAGAGGAAATTTTTAAAAATACCTAAAATGCCGTTTAATTAAAAATTTAAATCAAATTATCAAAAGTAATAATTTTCTAATTTATCCTTTGATTTGTGGTTCAGATTGGATCTCACGGTTATCACAAATAAACGAGTTCTCCCTTGAATGACCCCTTATATATATATATATATATATATATATATATATAGAGAGAGAGAGAGAGAGAGAGAGAGAGAGAAAGTTCAAATGAAAACTCAATTTTCATTGTGCACGTGAGGACGAATCTCGCCCACTTCATCTTTTTTGATCCACCAACTCATATTAAATAGAGTTTTTAATTAAAATTATTAATTAAGGTGATTAGAGATAAAAATGGAAGATAATATAAACTCACGTCTACCCTATTTGACCTTTTTATTTTCTTTTTTAATTAAAAACATTTACCCCCTTAAAATTTAAAATAAATTATCCTAAAAATTACTAATATTTTAATCAAACAAATTACATAAAAAAACGAGAATTTCGTGCTTTTCGATATTGCATCCATCTCGATATAGTTTTTTTTAACCGTTTTCTACGTGAAATGATATATAGAGGTGTTATATTCATTATGAATGTCTATGTACGTTTAAGTGTGTACAACACCTCGACACCGTAAGTTCGTAACTCGACATCAGTTTCTTCAACACTTTTCTTCAACGTCATAAGGCATCACGTTCTTCATCACCGTAACCCAACACCCAGCGAGACGAATCGAGAACCTATCAAGTGTCGGGTGTGAACCGGGGAACAAAAAAGAGTGCACCACGTCTCTACACCTTCACGGGTCATTCATGTATTATTCATCATGAATAATGTATCATTCATGATGAATAATACAACATTCAGGGTGAATAATACACGATTCATGAAGTCGTGTATTATTCATCCCGAATGTTGTATAATTCATCCTGAATACTATATTATTCATCATGATTTATATTATTCATCATGAATAATTAATAAACGTTTATCTTTGTTATTCATATGGAATGTGGACATATGAGGATGTGCATACATATTCATAATGAATAAGACCAAGTTTCGTTTGTGAATCGGGAAACAAAAAAGAGTGTGTCATGTGTCCACATCTTCACGAGTCATTCATATATTATTCACCATGAATAATGTATCATTCACCATGAATAATGTATCATTCAGGATAAATAATACAACATTCAGGGTGAATAATACATGAATCATGAATTCGTGTATTATTCATCTTGAATGTTGTATAATTCATCTTGAATACTATATTATTCAACATGAATAGTGAATGAGCGTTTACCTTTGTTATTCATACTGAATGTGGACACACGGGGACGTACATACATATTCATATATATATATATATATATATATATATATATATATATATATATATATATATATATATATATATATATAACACATATATAGCATTTTAAGTAAAAAAACGATTAAAACAACAACAAAAAACTATATCAAGATTGATGTCATATCGAAGAGCACGAAATTCTCTTTTTTGATGTAATTTGTTTGATTAAAGTATAAGTAATTTTTAAGATAATTTATTTTAAAATTTAAGGAGGTAAAAGTTTTTTTAATTAAAAAAAAAGTCAAATAAGGTAGGCGTTATTCAAATTTCCAAATGTGCTCTAATCACTTCCCAATTAATCTTATTATGTTTTAACCATTGATTAGTTTTCTAAATTTTGATCAGTGGTTAAAATTGGTCCTCACGTGAACAATGAAAAATGAGTTTTCATTATATATATATATATATATATATATATATATATATATAGTGTTGGGTTCACGTGAGACCAACCTGTTTTCGTGAGACCGTGAGACCAAGAAATTAACACTAAACATGCACATTGATTCATTGTGAAGGTAAGAAAAACAACAAACCTTCACAGCAAAAACACTGTGAAGGTTTACCATCACAGTACATTCACAGTCTTTTGCTGTGAATGTTTAGTGTTAATTTATTGGTCTCACGATCTTACGGAAATTGTCTGGTCTCACATGATCTCAAGGGAAAAGAGGGATGGGTTCACGTGAGACCGTGAGACCACAAAATTAACACTAAACCTTCACAATGATTCATTGTGAAGGTAAGAAAAACATCGAACCTTCACAGCAAAAACATTGTGATGGTTTACTATCACAGTCTTTTACTGTGAAGGTTTAGTGTTAATTTTTTGATCTCACGGTCTCACGGAAATAACCTGATCTCACATGATCTCAAGTCTCTCTCTCTCTCTCTCTCTCTCTCTCTCTCTCTCTCTCTATATATATATATATATATATATATATATATATATAGGCTGGGTATCTTTTGCAAACCAGTGTATTTGTACAAACTCGTACAAACCATATCTAGCTTTATGATTTTGAAAATTTGGCTTCATGAATATATATATATATATATATATATATATATATATATATATATATATTTTGGCTTCATGAATATATAATTTGGCATTTTTAACTAATTTTTTTCGGTGGAGCCCTAAAATACCCTTATTTTTGTAAAAAAATTAGTAAAAAATGCCAAATGATATATTCATGAAGCCAAATTATATATTCATGAAGCCAAAATATATATATAAATATTCATGAAGCCAAATTTACAAAATCATGAAGCTAGGTATGGTTTGTACGAGTTTGTACAAATACACTGGTTTGCAAAAAATATCACCCTTATATATATATATATGATACAAATAGTTTAATACTTTAGTAATGAACATAAATGGTTCTTAATTCTTCAATAATAAATTGGCAATAATATGTACATCAAAAGTTTCATGTTCGGTTTTGAATTAGAGACGTTAAAAATGATGAATCGACGTCGACTATAACCCCTAGCCTTCCAAGCTAACGATGAGAAGACAAACAATTATGCGTTGCTAAATTTCAAATCATCTATCATTGTCCATTACCTGGACATTTTGACGTTTGTGATAAATCGATTAATAACTCATATTTAACTTTGAAAAAAACTTGTTCATCTTTTCTTTTTGACGTTTGAAAGCAGAAAAACCAGTTAACCGACACAAACGAATAAAAACCTAGGAGAAAAATTGGTTTTTAATTTTTATCTTAAAAACAATTGAAAGGCAATTTCATGTTGGTGATGGAAAGGAGACCAAATAACAAAATATTTTTCATTAAAAGAAAACTTTAAAACCCTAATTTATTTATAAAAAAAATGTTCGAACAACGTTTACACACACTAGAGGTCCCCGGTTCGAACTCGGGCTCAGACAATTTTAAGTAACTCTTATTTAATACCATTTTTAATGGGCTTTGAACATGGGCTTCAAGGTATGCTACCAAAAATGTTTACAATGGGATTAAAACCCGGAATTTCCCTTTAAAATGATAAGACCTCTGGCACTCTTCTACGCAACTATTTGTTTAAATTAAAGACTTTATTATTTTATACTCTACTTACATTGTATATAAAAAGTAAAAAAAATCGGAGGCCCCCCGACTATCGGAATCCGCGTGTGATAGGGATGAGATCGGGACCGGACCGGTACCGAAACTTTTTGGGACTAAAAAGTGGTACCGAAACCGAGTCGTATGTATCAGTTTCGGGATGGCACAATCGGTTCTAAGACCCCTTAGGACCGAAAATATGAAAATGTATCGAATGTGTATCAAAGCCAATCGCAAACCAAAATATCTTCGTAATATTTCAAATGTGTTTCAAAACAATTCCTGAATCCTAAATTTGTCGAGTTTTTGATGTGTTTGTAAGGGTACCGATTTTTTGATGGTTATGTATGAGGGTTCAATTTTTTGGGTTTATGGAGAAGGTTTGGTTAGTTTAGAAGATGATATATCTTGATTAGCAAAGATAAGTTCAATTTATTTAGGAGAAGATATGCATATTTTTTTTTAAATGACTTTTAAAATTCCGGTTCGGTTTTGGTATTTTCGGGAAACTCCCGGTACCGAATACCGACTTTGAAGATTATATGGAACCGAAAACCGGACCGAATACATGGTACTGGTTCGGTTCGGAAAAACGGTCCTCGATGCTCATCCCGCGTGCGACGGCACAACCGGCACACCCCCTGGGCCGCTCATATATAAACTTTAAAGCTTCAAGTACGTTCTTATGTTTTTGTAAAACTTTACTCTAGATTCTTGTTCCTTACTCTTGCTAAACAATCCATAAAAAGCAGGTGGTAGGAAGAAGCTAGAATCCTGAACTTGGAGGGTGCAGTGACCAAGATAAAAAAAAAATACTTATTTACAAAATCAAGCCTACCATATAGCAAAAAGAGACAGGGGACCATGCCTCCCCCTCCCCCGATCCTGTTGTGACCGCCATTGATTGTTTGATTTAAACTTCGTGCATTGAAAGTATATACATACAAGTTACACTTTCTATATGACACTATTTGGACATTTTACATTGCTTAAGTGCTATATAGAAAGCGTCTATTAGGACACATAGATTTGTTTTTATCATAAACAAAGTATATCTTACAACTAGCCTGTAAGTTTTAGGGAAATAAACAATTAAATACAAATTGGATACTAATGTAAACGATTAGATGTATCTATAAAAGAACCAACGGATGTGAGGAAGTCCCACCTCATCATTTTTCTCTTATTGCTTACTATAACAAATACAGCTGAGAAATGCAACAAGTCATGTCGTGTGATATATGAAGTTATTTCATCATATGGTCAGTCTGTTTAGTAAAGATTCCATGACCATATGTTGAAGAGATTAGATCGACAAGCAATGGAAATTGTAATGTCACGAACGAAGCAATTGGTAGGCATGCTAATGCAGCTATAGGAATCAGGATCCATGTCTTTTCAGGCCCGAACAAAAGATACAACGTTGCACTAAAGGCTACCATCATGGATGTCACAGATAAGAATAACATTATGAGGCCAAGTATTAACCTCTTAGGTAACCTGTAGACAAAATCTTCATCTCTATAACGAGCTGTGAGAATAGATAGAAACAACAGCAACAAAGTGGTGGATGTGAACAATGAGATTGCATCCGAGACTGCAAATATGATAAAGCTGGCGTTTCTTGCATAAATTGCTTTCCCATTGTCACCATGGTTTCCACCAGGTACAGTAATGGCGGCTGCAAAAGCTATTGTAATGATGAGTGCCGCTGTAATTGTGTATGAATCTGCTGTCTTTTTCATCCACACTTCGCCATCTTTTCTCAACTCTTTGTGTGTCTTTCTAAACACCATGATTGGTGTCTCTCTTTCAACATTCTCTTGTTCATTATAACTTGGAATTACAAATTTCTCCACTTCCTGTAATTCATCTGAGGTTAATGCAAGTAAATTCAGAGTAAAAATGTATTGATATTGAGCAATAGATATATATTCACCTGAAACCAATGTAACTCCCTTTGCATTTGAAGGGCTGCACCAGAAACCAGATTGAGTTTGTGTATAGGTGTCAATTGTGCAGCCAAGTGCAAAACATTATTTCCGTTTTTGTCGGTGCATGTTCTATGTAAATGCTTGTTAGTAACCTGGTGTAACACAGAGTTGTAAACCTTTTCGCAACGGTTTATTATTGCAATCTGAGAAATGAAATAGTTATTACTCATGGTCCAAATCGATCTTGGAAAGCATCCAACCATTTCTTCTACTGCCTCTGGAGTATCATTTTTCACCGCCTGAATAAATGCATTACCATAATGTCTAAAAAGATCGCTAGACGTATTTAGTTTGCCAACTTCTTTGCATATACCCTTCAGTAGCATAAGAGCTTCATTGTGTTTCACTTTGACTTCAAGGATTTGCTTGATGTGTGGCACTGCAGTTAATTTGATAGAAGCCAACAATTTAATCTTTCAATGTAACAGAATCTAGTTGGTAGCTTCTCTAGTTAATTAATTCTTAATTCTTATGCAAACTACAACATCAAATCAAATAGGCATAGTGTTAGTGCTTAAATGTTTATTGTACCAAGTAGAGGGACTATATTTGTTATAGGGGTATTCTATACCCTAGGTATATAATGTTTGTTTCTTTCCCTTTAGGGAACTAGGTCATCCATCACACACACTAGCCACACACACTCAAGAGAGAGTTCTTCATTGTAATTGTGAGCTATTGATTCTTTAATGATATAGAGATGGCTTCTTTAATGTTTATACATTGATTACTTGTTCTGGGATCACAATTGGTATCAGAGCTTGTAAATCTTTGATTTGATTAGGTTTGAGTGAAATATTTCCATTTTTGAGTGTTCTTCATTTTCTTCAATTTTTGATTGATTTTAGCCATTAGAGTTCTTCTAATGGATTGGAATTGATCAACGGTTGTTTCTAGGATAGTCCTGTGCGTTTTATTCCGCAAAAACACAAGGATCGAAGCTCAGATTGGATAGTTTTCTTCATTTTCGTACTTTAACTTTCTGCACACTGTTTTGGATCGAAAACCCATTTTCTGTTGGTTTTTGGTTAAAACTTGAAGTTCTAAAGTTGCTCAGAATAGCCTCGCGAACCTACCCACCAAATTTCAGCCTCATCCGATCTGTTTTGAAGATTCGACCTTGAATCTTCATACATATCGCAATCCACTAACCTTCATCATTGTCGCAATCGTCTATTGCGACTTGGCTCCCAAATCGCAATCGTCTATTGCGACTTGCCCCAAATCGCAATCCATTACACTTTGAACAGTACCAAATCGCAACCTTCAGTTGCGACTCGGGTGAATTTTACCTATTGCGACTTCGGTTATTGCGACTTCGATTATTGCGACTTCGATTGTTGCGACTTCAACTGTTGAGACTTCAGTGTTGCGACTTCAGTGCAATTGCGACTTGGTTTGGGTTGCGACTTTAAGTGTGTTGAGACATAAACTTGAAACTTTAAAAGTAACTCCTAATCAGATTAATCAGATTTTTAACGATCAACAACAAGTAATCCAAAATGACTGCCAGAGATATGTTGACTATTGGTTCAAAAGATAAACCACCTGTTCTTTTCCCGAAAGACTTTAAAATTTGGAAAGACAGATTTCTTGACTACTTTGAACGACAAGAAAATGGAGCTCTTATCCATGCATCCTTGATGAACGGGGTTCTAGGAGAGGTTCGTGAACCCGACCCAAATGGTAACAACGTAGTTATTCAGCCTAAGGACTACACGGGTGACAATTTGTTGAGATACAAAGCCGATAAAGCGGCTAGGTCATTGGTTATGCAAGCCTTAACCAACGACATATATCGAAAGGTTGACAGTTTGAGTGAAACAGGTAAAGGTATGTTTGATGAACTTATCAAATTATACAAAGGGTCAGAAGTGGAAAACCAGCTGAGAATCTCAAATGTCTTCAATACGTATGAGAATTTCAAGCAAAAGGAGGGTGAGAGTTTAGATAAAGCATATGATCGTTTCACAACTATCCTAAATGATCTCAACAGTTACAAAGTATCAAAATCCATCATGGAGACTAATGTGAAGTTCTTGAACGTGCTTCAGCCCGAGTGGAAGAAGTACGCTCATAGAATGAAACAGAATTCTCAACTGGATTCTCTTCCGTTACAACAAATGTTTGAAACCTTAAAACAAGATGAAGATGATGCTGAGCTGAAAAGGAAGAAGTTGACGAAGAATGAGAAGAATGGTAAGAAGGAAAAGAAGATGGTGGGGTCTGAGAATAAGGCAGAAGAAGATGAGCTTGATAGTGAACCGTTAGCATTGATGTCAAGAAAAGCTAAGGGCAAGATTGTTCAGAGAGAAGAATATGAGTTAGACCAAGCTGACTTGGATGAAGCAGAAAGCTTAAGGCAGGCTATGATACTTCTTTCCAAGGCCTTTCAACACAAATTTGTAAAAACTATTGGATCAAATAACCAACGTTAATCATCTGGTTCTAAAAACTTTGAACACAAGAATCGGATTGAGTCAAAGAAGTTTGATGATCATAGGGAAGATGGTAATAGGCCGGAGGTGAAGAAGTATGGTGATAAAAAGGATGAAGAGCAAAAGTGCTACAACTGTGGGAAAACCGGTCATTTCTCCAAAGATTGCTGGAAACCAAAAGTGAAGAATTCTGACTACTACAAGCAGAAGGCATTGTTAGCTGAACAGAAAGAGTCAGGAATTGAGCTTCCAGTGGAGGAAGAATTTTGGTTGGACCAGACAGATGATGAAGCAGAGGAAGATACGACTGCTTTTGCTAGGATGTGCTTGATGAGCAGAGATGATGAGGATTCAGAGGCTGGTGCGGCGCCTGAGACAGATGAGGTAGATCTCTGCACTATTAATCATTATGGTAATCAATTTAAAGTTTTTCAATTAAAACTTGATGAACAAAGTGAGAAACTCAATAAGACACATAAAACAATTGAACTTAAAAGACAAACAATCATTGACCATAAAAAGTTAAATGATGATTTGAAAATTGAACGGGTTGAAATCGAAAAATCACGCACTTATTTCCGAAGAAAAATGGATGAAATGGGAGAAAATGTAAGAATTGCTGAAAATAGGAAGAATGAACTTGAACAAATGTTGCGTTCTTACAAAGATATTAATAAAGAATTGTCTGAAAAGGCAAGTGATCTAGAAGCGAAACTGTATAAACTTGGTCAAACTGAACAAACCAATTTTCTAAACACGCCAAAGAATTTAAGGTATTACAATTCGAAATGGGGTTTGGGATATGACAATCCTCATTATTTGGAGAATGCTTTGAAAAAGGCACCATGTATATACAAGTTTCAATGGCTTAAGTATCTAAAAGATCCTAAATTCAAGATTAAATGGCTTAATGAGGAGGAACAAGGAGTTGAGGAAGAAGTTAAAAGAAAGACAATTGTAACCATACAACTTCCTTATATTTATGATCAGGCAAATAGGAAGGCAATGCAAGATAAGAAAACCTTGCCTAATGACTATTTTGAAAGCTATATTGTTCAGCCACCAAAGGGAACTGTATCAAAACCCGTTTCTGAAGGAAAAATATATTATCCTCCCTTGGTGCTTGAACAAAAGCTTGTCGATCTTGAATTGAATATTAAAAGCAAAATTGAAGAAGTCAGAAATGACGATCAACTTGCTTTTGATATTGAAAAGGAAGTGATGATAACTGTTTTGATAAATACCATGAATGACAAATCTGAAAAGGATGTTTCTGTTTCGTCTTCAAAAACCTTAGAAGAAAAGAAATCTCTTGAACTGAGATGTTTGAATCTCTCACAAGAAGTCTCTGATTTTCAGAAAAAGTTGTTTCTTGAAAAAGAAAATATTGAGAAAGAAAGAGAGAGATTTAAATTCGAAAGAACATCTTTTGAAACTGAAAATGTTTTTCTTTCAAAGAAAATATCTGATTTAGAAAACATTTTGATCAAAGAGAGAAATGATCTTGAGTCCAATAAAGAATACTTTTAAAATGAAATCTCAAGACTGATGGGAAAGTTGACAAGTTTATCCACTGAAGCTATGACAGAGTTTGCTAGCAAAGCTTCCTCTGATTCAGATGCTTCCTCATGCAAATCCCTCATAGGCAATACTATTAATAGAAGCATGATGGCGGATGACTTGGATGATTTTGGTCCCATTGAGATAGAGGAACAACTTGTTAATGAAAATTCTTGTGACTTCTCTCATAACTCCTCTTCCAATGATATTAAAGTTAATCATGTTATTGACACTCCTTGTGAAAGGAAGGATAAGCAAGTTCAACAAAAGGATGTTAATTTTGACTTTAGTGCTAAACTTCCAGATCATTCTGATTTTCTAGTCAAGGAAGAAGAACCCAAGGAGAATTTATTCGAGGGGGAATCTTCTAAACCCGTTGAGAAAAAAGAAAAAGAAAAAGAAGACAAATAAGCGCAAATCTAAATCTTCTAAAGTTCAAAATTCCTACGCTTACAATTCTTATCTTGATTCCATTTCAGATCGTAATTTAAGAAACAACTCGCGGGTAGAGTGGAGAATAAAGGAGTTCACACATGATGTGGCCCAGAGAAAATCATCTACTGTCGCTTTTAATTCCAAGAAAAACACTTTTGTTTCTAATGTTAGTAATCGTGTGGCTTCAAACAAACAAAAACTTGTAATTCCGTACAAGATTTCTTCTATGCAACAACTGATTAATTTAGCACATGATCAAATTTGTTGCTCTTCTTGTGGTGTAGATGATTTTATCTGCAAGTCTGATTATTCTTCGTGGTTTGGTTATAACTTCTATGGTTCAAATCGTTTTTATTCAAATAGATATTATAACCACTACAATTCAAAGAAAAAGGTTAATTCTCCTAACCCGAAATGACCCAATTGGCAATGGGTACCTAAAACTGTTTAAATCCCATTTTGCAGCTCCGTCATGTGTGGTATTTGGATTCTGGTTGCTCAAAACACATGACAGGAAGGAAGGTGTTGTTGAGCAATTTTGTGAAACACGATGAAAGGAAAGTTAAGTTTGGAAATGATCATTACGCTCCAATCATGGGTTATAGAGATATTGTGGCCGACAACGTCAGGATAACTAAAGTGAATTATGTTGAATGCTTAGGGCATAACTTATTTAGTATAGGTCAGTTTTGTGATAAAGACCTAGAAGTCCATTTCAAGAAGACTCGGTGTGCAATTCTAACCGATGGAGGAAATGAACTTCTAGTTGGTTCGCGAAAGTCAAATCTTTACACTATTGATCTATCGAAGGTTAAGCCGAAGAATGACGTGTGTTTGTTGACTAAGGCAACTATGGAAAAGAGTTGGTTATGGCATAGACGACTATCTCATCTCAACTTTCGTTACATTCAAAAGCTAACGTTGGGTGATTTAGTTATAGGTCTACCAGTTCTGCAGTTTGAGAAAGACAACTTCTGTATTGCTTGTGAGAAGGGGAAGATAAAGCGAGCTCCTCATCCACCGAAACCCGAACCCAGCACACAAAAACCTTTAGAAATCCTTCATATGGATCTCTGTGGTCCGATGAAGACTCAGAGTGTCAGTGCCAAGCGATACGTGTTAGTAATTGTCGATGATTATTCGAGATATACTTGGGTCAAGTTTCTTCGTTCAAAAGACGAAACACCTGACTTGATCATCTCGTTAATTAAGCAACTTCAAGTAAACCGTCAACAATCAGTTCAGACTGTTAGGTCAGACAACGGGACAGAATTCAAGAACAAGACTCTTGATGATTTCTTTAAATCATTAGGAATATCTCATCAGTTTTCTGCGGCTAGAACTCCTCAGCAGAACGGAGTCGTTGAAAGACGAAACCGCACACTTGTTGAAGCTGCCAGAACGATGCTGTCTTATGCTGATCTACCTCTGTTCTTGTGGGCTGAAGCTGTTGCTACAACATTCTATACACAAAACCGTTCTATAATCCATCGTCGGTTTGGTAAAACTCCATATGAACGGATTAATAATAGAAAACCTGTAATACACTACTTTCGTGTGTTTGGATGCAGGTGTGTTGTGCTGAACGAGAAAGACAATTTGAACAAATTCAGTCCAAAGGGTATTGAGGGCGTTTTCATCGGATACTCGCTCACGTCAAAAGCATACAGAGTCTATTTCAAATCGTATAGAACTGTGAAGGAAAGCGTAAATGTCACATTTAATGAAACTGAAGAAATGGTTTATGTGCAAAATAATAAAAATAATAAAAATGCAATTTTATCTATTTTAGAGAAGCTGTTGGAGATGCTCTAAGTACCATACACATGAAAACCCGTTAGATCCGACTATATTTGGTGAACCACACCCCAACTCGATCTGGGATGAAAGAAGTAATGTATTTAAGAGGAAACCAGTAAGAAACATTTCTTACCTAGTACTGCAACTTCCCAAAATTTGACATAAATACTCTCCATGGCTACATAAGGAATAAATGATTAAATTAATTAATTATAAATATATAAAACTTAATGTTAAAAATCAACAACTATGGCAAGAAAGAATCCCTCCGGGACAATGTTAAGTAGGACTTCAATAGTTAAAGGCCGGCTATACGTACTCATGTAATCACTTGTCTCAAAACGATCGATGTGGGTACGTCATGGACGCCAATAGGACGAAATAAAGAGAACATAATGTGCTTGAAAAGAAACCCATGCCAAGAAATCTTTTTGGTGAATCATGATCTTTATGATTGAATTGGTTAGACTTTTAGAATCACTTACCAAGGTGGAAGCACCTCCTCCTAGACATGGTGTTATATGCCCTTTGGTTCTCATCATATAAGTTGTTCTTCTCTAGTAATGGCACATCTTTAAAACATAAATAATTGATAGTTAGATCATAATCAAATTACATTAATAAAATGAATAAATATATAGCAACTAATTTTATTTAGATGACAAAACAAGAATAATTGTAATTAAAGGTTATACTATATATATAAATCCACAACAATCAACCCTTTGATATGTGTCGCCATAAAGTTAGCTACCTATATATATATATATATATAGGGATTTCAAAACTCACCCAAAAGACCTGCATCAATTACATTAGTGATGAGCCTAACACCGCTTTGGCCGTCAAAGGGACTTTGATATCCATCTTGTTGGGAGAGCTCAATATGTTGTTTGGAGACTGCAAGCAAATACTGGAAGGTGCTTTTGTGAGAATTCATAATGGCTCTATGGATAGGTAAGCATTTTTCGTTGTCGACCATGAATAGTAAATGTGGGTTTTTCTCCACCACCATCTTCGAAGCCATGGTGTTGCCATATATTGCAGCACAGTGCAGTGGGTTATACTGTCTATTATCCACTAGAATTGGAAGTGAGTCCGGGTTTATCTCCTTCAGAATATTCTCAACAAGCTGGATATTTTTACAGGTACTAACCGCAACGTGAAGTGCACGTTCATTCAGATCATTGATTATAGCAGTCAATGCATCTTTATCCTTGTTAAAAATTTCATCGGCTTTCTCCAAATCGCCCTTCAGAATAGCTCTACATAGTGGGATGTACTCAACTGTATCTATTACCACAAGAAAAGATGCGGTCAGTGGCGGATCCAGGATTTTTGCTTACTTGGGACACCTTCAAGGTATATTAAAGGCCCGCAAAGTCAATTGATGTGTTTTTAGCTTAATTCCACCTTTTCAATTAATTTTTTAAAAAAAATTGTTGATTTTGAGAAGTTTTTAAGTTTTTATGTCGATTTCGAGAGACATTTTCGGTTTTTTTGGTTAATTTTGAAAGATTTTTTAGTTTTTTTTGTTGATTATCAGGAATTTTTTTGGTTGGTAGGAGCCGGACAGAATATTACTGGGGCCAAGGGTAGAAAGTTTAAAAAAAAAAATAGAGAAAATATTTTTTTAATGGCGGCCTTTCCCCCACCATTTCCTAAGTACATCCGCCCCTGCCTACGGTTCATGGAACGATTAGCTAGAAAAGAAAGAATACGAACACTGTTGATCGAGGCCATACCTTTGTTGCTGGTAGGAGCAGCCGGAGTACTGTAAGTAGTATTTAGCTTCTTCCGATCCACACATCATGAGCCGTGTGGAGGTCGACAACAGTACACATGACATCTTTACTTAGTGAACCAAAGATCCATCCTTGGATAAGTGTGTCGGACCGTTTCCATTCTCTATACTTCTTTGCCTCGATGGCAGTCGTGATTGCCTTATTTTCAGAATCACCATTCTCCTGCGGGCATTTTAATGTGCCATCTATGAAACCGAGCATATCATGCATGGCTGTCCACAAGACACATCATCTGTTTTCGCCATCGACCATAATTGGTTTCACCGGACAGCTGAATAGAAAGAAAGCTGGCTGCATTTACATGAGAAGGGTATGGTATGTATTGTTGTGATCCTGCTAATCAATTACATCATCATGATAATATAAGTATGTAATCGGTAATTAATGTTTTAGTTGGATAAATAAATTGAAAAGATATGATGAATGTGGGGTGAAGTGAAGTGATAATCAATCTTGGGACGATACCATTGTTGAGGACTGCACTGCTGCTGAAAGTGCTAGCTAGAGGAAGCCATTATTGGAGTGGGAGGTAATAAGAGATGTGATAAAGATATTTAGTGTATATACAAAAAGCAAGTTGAGCATCTCCTTGTATATATAATTCATCGTTTCGTCATCCAGCTGTTAATAAGTTGACTTTTGTTAATGATGTAGGCCATGTTACATATAAAATTTAGTTTTCTTCATCGAATTAGTTAGAAACAAATGGTTGGTTAAACACACCCAAAGATTGTCATGAAACAAAAACTAGATTAAACCTTAAGCCCAAAATAACCTATTAAATTAACCATTTTAGGTACACTAATAAATGATATAATAACAAAGAACATCCAACTCAAACACATAATAATCTTCCATGTATGAACTTCTTTCTTCATGGGTTAAGTTTGATTGATGCTTCAAGTTCTTGCCTAAATGTTTCAAGTTCATTTTTTGACCTTAATAATCCGGGAATAATATCCATAGATCGATGACACATTTCTTTGTCAATCCACCTAATAAAGCCACATTGTTAAAAAATTGTAGATGCAACCAGATTAGGTCAAAAAATCAATTCCATTTTCAAACATGTAATTAAAACCTTAACTTATTAGAGCAACAATGGAACCTCTTACGTGAATTGTTGTTGTCGATGATATGCGAATCAAAGCAAGTAAACCATACATACAATAAACAATAGTTGGTTTTAGAGATAAATATCTTGAGGAGAGAGAAGACGAAGAAGATGAGTCAAATGGAAGAATCGTAGAATTTTTCTTGGTCTCTGAACGTAAGGATTGGTGTCTGGATATAATCAAATAAGAATAGAGTTTCAAAACAATTATTAAAAAGTAGGTTTTTTTTAAAATGATAGTAATGCCCCTCGATTGGGGGCACGTTAGGGGGTTTAACGACACTTAATTAAACAGAGTTAAGTGGAGGACCTAATCCGCAACAAAATTGAAACCACGATGATGTTATCAGTAATTAATTCGTTTGGGGAACCAATCCAAAGTTGTCATATAACCATAGGTACCAAATCCATAATTTACTCTATGTAATGATAGGTAAGATGAATAATATAATAGGCAGGTTCACCATCTAGTTATATAATTTATCATTTTTGTGATGTAACAATTAATGGGTTCACTTTTGTCAATGATCATATGTTACAATATATGTATATATTTTACATTGGTACATAAATAGTAAAAAAAATAGCGGTTAAAAACTGTTACCGTAGGTATACGAAAATGGATTACGTGGATGTCATCCCAGAACAAACATTCAACACAATAACCTTCTTGAAGATGTCATCCCTCTCATTAATCACTAAATCCACAAAGTACAAGATGATGAATATGGAGAGAAAGTGCAATAGTGTACTTGGAAATATGGAATGACACAATACAAAATTACAAGGCAAAAACAATATATAGTAAGTAAATTGTAAAGTTACCAAATAGACCCTCTACTTGATACAAGGTGCTAAATATGGCAATAACAATCTCCCCCTTTGTATCAAAGTAGAGGCAGCAAAATTTTAGGCTTGTACCGGAGCAACGTGTTTCTTCCTGATCCCGAAGATGATTTCCAAACGCCTTAGTGCATTTATGTACTCTTGTCGGTTCTTGATGGCTTCTAGGGCTTGGTTGATTAATCTCCTTTCCTTTGGCTTTAGCTTGACCTCCTCCTTCTCATCGAGCCTGAGTTTACTCTCCAACTGGATCTGAATCAGTTTAAACGTCCCATCACAGTATCTGTTTACCTCGGATATCCTCAGAAATCTCTTCATCTTCTGTTGATTATAATACACAATTCCGAGTTCAGGTTTGTCAAGTACAGTGTAAACTGGGATACCTTGGATATCTGATAGTCGTTTGTTGGGTCTATGGAGGTTCACTCGGGTTTGATTGGCTTCCAGTGCCATCTGAAAGTCAGTGAGGTAAGAGAACTTCACCATATTCCTCATAAATCTCTTGACAGACTGATAAGCAGCAGACCATTCTATCTTCTTATCAGGAATTCTTGCAAGAATGTGGTATAGGCTCAAAAGGTCGTCTAGCTTTAGGCTCTTGAAATCGGCTTCAGTAAAGAACCATTCTTTGTCATCGGATCTTTTGACAGTGAACTGTGGGTACCAGATGTTTAGCAGTTTCTTCGACTCTATCTTCAAAACCTTCATAATTGCCTTATCAGACCTAACTGTGTCCATCTCCAGGTCTTTGTTCTTCATGACGTGCAAAAATTCGGTTTGATGTAGAGCTGGCCACTTCTCAATCCCATACAGTTTAATCAGGTCAATCCTCTGAACATTCCTTACAAATAAGTCCTTTCTCACACTCTCTTGAAAAGGAGTCAAGATCCTTACCCTCTGCCCTCTTCCAACAAAGTTAGGTTCATCGTCAATCAGAGCCTGATAGTATCTCATTTCAGCCTCTGAGACGGGATCTCTGATCAGAATACAAATTTCAACCCAAACACTATTTTGTCGCACACTACTGATTGTCGCACATTGCTGATTGTCGCACACCAAACTTTATCATACACGAAGCACACGCTAAGAATTATCTCAAACAAATCGCATAACACCCTTGCGATAAAAGGTTATCGTACACCACACCTTGGGATAAAAATTACCTTCACAGTTGTCGCACACGATCTGGGCGATAACTACTGTTCACCACGTTTATCGCACAAGAGGGTGCGATAAAACACTGTTTACTCGGTTTGTCGTACGCAACAGGTGTGATGAAATTTTCCTTTCAATTTTATCGCACACTGAGTGATGCGATAAAAGTTTCTGCGATGAAAATTCCTGCGATAACTCAGATCAAGTCTCGTACGATAATGATGAACTCTTATAGGTGCGATAAAGATGATTATCAGATCAATCTTAAGTAAAATCCTCAAATCAAATCCAAAAATTCTGAAAATTTGCAGATAGGTGCGCGATGAGTTTCTGAACACTTTTAATGCTTGAAGTTTCGTCCAAAAACCAACAGAGGTGTGAGATTCGATCTAAAAACAGTATCTTAACACTTTTTCATGAAAATTGCAATTCTATCAAATCTGGATCGAATTAATGTGAATTTGCGGAATGAATTCACTTGGTAACTATCACTAATCAATCCTAGATCAACTTTGATCCATTTGAAGAACTCAAATGACCAAAAACAATCAAAATGATAGAAAAAAAATCTCAATAAAGCTCAAATAATCATGAAAAATGAATCTGGATCAGAATGAATTGCATTGCTCTGATACCAATTGTGATCTCAGAACAAGCATTCAACACAATAACATTCTTGAAGATGTCATCCCTATCATTAATCACTAAATCCACAAAGTACAAGATGATAAATATGGAGAGAAAGTGCAATATTGTACATGGAAATATGGAATGACACAATACAAAATTACAAGGCAAAAACAATATATAGTAAGTAAATTGTAAAGTTACCAAATAGACCCTCTACTTGATACAAGGTGCTAAATATGGCACTAACAGTGGACTTAAAAAACCGTCATCTATTCTATTGTCACTACTGATACACTTTTGGTTACGTTTAAGAATCGTTACCAAATCAGATAAAAAACTATTACTATAGGCTAAAACCGTCATCTTAGGCGTATAAAAAGAAGTCTTTTTTTCCCGTAAACCGTTGACGTGTCATGATATACGGTGACATTTATTTTTCAAAACAATCACCATAACATGACATATGATAACATTTATTTTCTAAATCATCACCATAGCATGACGTACATTGACGTTTATTATACAAAACCGTCACCATGACATGATATTATGTGATGCTATTATTCAAAAACCGTCACAATAGCATGACATATGTTGACGTGTATTTTTCAAAACCGTCAAGATAGCTTGACGTACGGGAACATTTATTATTCCAATCTGTCATCGTATCATGATGTATGGTGACATTTATTTTTTAGAACCGTCAATCTATCATAACGTACGATGACATTTATTTTTCAAAGCTGTCCCCGTACGTAATATGACGCATGGTGACATTTACTATTCAAAACCGTCATTGTGAAATGGCGTATGGTGACGTTTATTTTTGAAACTGTCAATGTTGAATGGTGTACGGTGACGTTTGTTATTTAAAACCGTCACTGTTTCATGATATAAGGTAACATTTAATTTTCAAAAACATCATCTGATGACAATTGTTTTTTCAAATCCGTCAATATAGAGTGATGTACATCACATTTATAATTTTAATTCGTCAACTTATCATTACACACAATCTTTATTTTTGGAAATCGTCAACATTGTATGACTTGCGGTGACATTTGTTATTCTAAACGCATCATGATATAAGGTGAAGTTTAACATGATGTACATTTACGTTTAGATTTCAATACCATCACATATCATGACGTACCCGTGACATTTATTTTTTAGAGCTGTCACCATATCATGACATACGATGACGCTAAGTTATCAAAACCGTTGTCGTAACTACGTTTTGGCAACGTTTCTTATCAAGCATGTTAAAAATTACAATCTTAAAATTTTCAAAATAATAATCAAATTATTAACATTGCATAAAATAACGTGTTAGTGCATTAATTATCTAGTTGTACCAAGTAGAGGGACGTAATGTGTAAATGCAAAGTTACAAAGTATATATTGTAGCTTTCCTTAGATTTTAGATTAGATAATCCATTCTTACACACACAGTACACACATTTGCACTTGCTCTCAACATTCTCATTGTGTACTTGTTGATCATCATTGAAGAATATATGGATGGGTATCTGATTGTTTTCATGGATTGATTACTTGTTCTGGGATCACAATTGGTATCAGAGCACAATACATCATTTTGATCAGATTAGTTTTAGAGGTTTTTGCAAAAGTTTGAGTGTTCTTCATTTTTCATCTAATTGATTGATTTTGGCCATTTGAGTACTTAAGATGGATTAGAATCGATCAAGTAGTGTTTGTTGGTAATCCCTGAGTGATTTGATTCTGCAATTTCACTAGGATTAGACTCAGATTGTGCAAATTCATTATTTTCGGACTTTTAGTAAAAACTCATTGTTTGGGATTAAAAATCACTGTTCTGTTGATTGTTGGACGAAACTCGAAGTATTAAAGTTGTCCAGAACATCAGTGCGAACCTGCGTACCAAGTTTCAGCCAAATTGGATCATTTTGGAGGATTTGACTTAAGATCGATTGAATCTTCATCATTATCGCAACCTTGGTTGTTCTTCATTATCGCAACACTCATACGTGAACAGTATTACATTGCAACTGCTCTTTGCGACAAGTCTATTTTATCGCAATTTTTCAAAAGTGAACAGTAAAATATCGCAACTGCCCTTTACGATAATCCGTTAACTCATTTCGTGTGAACAGTACTTTATCGCAACTCTCTGATGCGATAAAATCTATCTTGGAGTTCATCACAACTTCTTTGTTGCGACAAAACTTTCTTTTGCGACAAAGTTACTTGCGACAAACTCTGTTCTTTCGATAATATTGGATTGAGACAAAGTGTTGGTTGAGACAAAGTGTTGCGATAAGAGTTGTGTTGAGATAAACTTGGTGTTGCGACAATACTTGGTGTTGCAACAATACTTGGGTTGAGACAACAGTGACTTGCGACAAACAGTGTGAACAACAATTCTCTAATCAGATCAAAAGGGTACTTATCGATCATTAACAAGTAATCTAAAATGACAGCTAGAGACATTTTGACTATTGGTTCAAAGGACAAACCACCTGTTCTTTTTCCTAAGGAGTTCAAAATATGGAAAGACAGAATCATGGATTACGTTGAACGTCAAGAGAACGGGGACTACATTGTTAATTCACTTCAGGATGGTCCTATGGGGGTAGTGAGAAGAAGAGGATTAGCTCCTGATGGTACTCCACCTCCAGAATGGGTTGAAGTTCAACCAATACATTATGATGTTGAACAAAAGAAACGGTATAATGCAGACAAACAGTCAAAATCATTAGTTATGCAAGCCTTGACTAATGACATTTATCAGAAGGTGGATAGTAAAAACAGTTCTGGGAAAGCTATGTTTGATGAGTTAATCAAATTGTATCAAGGGTCTGAGGTAGAAAATCAGATGAGAGTTTCCAATGCCATCAACAAATACGAGAATTTTAGACAAAAAGATGGTGAGGAACTTGATCATACGTATGACCGTTTCATTACGATACAGAATGAGCTGAATATGTATAACATAAACAAGACGATAATCGAGCACAATGTGAAATTCTTGAGCGTTCTTCAACCTGAGTGGAAGAAGTATGCTCACAGGATGAAACAGAATGCTAGGTTAGCTGAGTTGCCTTTACAGGAAATGTATGAAACCTTGAAACAAGATGAGGAAGATGCTGATGAGAAAAGGGATAAGAAAAAGAAGAAAGAGAAGAAGGATGAGAAGAAAGAAGTTAAGGAAGAAGAAATTGATCCACTTGCTTTGATTTCTAACAAAACCACCAAGAAATACTCAAAGAATGTGGGTAATGAGTCTGATGAAGAACAGTATGAAGGAGATGGAATAGACGAAGCTGAAAGCCTGAAACAAGCAATGATACTTCTTACTAAAACTTTTCAAAAACAGTTTGTGAAAAGCCCCAGTTCTAACAATCAGAGATATGCATCAGGCTCCAAGAACTTTGAACACAAAGAACGTGTCGAGTCGAAAGAGGTTTGATGAGAAAAGGGATGAGTACAAAAGAGATGATAAGAGGACTGATGAAAAGAAGGTGTAACAACCCAATTCCCATATACACAACAAATCACATAATGTAACATAACATTGATATCACAAACGAAACATCATATTACAAGTACGGTCCCGTAGTCTTTTACAATTAGCAGAAGCCATCCTACTACAAACTTTGTACTAAATACATACATAACATTTAATATTGTAATACAACTGCTAAACATGCCAAAATATTCATCATATAATCCTTCACAAAAGCTATCCATCGATTACTCTTAATCATTTGCCCTTACTCGATCCACCACCTGGAATACATATTTTTAAAACAAAAATGAGGGTTAGACCTAAGGGTCTAAGTGAGAAAAGTCCCTGTTAGTTTGAAATCATATATATAAACCTTATTTATATAAATCACGTAGCACGATCAAATATATCAATTTGAACTCACACATCATATACCTTCCCTTCTCATTCCTCCTGGCCATATTAGTTGGTTGCAAGCCAACTAATAAATTTACAACGCTGTACAACATCTACAGCCAAACAACGCTATACGGATTCTATAGCCAAACACACCGGTCCTAAGCCCGGCCAACGTATTATAACACATTATAATACTCATGTAACTATAATCCCTCAATATATTATAATTCACATATATCGCACATATAAACACATATTCACCAATTATCACATTCCCAAACCATACGTATATGTATTCCAGTTAAAAACGCTTTTAAAGTAAAACTCACATGTTTCGCTTATCAAAAACGCTCGCAAGCTTCTTTCAAAAAAGATTATATCTTTCACTTCTACTCCATAGTATCTGAAACAATTTGAAATACATATATCGCTTTACTAGCCAATTACATAAAGCCTAACAAATTCCTATCCTCAACTGTCCCATTACACACTGTACTTAACCCACTACCGGGACTACACAGGGTACCGGGACTACACAGTACCGGGACTCATTGGCACCGGGAGTTCGATCACCGGAAGTTGCTAATACCGGGAGTTCACACTACCGGGAGTTCACTATACCGGGACTCCACTATACCGGGACTCCATTTTACCGGGAGTCTACCGAGACTTCCCCGGGACTCTTCAAGAACACAGTCGGTTTCAAAATACCTAGATTCGATTGAAATCAATACCAATCACTGAAATCGTAACTTCTAAACCGATGGATATCTTCTATTACTGATTACCAATACAAAATATAAAAGAGCTTACCTCCAAATCGAATCCAACCCAATTGATTGATGCGATAACCATAACTTTCTTCTTCTGCTTCTTTTCGCCTCCACACACACACGTACACTTTCTAAGTTTAGGTTATCAGAATACCATCTGATGTTAAGAGGTAATATCAAACCACAACTTATCAAATGAACCTTGAACTTCTCAAATATAACCCAAACATCCCCAAGCTTATAGATTTACCCATAATTACCCTAAACACCAAATATAGAGTAAGTAACATTAACGGAATAGGGAATTCAACTAACGGTCTTACCCAGGGTATTACATCATCTCCCCCTTAAAAGAATTCCGTCCCGGAATTCAGTTAAGTAAAAAGATGAGGGTATTTGGATCTCATTTCCGTCTCTGATTCCCACGTAGCATCTTGACCTCTATGATGCCTCCACTGAACTTTCACTTGCCTGATCTCCTTATTCCGCAACACTTTAACTTTATGATCAACTATAGCTTCCGGCTCTTCCACATAATTCAGTCTTTCATCGACTTGTATCTCTGGTAGGGAGACTGCCTGATCTTGAGTAACCAGACACTTTCGGAAGTTTGATACGTGAAACGCATTATGGATCCTGCTCAATTCTGGCGGAAGATCTAATCGGTAAGCTACTTCACCGATCCTTTCTGTAATTGCAAACGGTCCGATATACCTTGAGCTAAGTTTACCTTGTCGTCCAAATCGGATGACTCCTTTCCACGGCGAAACCTTTAACATTACGTAATTCCCAACTTGAAATTCCAATGGCTTTCGGCGTCGGTCAGCGTAGCTTTTCTGTCTATCTTAAGCCACTTTCAATCGTTCACGAATCTGAATAACCTTATCGGCAGTTAGTTGAACTATTTCCGGCCCCGCTAACTATTTCTCTCCCACTTCGTTCCAACATAGAGGCGTTCGGCATGTCCTACCATACAGTACTTCGAACGGTGCCGCTTGTATGCTGGAATGATAACTGTTGTTGTAAGCGAATTCGATCAACGGTAAATGCTTATCCCACGATCCCCCAAAATCAACAATGCAAGCCCGGAGCATATCTTCTAAGGTCTGAATCGTTCGTTCACTCTGACCATCTGTTTGGGGATGATACGCTGTACTTAACTTTATCTGTGTCCCCATTTCTCTTTGAAAACTTCTCCAAAATCTTGAAGTAAAATGACTATCACGATCAGAAATGATCGAGATTGGAACTCCATGTCGAGTTACTATTTCGTCAATATACAGCTTAGCTAATCGTTCCATCGAATCGGTTTCCTTTATCGGTAGAAAGTGTGCAGACTTTGTCAATCTGTCGACGATCACCCAAATAGAATCAAATCCCTTCGGAGTCCTTGGTAGCTTCGTGATGAAGTCTGTGGTAATCTGCTCCCACTTCCACATAGGTATTTCTAGCCGCTGTAGTTGACCAAACCTCTTTTGGTGTTCGATCTTCACTTTCTTACAAGTATCACATCTTTCCACATACTGAGCAATCTCTCTTTTTATCCCCGGCCACCAATAGAATTGCTTTAGGTCTTTATACATCTTGTTTGTACCTGGGTGAATAGAGAAACGGGATTTATGAGCTTCTTGTAAAACACGATCACGTAACCCACCCAAACGAGGTACCCACACTCTGTTTCCCAGACACAATAACCTACAATCATCTTTTACTAGCAATGCTGACATCCCCGCTAACCGTTCAGATTTCAGATGTTCATCCTGATAAGCTTCCACTTGACACTTCTGCAATTCGTCAAATATGTTAGGTAGGAGTTCAGTTCGTAGCGAAATAACTTTTATTGTTCCACTCCTTTCTTGACGACTTAGTGCATCCGCCACCACATTCGCTTTTCCCGGGTGATAAAGGATTTCACAGTCGTAATCATTCAGCAATTCTAGCCATCCCCTTTGTCTCATATTCAATTCCTTCTGATCAAAGAGGTGTTGGAGACTCTTATGATCGGTATAAATCTGACATTTGGAACCATACAGATAATGTCTCAAAATCTTTAACGCGAAGACGACTGCTGCAAGCTCCATGTCGTGCCTAGGGTACTGTCTTTCATGATCCTTTAATTGACGAGAAGCATAAGCAATAACTTTTCCACGCTGCATAAGCACACATCCCAATCCCAGTTTGGACGCATCACTATAAACAACAAAGTCTTCCGAACCTTCGGGTAGTGATAGAATCGGTGCGCTGCACAGTTTCTCTTTCAATATCCGGAATGCCTCGTCTTGTTCTGCTTTCCATTCAAACTTCAGGTTCTTTCGGGTCAGCTTAGTCAAAGGCGTTGCGATACGAGAGAAGTCTTTTATAAATTTCCGATAGTAGCCGGCTAAACCCAGAAAACTTCGTACTTTCGTTGCTGTCTTCGGCGGTTCCCACTTTTCAACTGCTTCCACTTTCATCGGATCAACTTGTATACCTTTCTCAGAAACCACGTGCCCCAGAAACTGAACTTTCCGTAGCCAGAATTCACATTTACAAAATTTTGCATACAACTTTTCCTTCTTCAGTAGCTCCAGAATCAAACGAAGATGTTGCGCGCGCTCTTCCTTGGATCGGGAATAGATAAGGATATCATCGATAAATACAATAACAAATTTATCGAGATACGACTTACATACCCAATTCATTAAACCCATAAAGGCAGCTGGAGCGTTCGTCAGTCCGAACGGCATCACTAAGAATTCGTGATGTCCATACCTTGTTCGAAAAGCAGTCTTTAGAACGTCTTCATCTTTAACTTTCAACTGGTGATAACCAGATCTTAGATCAATCTTGGAGAAATAGCAAGCTCCAACTAACTGATCGAAGAGGTCATCAATTCGGGGTAACGGATACTTGTTCTTTATCGTGCGCTTATTCAGTTCTCGGTAGTCGATACACATTCTCATCGAACCATCCTTTTTTTCACAAATAATATTGGTGCTCCCCACGGTGAAGAACTAGGTCTGATGAAACCTTTATCGGATAGATCTTGTAGTTGTGCCAACATTTCTTTCATCTCTGGAAGTGCCAGACGATAAGGTGCACGGGCTACATGAGTGGCTCCAGGAATCAGGTCTATACCGAACTCTACTTGTCTAACAGGCGGAAGACTATTCAAGTCTTCGGGGAATACTTCAGGGAATTCACTAACAATAGGAATATCTTCCATCCTATTCTTTTCTGACTTAATATCTATCACGTAAGCCAAGTAACTCTGACAACCCTTATTCACACACTTACGGGCTTTTATCATAGATATAAGGCTAGACTGATGATTCCTACGAGCACCATAAATCACTACTGGTCCCTTCTCAGGTAATACCACATTTATTAACTTCTTATCACACACTATGTTAGCCTGATTCTCGGCTAACCAGTCCATTCCCACTACGACGTCAAACTCTATCAAAGTTATAGGAAACAATTGTATCGGAACTCTACACTCCTCTATATTTATCACACAGTCATCAAATACTTCTTTAACTGACACTTGATTCTCATTTGCCGTATCTACTGATAGAGCTTGTTCTAGCATTTTAGGTTTCAAACACAGGCAAGCAGCAAATGCAGGAGACACAAACGATCGGTTTGCACCAGAATCAAATAACACTTTAGCACGTGTAGAGTTTATTAAAAATGTACCTGTGACCACATCCGGAGTTTCCTCCGCTTCTTTCTCGGTCATTTGAAATGCGCGACCCCTGGTTACTGGCGGTTCCAGTCTTGGTATTCCAGGTTTAACAATCGTTGGCCTGCCCGATGACCCACCTTGTTGTATCCTCCCCCGCGGGCAGTCCGACTGAAGGTGATCCGGTGAATTGCATAAGAAACATAACTGCGTTACCTTACAATCTTTAATGACGTGTCCGGTCTTCCCACACTTATAACACGCTCGTAAATCACCTTGGAAATTTCCTTGGTGGACACGGTTGCACTTCTGACATAGTCTTTCCGCTGGTCGAAACGGCGGACGGTTATCATACCTCTGAAATCGGGACTTCTTCGGATCGTGTTGTGGTCCTTCCCACTTTCTCTTCCCGATACTCTTATCGCCAGCATCCCTTCTAACATCTCGTTCAACATTCTCCGCGGCATCAACTGCAGCTGAGAAGGTATCGGGTCCTTTTGAAGTCACTAGCCTTCTGACTTCTGAGTTCAGCCCAAAGATAAACCTTTCCGTCTTCATCGCCTCCGTAGCAACGTAGTATTCTGCGAACCGAGACTTTTCCAGAAAGCTAGCGGTGTAGTCTCGAACGGATAAGTTTCCTTGTTGCAAGTTCATAAATTCCCCTTCCAGTTGTTTGACGGCTGCTTGGGGACAAAATGCGTTCCTGTAGGCTATCACAAATTCTTCCCAAGAGAGGGTAGAATAAACATCAGATCCTTTAGAATGAATAAAAGATTCCTACCAATACAAAGCATCCCCTTTTAACATTGCTGCCCCGTACAATACCCTATCTTCATCTGCACACTTGCTTGTCTTGAAAATAGCTTCTATTTCCTTCATCCATCTCATTGCTTTCACGGGATCCCTGTCTCCTGAGTAGGTCGGAGGTCTACAGCTCAAACAGTCGGTGTGATTAGCATTTCATCTTCCGGTCCGGGATCCGGTATTCCAGTTTCATTATGACGGTTTCGATCAAACATTGTTTGTATGCTAGCCTGCAATCTACCCATTTCTGCCATTAGATCATCCCTGGTAACAAACTTTGTACCATGTGGCTGGACTCTGCCTCCGGCTTGACCTCCAGCTCTACCCCCGGTTCTACCCCCGACTCTGCCCCCAGTTCTGCCTCCCCTGTCCCCCGTTCCTATCAGCGGATTCGTACTATTCGGATTTCTTCCTCCTCCTCGATTCGAATTTCGTGTACCGCTTGCCATTCTATAGGTTTAAACAAGGTTAATATACACATAAGCACATACCCCATATATCAAGGTATTCCAGTTCAAACATGTACCTGTAAGACCACAATTACACTGGCCAGGTGTAATATGAAATTACCTTACATGATGTTCCTTCTACCTTTTATACTTCATCATCCCAAGGTTCTATAATGATAGGGACATCCTACTTCACATGCAGTTTAAGTCTAGGTACAGATACAAATACCTAAATCCCTTAAACTAAGGCTCTGATACCATTTGTAACAACCCAATTCCCATATACACAACAAATCACATAATGTAACATAACATTGATATCACAAACGAAACATCATATTACAAGTACGGTCCCGTAGTCTTTTACAATTAGCAGAAGCCATCCTACTACAAACTTTGTACTAAATACATACATAACATTTAATATTGTAATACAACTGCTAAACATGCCAAAATCTTCATCATATAATCCTTCACAAAAGCTATCCATCGATTACTCTTAATCATTTGCCCTTACTCGATCCACCACCTGGAATACATATTTTTAAAACAAAAATGAGGGTTAGACCTAAGGGTCTAAGTGAGAAAAATCCCTGTTATTTTGAAATCATATATATAAACCTTATTTATATAAATCACGCAGCACGATCAAATATATCAATTTGAACTCACACATCATATACCTTCCCTTCTCATTCCTCCTGGCCATATTAGTTTGTTGCAAGCCAACTAATAAATTTACAACGCTGTACAACATCTACAGCCAAACAACGCTATACGGATTTTATAGCCAAACACACCGGTCCTAAGCCCGGCCAACGTATTATAACACATTATAATACTCATGTAACTATAATACCTCAATATATTATAATTCACATATATCGCACATATAAACACATATTCACCAATTATCACATTCCCAAACCATACATATATGTATTCCAGTTAAAAACGCTTTTAAAGTAAAACTCACCTGTTTCGCTTATCAAAAACGCTCGCAAGCTTCTTTCAAAAAAGATTATATCTTTCACTTCTACTCCACAGTATCTGAAACAATTTGAAATACATATATCGCTTTACTAGCCAATTACTTAAAGCCTAACAAGTTCCTATCCTCAACTGTCCCATTACACACTGTACTTAACCCACTACCGGGACTACACAGGGTACCGGGACTACACAGTACCGGGACTCATTGGCACCGGGAGTTCGATCACCGAAAGTTGCTAATACCGGGAGTTCACACTACCGGGAGTTCACTATACCGGGACTCCACTATACCGGGACTCCATTTTACCGGGAGTCTACCGGGACTTCCCCGAGACTCTTCAAGAACACAGTCGGTTTCAAAATACCTAGATTCGATTGAAATCAATACCAATCACTGAAATCGTAACTGCTAAACCGATGGATATCTTCTATTACTGATTACCAACACAAAATATAAAAGAGCTTACCTCCAAATCGAATCCAACCCAATCGATTGATGCGATAACCGTAACTTTCTTCTTCTGCTTCTTTTCGCCTCCACACACACACGTACACTTTCTAAGTTTAGGTTATCAGAATACCATCTGATGTTAAGAGGTAATATCAAACCACAACTTACCAAATGAACCTTGAACTTCTCAAATATAACCCAAACATCCCCAAGCTTATAGATTTACCCATAATTACCCTAAACACCAAATATAGAGTAAGTAACATTAACGGAATAGGGAATTCAACTAACAGTCTTACCCAGGGTATTACAGAAGGTGTTTGAGAAAAGGGGTAAAGAACCAAAGTGCTATAACTGTGGGAAGACTGAACACTTCTCCAAGGAATGTTGGAAGCCAAAAGTCAGAGATTCTGATTACTATAAGAACAAGATGCTGCTTGCCAAGCAAAAGGAATCAGGGATAGCATTGTTGGTTGAAGAGGAGTACTGGCTTGATCAAACCGATGATGAAGCAGATGATGAGAGGGCTGCTCAAACTAAGATGTGCTTCATGACCAGAAACACCGATGAAGAAGAGTCAGAATCTACTTCAAAGACAAATGAGGTACATTCCGATCTTTATAATCAATTTTTTACTCAACAAGCATATCTACAAAAGAAGTTAGAAGATCTAACAAATAACTTGAGAAAATCAAATGAACTAATTTCCTCTCAAAGAGAAAGATTAATAGAACAAGAGAGTCACATTGAACAACTGGAAAAGAAAAAGACTGAGTTTGATGTTGCTAAAGCGTATTTTCAAAGTAGAATAACTGAATTGTCAGAAAATTAGAGAGTTCAGAAGCCAAGAAGAATGAGTTTGAAAATCTTCTTCATGCCTATAAAGATAGGAACACTGAGCTGAGTGATAATGTCAAAGATTTGGAAGAAAAACTATATAAAGCAGGCCAAACTGAACAAACAATTCACATGAATAAGCCTAGCAAATTTCGGTATTTCAATTCTAAGTGGGGCATAGGATATGACAATCCTCAATACCTGAAGAATGCCTTATTAAAATCCCCCACTCTTTACGAATTTGATTGGTTTATTCTTCCTTCACTTCATCCTAGCTATCAAATCAAATGGCTTAAAATGGATGATGATGACTATGAGGCTAAGGAAGAAGTAAAAAGAAAAACCACTGTTAAGATGCAACTTCCTTTTTGGTATGGTCCTGATAATGCGAAGGCATTAGACAACGAGAAAACCTTGCCAAATGACTATTTTGAGAGTTATATTGTTGAACAACCAGAGGAGATGGAAAATACTCAAAAAGAAACTAATGAAAAACTAGTTTTTGAGGGTAAAAGGTATTTTCCACCAATGGTTCTTGAACAAAAACTCATGGACCTCGAAAGCAAGATTAAAAGTACTATCCAGGAAGTCAGAAATGACGAAAAACTTGCTTTTGAGATCGAAAAGGAAGTTATGGTTACAGTATTTTTGGAAAGCTTAAAAGAAATGGAAGCTAGACATAAAGAAATGTCTGAAGAGAAATTTTCAAAAGAAAAACATTCTTCAGAATCAGATGTTTCTTCATGTAAAGCATTTATGGGAAATACTGTTTTTAGGAGCTTGAAAGTTGATGACCAAGATGATTTTGAATTTTGTGATTTGGAAAGTCAATTTGTTAAGGTTTCTTCTGAAATGTATTTTCCTACAGAAGAAGATAAAGCTTTTCGAAAAGCACAAAATGAATTTCTTTACCCAAAGTCTTATGGTATCTTTCACACTTTCACAGGATAGTGAATCTGATTGTGATATTGAGATTCCTTGTGATGTGAAAGGTAAGGAAGTGAAAGAAACAGCCGCTTAGTTTGACTTTGACTTTAACGCAAAGCTTCCGGATCACACTGATTTTATAATCAAAGAAGAAGCACCTAAGAAGAATTTCTTTAAGGGTGAATCTTCAAAGTCTTTTGAAAAACCTTCTGCTAATGATTATTATTCAAAATCTAAATCCAAACAATCATTACAGAAGAAGAAAAGAAAAAGAAAAAGAAAGAAGCAAAATAATTATTTTCAAGCTCAGACTTCCAAAGCTTACAACTCCTATCTTTCTGGTATTTCAGATCGTTATTTGAGAACAATACGCGTCTCGAGAGGAGAATAAAAGAGTCCACACAGGATGTGGCCCAGAGAAAATCATCCCACGCTGTTTTAAATTCCAAGAAAAACAATTTTGTTTTAAATGTTAGTGATCATGATGTTGGCAATAGACAAAAACTTGTAATCCCATACAAGCTTTATTCAATGCGACAACTGATTAATTTAGCACATGATCAAATTTGCTGTTCTTCTTGTGGTGTGGATGATTTTATCTGCAAATCTGATTTTAACCGTTGGTTTTATTCAAACAACTACTTTAACACAGGTTATAGATATAATAATGTGAAGTCCAAAACTCCTAATCCGAAAGGGCCCATTTGGAAATGGGTACCTAAAACCATCTAATTTCCATTTTGCAGCCCAGTCATGTATGGTATTTGGATTCTGGCTGCTCAAAGCACATGACTGGAAGAAAGGAGATGCTTGTTAATTTTGTGGAGAAATATGGTGGTAGAGTAAAGTTTGGGAATGATAAGTATTCTCCAATTTTGGGTTATGGAGATATCGTCAAAGACAATGTTAGAATTACTAAAGTCAATTACGTCGAAGGTTTAGGACACAACTTGTTTAGCATAGGTCAATTTTGTGATAAAGACCTAGATGTCCATTTCAAGAAGACCCAGTGTTCAGTTCTAACCGAAGGAGGAGATGAGCTTCTAGTGGGTTCGAGGAAATCCAATCTTTACACCATTGACCTATCAAAGCTCAAGCTTAAGAATGATGTATGTCTGATGTCTAAAGCATCATTAGAGAAAAGTTGGTTGTGGCATAGACGACTATCTCATCACAACTTCCGTTACATCCAAAAACTGACGTTGGGTGACTTAGTCTTAGGTCTACCAGTGCTGAAATTTGAGAAAGACAACTTATGTACTTCTTGTGAGAAGGGAAAGATGAAATGAGTCCCTCATCCACCGAAACCGGAGCCCAGCACACACACAGTTTTGGAAATCCTTCATATGGATCTCTGTGGTCCGATTAAGACTCAGAGCATAAGTGCCAAACGATACGTGTTAGTCGTCGTCGATGATTATTCGAGATATACACGGGTCAAGTTTCTACGATCAAAGGATGAAACACCTGACTTGATCATCTCATTAGTCAAACAGCTTCAAGTGAATCTCCAACAATCAGTCCAGACCATCAGATCAGATAACGGGACAAAGTTCAAAAACAAGACTCTTGATGACTTCTTTAAGTCATTAGGAATATCTCATCAATATTCTGCGGCTAGAACACCTCAGCAGAACAGAGTCGTTGAAAGACGAAACCATACACTCGTTGAAGCCGCCAGAATGATGTTGTCCTATGCTGATCTACCTCTGTTTCTGTGGGCTGAAGTTGTATCGACGGCATGTTATACACAAAACGTTCAATTATCCATCGACGGTTTAGCAAAACTCCATATGAATTGATTAACAATAAAAAAACCTGCAATACACTACTTTCGTGTCTTTGGGTGCAGGTGTATCGTGCTGAACGATAAGGACAATCTGAACAAGTTCAGCCCGAAGGGAAGTGAGGGTGTTTTTATCGGATACTCGCTCACATCAAAAGCGTACAGAGTCTATTTCAAGTCTTCAAGAACTGTGATTGAAAGTATAAACGTCAAATTCGACGAATCTGAGGAAATGGATTCTGTGCAAAACAGTACAGAACCCGCAATATCCGGAATACTAGCATCTGGACAAATCCGTCCGATGATGACTAGGACGTCAAACAAGGATCAAGCTTCTACTTCTAACTCAACTCCTAACGAACTTGATATATTGTTTGAACATTTTTATCATGATTACTTTGGTAGTGATAAACCTTCTTCATCTGTCAACAACAGGAATCAAGTTGAAACACCACCAGTATAAGCTACGATGTCAAGGCCTTCACCGGTTCTGAATTCATCCAATACTGGTACAACTACTCCTGCAACTTCTCCAAAGAACACAACCATGGCATCTATACAAGCAAGACAACAAGAATCTACGAGTGGTGCTTCTTCGTCTGGTACAACTTCAAATGTCAGTGGTCAGGGTACTAACAACGTTCCTGAAAAATCAACTGAAGCAGTTCCTGAGGCAGTGCCAGTTGTCTCTTCTGACAATCAAACAGCCTCACGTCCGGAACCGACACTGACGATCGAGTTGAACTTCGATAAATATCCTACCCTTGTAGTGTAACATCCCGATTTTTGGAACTTTTAAGATAAATATGAAAAATAGGATTTTGGATTAAATCCTACATTTTATAGTCTTGTTGGATGGAGAATTCAAATACGAGTCCAACGGGCCTTTCCGGAGCGAAAACGAAGAAGTTATGGCCAAAACAAGTTTCGGTACAATCTCGGCTAAAGTGACCAGCAAAAGTGACACTTGTGTCACTCTTGCCGGTTTTGTACCGAGATCCATTTGACCATGGCGAGAGGGCCCAGTGAAAGTGACACTTGTGTCACTCTCGCACGTCACTTTAGCCGTCGGGTACCTGGAGCATAAAAACGTGATTTTCACCATTTCAACCCATTTTCATTTCCCACTTCTTCTCCTTCAACCCTTTCTTTCTCAAACCAAAACCCTAAGCCCCCAAAGTCGATTTTGAGCCATTTAGCCACAAGATTCGAAATTTGGAAGTGATTTCTTCATCTACCATGGTTTTGGGAAACAAATCTTGAAACCCTTTCATTTCATCTTCTTCACCCAAAGCTTTCTAGGGTTTCATTCAACCTTTTTGTCCATTTTGAAGAGTTGGAGCTTATGGTGTTTTGTTGGTGATCTAGAGGTGTTTTCGTTGGTGGATTCAAGTTATGGTTAAGGTAATCTTCTCATATCTTCATCTATGAAAATTAGGGTTTTGGGTATAAGTTGAGATTATTGATGAAAATGTTTATGGAATAATTTTGTATGGTGAATATGGTTTTTTATGGTTGGAAACTTATGGATCTAGGTTTTTGGAGGATTTGACTTGAAGATTCAAGTTTCTTTAAAGGAGCTCAATTTGGGGAAAATCTAGATTTAACCTAAATCTAGCAAGGTGAGTTCAAGTTGATTTGTGAACACGTTGTACATGCCAAAAATATTATTTTCCAAGTATTTGTGTGTTTTACTTAAAATTACCATTTGTTAAGTTATTTGGTGAGTTTGACCCTTTTGAAGTGTTTAACTTGATAAATTTTGTAAAACACCCTTATTTGGGATTTTTGGATATTTTGATGTGTAGAAATCATAAATATGTCCTTAAATGATTTATTGCTCAAATGAAGTTTATTCAATGGTTTAATCATGTTGGTGTAATTGATTTTATAAACCATTTGGGAAAATGCACATTTTAGTGTCATGAGTCATTTTGAGAATTTTGAGGGTAGGGGTCCATTTGGGGAAAACTTTTATTCTAACCCGTGACGAATTTTGGGTTAATGATGATTTTGTGGTATATGTATACCTAAGTGAGGTTTAAATGCATTTTATGTTATGAGGTCCGTTATTTATGGGTCTAATGAGTTTTAAGCATTTTGCTCGGTTTTGACTTTGAGGGAGTCTTGGGGACATTTTGTCCGAGTTTGGTGGCTCAATATAGAGTCTTATTTATGGTTTGCATTTATTGCAATTTGATGCATTTTAATTCAAATTATTGATATTTACATGCTCGGGTGCTTTAGTCATCCCGGGATGGGCATATTATTGTAGACTGTGTTGCATTGTATCCATAGGCACGTAAGTCAGTCTTTATTGGATAATCTATCTCCTTGTGCACGAGGAGTGGACTATTGGAACGCATGGTTATATGCAGTAGGCCGTTGGGGGCCACTAGCGAGTAGGCAATGGGGGACATTGGAGTCCTTGAGGTGTAACTCGTCTAGTCTGGATAGGCAATGTGGTCCCATAAGTCCTTGAGGTGTAACTCGACGGAGTAGGCAATAGAGGCATGGGAAAGGTTTGAGGTTGTGATGTCTTTATGGCATGGGAACAAGGACCGGGACTTGAGGTGTAATCCAGTAACATCATAAGTGACCTAACTTTGTGTGCCCGTCACTTTCGATGGAATCGGGTCTCCCCCGTCACCGAAAGGTGTTGTTTTGGGTACTTATTTTTATCCATATTTTCGGTGACGCTTTTAATTTATATGAAATGTTTTCATGGTTTATTGGCGGAGTTTTATGCCTCATCCTTATTGGATGTTTTGAATATTGGAGTTTTATTCATGTTTATAATTACTTGGGACATTTAACGTCAAAGTACTTTTGAGTGAGTTGGGATTGGAATTCATTTTGGAAAACGTTTTATACATTTTGGGAACTTTTTTCTCATAGATTTTGTGTGCGTTGGAAAATGAGTCGTTTACACCCTTTCATAAACTCTTTTGGAAATCATGATTTATGTCGCAATCTTTCATTCAACGAATTATATAAATCATGCTATAAACTCTTGAACTCAGTAGGCGTTAGCCTAACTTTTTATTTGTCGGCAACAGGTTCAGGTTGGGAGTATTTCTAGTGACACTGCGAAAGGTCGAGTGCTAGTAGTGTGCTCGAGAGGTGAATTGCTTGAGAGAAGTCTTCCGTGTTAATAATTAGGAATAGCATTTTGTACTTGAATTAAGTAACACCCGAGGTGAACTTAGCCCTTGTATTGAGATTTGAGTTATATATTGTTTTAGGATAATCATAGATATTAAATTAAGGTATTTCCCGTTTTGGATTATAGAGAGAAATCCTATTATTTGAATGTATTATCGAAAATTTTATTTCCCAATTCGAGGGTGTTACAGGTTGGTATCAGAGCATAAGTTTGAGAGAATTAGGTGTTGATTTTGGATACCTAGACTCAAACTAGCGCTCTTTTAAGTAAATGAAAGTGAAATTGCACTATTAGGCAGTTGAATATATGATGTTTTGAGATTGATGGAGTCGCTAGAAACGAGAATCACGTCGAGGGTAGCAAGGATAATCATGTACGGTGCATTCATAATTACACCTGGCCAGTGTTATGATGAACCTACTAGTTACATGTGCATACTTGAACTACTTTAATGTGATAACCGTTGGGGTAGTGAAGAAGTTTCTAAGCGAGTAATCGTTGGAAGATTGACGATTTTAGCACTAGTCACGTGGAGTGACAATAAGCATGATAATTGCATTAAGTGGGCCATTTCGGGTCGAAGTTGATGGTTGGATTAGAACCATAGGCTTATTGAATCGATCTTAATTCAGGAAGAAATTGTAAGGATAATTGATGTAACTTTCAATTTGTTCTAAGATGTTTGAGAATCCGGGTGACGATAGTGTAACCGGAGGATATTTGGAGGAGTATGGTTTGAGACGTTGAGTTTGACTAAATTCATGCACAAAATTTATTTTTAAAATAAATTGCATCGGTTATTTCTTGTGTTTCAATTCCTCATGTGGATGGTGTTACAAAATCTCGAAAAAACGTTTATCACACACAAGATTTTAAATCATGGTTTTGAACATGCATGGAAATATTTTATTGTGTAGATTGAAAACCTTGTCGGGACTTGCTTTATTTTGTTGTTGACCAACGTTACTTTCGGATACAGCGATATCCATATTTTTAATGATGTTTAAGATGTTGGACAAGTAACTACGGCTTATGACTTTAACATTGGATCTCCTCCACATATGTTAAGGTTTGGACGGAAAGTTATCTTCCATTATGTCTATGTCAAGCTTTATTGGAGAATTTATTTAATGTGAGTTTTGTTGAACAGTGTTGTTTATATGGCATTACTACAAAAAGAGAATATTCAGAATTTTGACGTTTTGGTCATGATGTTGCGTTATGCAATTTGATTTTTGGGAAGCAAGGGGTTTGGCATCATTTGGTTGATTTGAGGCCATCGAGCCCATAGAGTTTTTACGGAGTTTTGTTTACGACGTTTTGTGTCGCGTGAGTGCAATTTTGTAATGCACGTACTTTAGTTATTATGTATGTTAATTTTGGATTATATTGGGCGTTTTGTCTCACGCGGGTTTTGTTGAGAAATATCATTTTATGTCGTAAGGCGACCAAAAGGAATATTTTTGGAATTTTAGCGTCGTATATTTTCTCTTTTGAAGATTTGTGCTGACACATTTCGTTGCAACCTGTTCAATGTACGGATTGATTTATATGTGGCGTGAGTAATGCATGAAAGAACATTCTGATAGTATTTCTTAACGATTTGCTTTATGCGCTTTTGGTTAATTAGTTATTTTATTATCATTTCATGCAAATGCATTGTATTGACCTAGGGGTATGCATAACTTGGTAGCCACTGATCCTCGACACTTTGTTAAATGAATCGTGAATAAAAATGTTTTTATTAACTTGTTGCATAAATAGAGGTCATTTAGTCAAAGTATGTTTTAGTGTTGTGGGGATCATGCATGGTTTACGATACGGAACATTTTGAAAACACGAATGTGTGAGTCGTTGAACTTTGGTCAATTTTGACTTGATGGACATTTTGGAAAATTGTAAACCTTTTTGGTTTTGAAGAAAAGATGTATTTTGAGTATTTTGATGAGTAAATTTGAAGTATTGATATTTTAACGATTTATATTACAAGTGTAAAACTTTTGGTATAAATGCACCATGATGGGGATTTTGGAAAACTATTTGTCTTAACCTAGAGTTGTGTGGAGTTATTTATGTTTTTGGAACATTAATGTGCATTATTCGTACGATTCGAAATTTGCAGTCGAATTAAATCCTTTTAGGTGTCAACCAATTACAAGCACTTACTAATTTCCTAACTTTTGAGAAAATACATTGACTTGTATGAGTCTTGTCTAAAAGGTTTTACGCCTATGTCATTATATGACCAAATGAGAAAACTTAGAAATTTGATTTAATGAAATTTTCTACTTTGAAAGAATTTAAGTATGGACTACCTGTTGCATGTAACTTTATTTCCGGAAAATCACTAAGAAAATGTTACAAGTTTGCATGCATATTCCAAATTGAAATTTCTTCACGATAGTTTAGTCGATATCTTCGAATGATGAAAATGTATTGATTTTTGTCTTTAAACTTAGAATCGCGTCAAATCATTTTATATTTTAACCAAAGTGTATTTATGGATTGTTTCACCGGTTTTGTGAAATAAACTCACACGTTGCGAATTTTGTTGTAAATTTTACTTCGTGTCATTTATAGTTAAAAGAAAGAATTTTTGGAGTTTGACGTCGTTTAAGTTCTTTTTCGAAAACATTGTACCAGCATGTTGTTGCACATTATCTTAATGCAAGAAATTACTTTACGTATGTGACATAAATCAATCCATGTTAGGACCGTAGTTGTTCATTTCAAAAGTTGTTGAGCATGCTTTTGCGTTTTGTTAGTAACTTGAATTGTGATGAAATAGTTTTCAACGTGATTTTCTTACGTGGGACAAGTGTGTCCATTTTTGCACAATTACCGAGTAGGTAGTAATAGATTTTATGTGTGCAATTAAATTAATATGAAAACCTTTGTGTTGAGACTTTCTATAAAGGTTTTTGATTGGCATATTTGTTAAAGTACTTCACTTGAAAAAAAACAAAAAAAAACCTCGAACTCATTAGAACCTTGGAAAGGTTAAGTAACCCTGGTTAAGAGTAAGTGCGTAAAACCTCGACAGTGGAAGTTTGGGTGTTCCGATGCGTGATATTATTGTAGGCCGAATGGTATCAGTTGCAGAGTCGATGTGCTTTTGTACCTGACAGGTGAGGCTCACGGTATATTCTGTGAATGCTTGTGGTAAACTGTTCGTTTTGGCAACATTGTTTGGTGGTTAGTCTTGATGGACGAAATTCATGTATCAGGTTCTGTAGTAATTTGAATCATAGTGGGGTAACTAGGTGGCAACTTTTGGATTTCAGAGCTAAGAACTATTAGTGTATTTTGGCGTGTGGTAGTCCAATCTTAAGAGATAATTGTACCGCCCGTAGTGGTCTTAAGAAATTCGGATTGTGATGAGTGGCGGTAGTTGAATGACCTTCCTTGAAGGGTAATAGAATATGTCAATCGGATGATTGGTAATTGCACGCATTCTTGGAGTTGTATAATCGATGGGTCAGTGGCGACCGTCTGTTTTGGAGTCTAATGGAACTCGGTAGAATTAAGTGACAGTTCAACAGCAGAGATAATTGGATTTGGGGATTTTGTTGGTTTTGGAGTGATCAACCTTGGACTGATTTAGACTCGGGATCTGCCATTGGGGAAGCATGGAACACGTAAGGTTGGGAGGCAACCGAAGCCATGGGGTTAGAAACTACTCTAGCAAGTTGAACATTGATTCAGATGTAGGGGTAACGTATCTGGGTGGACATTGGTTGTAAGGGAACTAGATTTAGAGGACGAAATCTCTTTTAAGGTTGGGAGGATTGTAACATCCCGATTTTTGGAACTTTTAAGATAAATATGAAAAATAGGATTTTGGATTAAATCCTACATTTTATAGTCTTGTTGGATGGAGAATTCAAATACGAGTCTAACGGGCATTTCCGGAGTGAAAACGGAGCTAAAACGAAGAAGTTATGGCTAAAACAACTTTCGGTACAATCTCGGCTAAAGTGACCGGAGAAAGTGACACTTGTGTCACTCTCGCATGTCACTCTCGCCGGTTTTGTACCGAGAGCCATTTGACCATGGCGAGAGTGCCCAGCGAAAGTGACACTTGTGTCACTCTCGCACGTCACTTTAGCCGTCGGGTAACTGGAGCATAAAAACGTGATTTTCACCATTTCAACCCATTTTTCATTTCCCATTTCTTCTCCTTCAACCCTTTCTCTCCCAAACCGAAACCCTAAGCCCCCAAATTCGATTTTGAGCCATTTAGCCAAAGATTCGAAATTTGGAAGTGATTTCTTCATCTACCATGGTTTTGGGAAACACATCTTGAAACCCTTTCACTTCATCTTCTTCACCCAAAGCTTTTTAGGGTTTCATTCAACCTTTTTGTCCATTTTGAAGAGTTGGAGCTTGTGGTGTTTTGTTGGTGATCTAGAGGTGTTTTGGTTGGTGGATTCAAGTTATGGTTAAGGTAATCTTCTCATATCTTCATCTATGAAAATTAGGGTTTTGGGTATAAGTTGAGATTATTGATGAAAATGTTTATGGAATAATTTTGTATGGTTGAATATGGTTTTTGATGGTTGGAAACTTATGGATCTAGGTTTTTGGAGGATTTGACTTGAAGATTCAAGTTTTTTTAAATGAGCTCCATTTGGGGAAAATCTAGATTTAACCTAAATCTAGCAAGGTTAAACTTATGGATCTAGGTTCAAGTTGATTTGTGAAAACGTTGTACATGCCAAAAATGTTATTTTCCAAGTATTTGTGTGTTTTACTTAAAATTACCATTTGTTAAGTTATTTGGTGAGTTTGACCCTTTTGAAGTGTTTAACTTGATAAATTTTGTAAAACACCCTTATTTGGGATTTTTGGATATTTTGATGTGTAGAAATCATAAATACGTCCTTAAATGATTTATTGCTCAAATGAAGTTTATTCAATGGTTTAATCATGTTGGTGTAATTGATTTTATAAACCATTTGGGAAAATGCACATTTTAGTGTCATGAGTCATTTTGAGAATTTTGAGGGTAGGACTCCATTTGGGGAAAACCTTTATTCTAACCCGTGACGAGTTTTGGGTTAATGATCATTTTGTGGTATATGTATACCTAAGCGATGTTTAAATGCATTTTATGTTATGAGGTCCGTTATTTATGGGTCTAATGAGTTTTAAGCATTTTGCTCGGTTTTGACTTTGAGGGAGTCTTGGGGACATTTTGTCCGAGTTTGGTGGCTCAATATAGAGTCTTATTTATGGTTTGCATTTATTGCAACTTGATGCATTTTAATTCATATTATTGATATTTACATGCTCGGGTGCTTTAGTCATCCCGGGGTGGGCATGTTATTGTAGACTGTGTTGCATTGGATCCATAGGCACGTAAGTCAGTCTTTATTGGATGGTCTATCTCCTTGTGCACGAGGAGTGGACTATTGGAACGCATGGATATGCGGTAGGCCGTTGGGGGCCACTAGCGAGTAGGCAATGGGGGACATTGGAGTCCTTGAGGTGTAACTCGTCTAGACTGGATAGGCAATGTGGTCCCAAAAGTCCTTGAGGTGTAACTCGACGGAGTAGGCAATAGAGGCATGGGAAAGGTTTGAGGTTGTGATGTCTTTATAGCATGGGAACTAGGACAGGGACTTGAGGTGTAATCCAGTAACATCATAAGTGACCTAACTTTGTGTGCCCATCACTTTCGATGGAATCGGGTCTCCCCCGTCACTGAAAGGTGTTGTTTTGGGTACTTACTTTTATCCATATTTTCGGTGATGTTTTTTTATTTATATGAAATTTTTTCATGGGTTATTGGCGGAGTTTTATGCCTCATCCTTATTGGATGTTTTGAATATTGGAGTTTTATTCACGTTTATAATTACTTGGGACATTTAACGTCAAAGTACTTTTGAGTGAGGTGGGATTGGAATTCATTTTGGAAAACGCTTTATACATTTTGAGAACTTTTCTCATAGATTTTGTGTGCGTTGGAAAATGAGTCGTTTACACCCTTTCATAAACTCTTTTGGAAATCATGATTTATGTCGCAATCTTTCATTCAACGAATTATATAAATCATGCTATAAACTCTTGAACTCACTAGGCGTTAGCCTAACCTTTTTATTTGTCGGCATGTGCAACAGGTTCAGGTTGGGAGTAGTTCTAGTGACACTGCGAAAGGTCGAGTGCTAGTAGTGTGCTCGAGAGGTGAATTGCTTGAGAGAAGTCTTCCGCGTTAATAATTGGGAATAGCATTTTGTACTTGAATTAAGTAACACCCGAGGTGAACTTAGCCCTTGTATTGAGATTTGAGTTATATATTGTTTGAGGATAATCATAGATATTAAATTAAGGTATTTCCCATTTTGGATTATAGGGAGAAATCCTATTATTTGAATGTATTATCAAAAAATTTATTTAGTTGCTCCTTCCCAATTCGAGGGTGTTACATGTAGACCCCATTGAAGATGCTATATCTCTCCATCCACACTCCAAAAAGTGGACACGCAGTCACCCAATAGACCAGGTGATTGGTGAAGTGTCTGAGCCAGTAAAGACAAGATCTGCATCCGCAAATGAAGTTTTATATGCACTCTTCCTAAGTCAAGTTGAGCCCTCAACAGTTCAACAAGCCTTAGAAGACTCGTACTGGTTAATTGCGATGCAAGAAGAGCTGAATCAATTTGAAGCTCTGAAGGTGTGGAGATTAGTCCCGAGACCCAAGGGTAAAACAGTTATCGGTACCAAGTGGGTCCTGAAAAACAAGAAAGACGAAGACGGTATAGTTGTGCGGAACAAAGCAAGACTAGTAGCGAAAGGGTATAGGTAACAAGAGGGTATAGACTATGACGAGACGTACGCACCAGTTGCTCGACTTGAAGCAATTCGGATGTTCCTATCTTTTGCCGCCTACAAGAACTTCACCATCTATCAAATGGACGTGAAGACCGCATTCTTGAACGGTGTTCTGAAGGAGGAAGTGTACGTGTCTCAACGGGAAGGCTTTATGGACAAAGACAAACCAGATTACGTATACATTCTTGACAAAGCCCTCTACGGTCTCAAACAAGCCCCCATGTGCCTGGTATGAAGTCTTAACTACCTATCTACTAGGAGCTTGCTTTGAAAAAGGTAAAATTGACACAACTCTATTTACTCTGCGCGAGGAAGGTGAAATTCTTTTAGTTCAGATTTATGTTGACGATATTATTTTTGGTTCGACTAACCCTGGACTTTGTACTTGGTTTTCTGGCATTATGATGACCCGGTTTCAAATGAGTATGATGGGAGAGATTAATTTCTTTCTCGGATTACAAGTCAAATATTTCTCTACTGGTATCTTCATCAACCAATCGAAGTACGTGTTTGATATCTTGAAGAAATTCAAGATGGAAAACTGTACATCGATCGGTACGCCTATGGCTCCTAGATCTAAGATAGGTCCAGATCTGACGGTATTGATGTTTATGTCAAGAATTATAGAGGAATGATTGGGTCACTAATGTATCTTACCGCTAGTCGTCCAGATATAATGTTTTCAACCTGTCTATGTGCTAGATTTCTGGCCAAACCTATGGAATCACACCTCGGCACCGTCAAAAGAATCTTTCGCTACTTGAAGGGCACACATTATCTAGGACTGTGGTATCCCAAGGGAATCGGATACGAACTCACCGCATATTCAGACGCGGATCATGGAGGAAGCTTGCTGGACAAAAAGAGCACCTTAGGGCATGCACAGTTTTTGGGGGACAAGCTCGTGAGCTGGTCATCTAAGAAGCAGAATTGTGTCTCAACATCAACGGCGGAGGCAGAATATGTTGACGCAACCAGTTGTTGTTCACAAGTACTGTGGATGAAGACCCAACTCATGGACTATGGGTTTAAATATGAGAAGATCCCCATCTACTGTGACAGTAAGAGTGCAATTGCCATATCTGCTAATCCTGTCCAACACACCAAAACCAAGCATATTGACATCAGGTATCATTTCATAAAAGATCACATTGAGAAAGGAACAGTTGAATTGTATTTTTTTACAACTGAGTATCAGCTTGCCGATCTCTTTACAAAAGCCTTGGATGAAAAACGTATTAATTTCCTAGTATCCAAGCTTGGCATGCTGAACATGAAAGATTAACTTCCATATATTGATCACCTAATAGATGGAAATATTTGTATCTCCATCTAGATATTGTATCTAGATTGATACACTCAAATTTTCATCATATTCTATTCTCAATATATGTTATTTAAATTTTCATACCTTACTTGTATTGCAAATGTCCATTCAACTTGTTATTTCATTCTCTTCTTTTAAATGCCTTATCTGTAATTTGTTATGATATATGTATCTGCACAAGGTGCGTTCATGGTCTCAGGGGGAGTTTTAGTAAAAATCATATGCACAAGAATAGGGGGAGTGTTCATAACTGCCAGATCATGTTAGTGTAGATCACATGTGACTGTTGCTTTGGAAAATACAAGGTAAGTATTCTGATTTGTTTTGAACACTAACTCTTAAATGATGAAAACAATTTTTCAAATCCATGCATCATTTAAGGGGGAGTGAAAACCGTGTTAAAACCTTGAGTGCTTAATCAATTGGAAGTTGGACATCTTCCAATGTGATAAAATCATTTTTGAAATTACTGAAAAATGTCTAAGTGTTCATTTTATCGCAACCCACTGCTTGCGATAACTAAATGAACAGTGTTTCGTCGCAACCCTCTGTCGCGATTAAACATGAAAGATATTTCATCGCAAACCTTTCCTTGCGATAAAACTCACTTCATCGCAACCCTTGATTGCGATAAAATGGTATGAACAGTGTTTATCGCAACTCCATGTTGCGATTAAACACTAAAGGTGTTGTCGCAACCTGTTTCTTGCGATAACATCTGAGTTCATCGCAACCTCTTACTTGCGATAACTCGACACTGTGGCGGTCAACCTTTGGACCAATCAGATGATGCCACGTGTCCTTGTCTCAAGCTTCTATATATACGAAGTGTTTGAATTTCTTGTCTCATTCCAAAATATCTCAACTCTCTCAAAACCATTTCAACTTTCTCTCAACCTTCAAGCTCAAATCTGTGATTTCTCGAAGTCTTTAGAATTCAAATCGATTACAGTGTGTTCAGATCACTATCTAGGTAAATATTCCAAACTTTTACTCGATTTCATCCGTGAAAACATGATCTACAGTCGATTTTAGGGTTTATATGTCGAAACCCATATGAGATCTTTCATAATCTGCTAATATGGGATGGAGTATGTGTTAGTTGGTAGATAAAGTTGATAGAAATGCGTTTCTGTGTTAGGTGTGACACTAGTAGTGTAGGATTCAACTGTTTTTAATGCGAAAATCACTTTCTAGGCTTAAACACTTAGGTTTTACGCAATGTTCATAAATATCGCAACTTAATAGGTTCTTCATTCTCATACTTATCGCAACCATCTGAAGTTCATCCTTATCGCAACCTACTTGTTGCGATAACCTTTTATCGCAACCTTCATGGTGCGATAACATTTTATCGCAACACGTGAGTTGCGATAGCCGTTCCTCGCAAGCCCTTCATTGCGATAAACATCTCAGTTGCGATAATGTCTTGGTGTTAGTTGCGATAAACCTTTGGTGTGTCTTGCGATAACCTTAACACTTAGGTTATTTTCACTGGAAAAAAAAATTCTAAGACCGTACTGATTTCACTATTCAGATGGCACACAATGACGGCCACTCCTCTGACGAGAACAATGTGATTCCGTCGCACCGGTCATCACACCCGTCAGTCAATGTCAGAGATCTAGACGAGGAGCTTATACCGAGAAGTCTCCATCTTGCCCTCCACGACAACAACCATCACCTAGATCTTAGTGTGGCGTTCGACCATCGTATTATACTGGAGATAATCCGCGGCCATCCTCTCCGTACATCATTGACATAGGTAGTCACTGTGCCTCTTATTTACTTGCAACAATTTTGGCACACACTACGATACCATCCAACTCACCGATGGGGTCCGCACTTCTCTGCAAAAGTCGATCATTTCGATATTCGACTTACACTTAAGCGACCCCGTCTAGCCTTAGACATTCCTTTTAACCCTAACTTCGAAGACATGGTTCCAGAAGTCCAACTATTCGCTGACATCCGAAGCTTAGGATACCAAGACCCACAGAACCCAATGCTAACCAGCTCCTCGAAATTCCAACGACGACATCTACCACTAGTCTGGTACACCCTATGCTCCATTCTTAACCGTTGCATGACCTCCAAACACACCGACCTTGATAAATGCAACCTTGCAATTCTTAAGATGTTCCACGCCTTTGCTTTCAACCGACGCATAGACTATGCAGTCCTCCTGTGGAATGAGTTGCAAGAGTTAGTCGAAGACAAAGCAAGACCTGTCAAGAACCGAAACTTCGTGCCATATCAACGCTTCTTCCAGATTATCATCCATCAAATTATGGAGGGTAATCAGGAAATCCCTAGACGTCCAAACGCAATCCAAGGCCCGAGACAGTGGATGCATTTTCTGAAGATGCCCGAGCACGAAGACTTCGCATACATCGCCGTAATACCTGAGGTCGTACTTGCCTATGCCAACCGGCAGTCTGAGGTAGTTAGGCAATATAGGATAGATAATGCACTAGTGGTCCAGCCAGAACCGGAGGGACCTCCCCAACGTGCAAACCAATTAGGCGGTGAGGGTATGTATGATGAGCAGGTTCAGGAACACGGGGTTCCTGAACGGGGAGAGGTGAGGCGTACATTAAGAAAGAGAGTGGGTGGGGTGGTGAGGACTGCTGGTCAGGCATCAACATTCGGAGCTGAAAGGATTCTAATTTTCGATGACGTGTCGATGGATTCAGAGGATGATCCTGACTTTGACCCTGATGCTTCTTCATCCGAAGATGAAGCATCTACCCAACCTCGAAATGATGATGATGGTAACTCCGACTCCAATCCAGATCTTGACCCTGATGCGGATCTCATTCCAAGACACATTGGTCGGAGTCGACATATTATAGAGAGTTCCGATGCTGATTCCACTTGGAACGTCGGACTCTCCGGTGATTTTGGTGTCATAAGGCGGGAAGAGGGAGATGAAGTAGAAAATACTACTATTGTGAGCCGAGAGAAGGTGAGAAAAGAAACGGGAGAGAATGTGACAGGATCGGACAAAGTTTTAACTACCGATCCTTCCCAAACTGTTACAAGCCGGGTAGCCACATCTACTACCAACGAGCGTTCGTCGCCGTTGCGTATTGAACAAGCCATAGTGGACCCAGCCATGCATAGCACAACCCCTCTTAGCCACTCGTCGGCATCTCAATTTGCCGACGTTTCATTTCACACAGGGGATTTAGGTCATACGCTATCGGCGACACGCTCGGTGTCTGCTGGTATTGAACAAGGTAGGCTCCTGTCCCGGCCACCGCCTTCCATTCCACGCACGTTGAGTCTAGAGCCTTTCGGACATACATCCTTTCCTAGGCCACGAGCGTCGGCATCTTATCAAGTTGTGGGATTTTGTTCCCCAACCGGAACACCCCGAGTGCGGCCGCCATTTGTTGGTGCCCCACGAGGATCGGGTGGAAGTCATGTCATAGTCAACACCATGCCAGCTATGAACACAGGTAGTATGGTTGCTACAACCGCTACTTTAACCGGTAACCTAAGTAGTCCGGAGGTTAGAATCGTGTTTCCCACTATTCCATCCGAGCAGGTTGTGCGAATGTTAGGCCCGTATCCGCATTATATCACTCTTCCACTACTAGCGTCTGCTTTAGGCTCTATCGACAATGCCTACAAGCAACATCGCAAGGCCATGCAATATACGTTTGACCGACTCGCAAATGAGGTAAGTAGAGCAATAAAGGGAAAAGTTATTGCTGAATAATCCTCAACTTCTCAGGATCCACCATCCAGCGCTCAATTCGACCCACAACCACCACCATCAGTTCCTTTACACCAAATCCCCACCGATCAACTCAAATCTGAGTTATTAGCCCAGTTATTAGCATAAGGAGATTCAAATACTGCTGAAGAAGTTGACTTTGTTGGATTACTCCGACAACAAACCCAATCTCAAACCCAACTGCCCACCAGCACTGACTTCCAAACCTTGAACAACACCATGAAAGAAATGACCCAAGCCATGCTTTCGGGATACCAAGAATTATCAAAAAGATTAGTTGTGGTAGAACAGGATTGTGGAGTTCAGGCTCAAGCTTCCAACAAACGAAGACATGATGATCAGGAGGATCCTGATCAACATGAGGGGGAGAAGAGAGCCAGGGTTGGTGATTCTAGTGGAACAGTTGTGGAAAATGTTGGTGTTTCAGCAAACGAGGGGGAAACGGGAGCAGGTGGATCAGGTACTGATGTGGTCCAGGTTGATGACATTGTAGTTCTAGCTGATGTCATAACTGGGGTTGAAAATCCTCCGGTTGTTGACAATAGAACAGATGAAGAAAGGATGGCAGATGCTTTGATCGTTGACTACATTTACATAGATTCTGAGGAAGAGCCTGATAAAATGACAGTACAGATAGAAGAGGAAATAGAAGGTACATTTGATACCACCTGGGCTCTAATAAATGCTTCGGATTCTGATAATGATACTGTAACACCCGTAATTTTCGGATAAGCATAATTTCGAATAAGTGATAAACCGGTCTTTTAAGAAAAATATGAAAGGTAAGATTTTGGGTTAAATCTTAGATTTTATGGTCTTGTTGGATGAGGAATTCGAATACGAGTCCATCGGTTCTTTTCGGAGCGAAAACGGAGCTATAACGAAGAAGTTATGGCCAAAACAGTTACGGTACACTTTGTGCGACAATGACCAGCGACAATGACCGCGTCAATGTCGCGTGTCAATGTCGCGCCAAGGGTATAGCCTATGGTACACCACCAGCGACTAGGACCGTGTCATTTTCGCGTGTCATTGTCGCGGTCGGGTACCTGGTTGCTGTCAAATACGAATTTCGCACCCCAAACTTCATTTCTTCATATCTCTCTCGTTTCACCTCCGATTTTGGCGATTCAAGTGGCCATGGTTCCGATTTTGAGAGCTCTTCAAGGATCTAGAAAGAGTTTTGAAGTTCATAGGAAGATTCAAGGGTGTTTGGTGGTGGTAAGTCTCTCAAATCTCTTCTCTTCTCTCCAAATCGTTTTCCCTCCTTCTCTCACAAACCCTAACTAATTTTGGGGCTTTTTCATGGAGATTAATGTGTTCCTTCTCCATTTTATTCTAGTGGTTTCATTCATTGATGCAAGAACAAGTTTCATCCACATCACTAGAGATTTTGGGGTTTTTCTAGGTTTTCATCAAAACCTAAGTGGTGAGTTCATCCTCCTAGCTTCTATACTTTTATATGAGTTATAAATGTTCCATTGATGATCTCCTAGCGTCTTGTTTATTCAATTTTAGTTTGGATGATTTTGGAGAAGTTAGGTTAATATTGGGATTTTGGTTAAAATGGAGATTTTGATATAAGATGTTTGAGGAATGGTTTTAAGTGGTTGAATATGAGTATTAATGGTTGGAAGTTATGAAATTAGGTTTTTGGAAGTTTTGGCTTGAGGATGCAAACTTCATCAAAGGAGCTTACGTTGGAGAAAACTCTAGATTTAGCTTAATCTAGCTAAGGTGAGTTCAAGTTACTTTGCGAAAACTTTGTACATGCCAAAATGAGTATTTTCCAAATATTTGTGTGTTTTACTTGAAAGTATATGTGGTTGAGTTATTGGAATGGTTTAACTCTATTTGAAGTGTTTATCATCATAAATGTGTAAAACACCCATATTTGGGGCTTTTGAATATTTGGATGGTTAGAAGTCAAAATTGTCTTTAAAAGATTAATTGCTCAAAATGAGGTTTATTTGATGGTTTAATCATGTTAGTGTAAATGATTTTAATAAACCATTTGGGAAAATGCACTTTTAGCGTTATGAATCATTTTGAGAATATTAAGGGTGTGGGTCCTTTAGGAAAACCCTTTTGTTTAACCAGTGTTGAGTTTTGGGGTTAATGATGATTTTGGGATACGTGTTTTCTTAAACAATGTTTAAACGCGTTTATACGATGATGACCGACATTATGGGTCTAGCAAGTTTGGAGCACTTTGCTCGGTTTTGACTTTGAGATAGTCTTGGGACATTTGTCCGGTTTAAATGGCTCGATGTGTAGTCTTATTTACGGGTTGCTTTTACTGCACCGTGTTGCATATTATTACACGTTGTTGACATTTACATGCTCGGGGTGGAGTCTAGGATGTGTTATATTCTTAATTTGCATTTCACTTGCATGATTTGACGTTGATTAATGATCATTAGATCTTTGAGCAGAGGGCTCAGTTTTGGACTCGATTGAGTCTTGAGGGCATTCGCCCAGTTTTAATAAGCTCGACGTGGGCTTGGGGTTTGCATTGCATGAGTTGCATCATATTTGGAGTTTACATGATTTGAATGCATTAGTTATTCTTTTGAGTCATGTATGAATTTTTAAGTTAAGTAAGCTTGTTTTGGATGGTGGGTTTTTCCAAGGTAAAGACCTAGTATGGTTGAACTTGGGGGCTTGGACTAAAGACCTAGTATGGTTGATGTCTAAGAGGGGCTAAAGACCTAGTATGGTTGATGCCGAAGACGGACTAAAGACCTAGTATGGTTGATGTCTGAGATGGACTAAAGACCTAGTATGGTTGATGTCTAAGATAGGCTAAAGATCTAGTATGATTGATGCCAAGGATTGACTAAAGACCTAGTATGGTTGATGTCATCCGTTTTCCACATCCAAGAAGCTTACCTACATTTATTTAATCGTGGTTTAATTTATGTGTTTGCCACATTCGATGAAATCGGGTCTCCCCCGTCACCGAAGGGTGTTGATTTCGGGTATTTTATCTAATTACATTGTTGAGGTTATATTACATGTATATGGATTGTTTCCCATGATTGATGGACAGATTTATGTACATTCTTATTGGATGTTTTAACTGCTGGAGTTTTATTCGCAGTGGCGATTATTTGAGAAATTATTATTAACTAACTCTTGATGTGAGTTTTGGATTTGAGTCCTTTACAGAGAAACGATTTTCATTGGAAGCTTTCCTCTCAGAAACTGTATGCGTTTGGAAAATGGGTTGTCGATGTCTTTTATACAAACCCTTTTAGAAAATCATTTGTTTAAGTTGTAGCTGTCTATTTATCAAATGATTTGCTCATGATAATCTTTGTCTCAAAATCTCGTTTAAATATTTATTCAGATCATGACTAAAACTACTATCTCCCGATTTATGATTCTATATAGTCATGATAAAATGCTTGAACTCACTAGGCGTAAGCCTAACCCTTTTATTTGTCGGCATGTGCAACAGGCTCAGGTTGGGGTAGCTCTAGCTACATTGTGAAGTGGCGAGTGCTAGTAGAGTGCACGAGAGGTGACTTGTTTAGTGAAGTATTCCGCACGTATTTGAATTTAGCAACTTGTGTTGTGTTAAGTAACACCCGTTTAAGTTATTTTATTGGGGAAATTATAATGCTTTAAATTCCGAGGTATTTTAATGAATGAATTGTAGAGATGATTTATCTACTTTTGGATGTATTATCGAAATTTTAAATTAGTTGCTTGTTCCAAATTCGAGGGTGTTACAAGTTGGTATCAGAGCATAAGTTTGAGAGATTTAGGTGTTGATTTTGGATACCTAGACTCAAACTAGCGTTTGTTTAAGTAAATGAGAGTGAAATTCACATTTAGGCACTTTAAGATAAGATGTTTTGAAGTTGATGGAGCTTTTAGAAACGAGAATCATGTTGAGAGTAGCAAGGATAAGCATGTACGGTGCGTTCATAGTGACACCTGGCCAGTGTCATGGTGAACCTACTAGTACATGTGCATACTGGAATTACTTTAATATGATGATCGTTGGGGTAGTAAAGGAGGTACTAAGCTAGTAGTCGTTGGAATAGATGAACGATTCTAGTATTAGTCACTTAGAGTGACGATAAGCATGATGTTTGCTTTAAGTAGACCGTTTCGGGTCAAGATTGATGGTTGGACTAGAACCATAGGTTGATTGAGCCGACTTTGATTTGAGGAAAAACCGTAAAGTTAATTGATGTAATTCCCAACTTGCCTTAAGAGGTTAAAGCATCCAGATGACAATAGTGGACCGGAGGGATTTGGAAGGGTATGAGTTGAGATGTTGAATGCCGACTAAGTCATGCACAAAGTTTATTTTGAAAATAAATTTCATCAACTATTTCTTGTGTTTGCAATCCTTATATGGATTGTGTTATGAATTTTGAGAAATGTTTGGCACACACACAAGATTTTGAATCATGGTTTTAACGTGCATGAAACCATGTTATTGCGAGAGTCGCAAACTCCGCCGGGATTTGTTTAGCCTTATTTCATTGTTGTTCAACATCTGTTTTGGATATAATGATAATCATATTTTATGATGTTTAAGATGTTGGGCAATAACTACGGCTTGTGACTTTAACATTGGATCTCCTCCACATATGTTAGAGTTTGGACGGAAAGTTATTTTCCATTATGTCTATGTAAAGTTATTTTGGGAATTTGTTTAATGTGAGTTGTTAAACAATGTTGTATATATGATATTACCCTAGAAGGGGATTTTTGGGATGTTGGCGTCGCATTCATGATTTTGCTTATAGCGATTTGGCTTTGGAAGCATGATGTTTAGTGCCGTTTTATTGACTTGAGGTCATTGAGTCCATTGAAGTTCATGGAGTTTTATTGTACGACGTTTTGTGTCGTGTGGGTACAGTTTTACTATGTGCATACTCTATTTACTAATGTGAAAAGTTTACGAGTTATGTTGGGTATTTGGTCCCACTCAAGTTTTGTTGAGAAAAGTTAATTTTATGCCATAAGGCGACTAAGAAGAGATGAGTTTGGAACTCTAGTGTCGCGTAACTTTTCTTTCAAGAGTTTGTGTTATTAAGTATTTTGTTGCAAATAGTTCAGTATATGGATTGACTTATACGTGACTTAAGTAATGCATGAAAGAACATTTTGGTAACATTCATAATAATTTTTTTGGTGCGCTTTCGGTCAGTTAAGTGTTTTAGTATTATTTCCATGTAAATGCGTATATCGACTTAGGGGTATGCATAGCTTGGTAACCATTGTTTTCTCGACACTTTGCCAAACGAGACGTGCATGAAAATGTTTTATTAACTCCTTGTTTAAATGAGAGACCATTTGGTCAAAGCATGTTTTAGAGGTGTGAGGATCACGGATGGTTTACAATACGTGATATTTGAAAAAACACAAATGTATGAGTCGTTGACGTTGGTCAATTTTGAATTGCCGAATATTTTTGGAAAATTGAAAACCTTTTGGTTTGGAGGAAATGTGTATTTTGAGTAGTTTGACAAATACATTTTAAGCAATGACGTTTCGACGTTTTATGTTCCAAGTACGAAATTTTGAGGAAAGTGCTTCGTGATAAAGATTTTAGAAAACTTGTTTGTATAAAATTATGATGCGTGGAATTCTTATGTTTTGAACATTGATGCGCACCGTTGGTGCAATTTGGAATTTGAAAATAGGTTTGAACCCTTTTTGGTGTCAATAAATTATTAACACTTATCTCCTCGTATGTTTTGGAAAAACGCATTGTTGTGTGCAAGTTTGCCAAAAACGTTTTATTCAAATGTCATTATAGGACCGGATGAGAAATCTTGGGAAATCAATTTAAAGGATTTCATCTCTTGAAATTTTGGCGTGAGTTATTTGGTGCATGTGTGTCATTACAAGAAATTTCTAAGAAGTGTTACAAGTTTGCATGCCTACCCCAATGTGAGGTTTTATGATGTTTTAGTCGATATTTTCAAGTGATGGAAACGTATGGGTTTTGTTTTAAATATGGGAATTACACAAGTCATTTTGTGTTTGGCTAAGGTGTATTTGTAAACCGTTTCATCGTTTTGTATAATGAACTGACACGCACAAAATTTTGTTGGTGAACCTTGTTCCATGCCATTTTATGGTTAGAAGGGAAATTTTGGGAGTCAAATGTCGTTTGGACTTCTTTTGAAATACGTGCACGCCTTTTTGCATCCTGTCTAAAGTCGGGCAGTTACCTTACGTGCATGTCATGAGTCAATCCATACTAGGACCGTGGCGGTTAATTTTAAAGAAGTTGTTTATTACGCTTTTGCGTTTTGTGAACAATCTGAACTGCAATGAAATAATTTTCAGCATGATTTTCATATGTGGGACGAGCGTGTCCGTTTTTACGTAACTACCAATTTGACAATAGTAGTTTTATTTGCGTACGGTGTATTTGATATGAAAATCCTTGCATTGAAAATATTGTGAAAAGTCTGATTAATTGGCATATTTATTGAATAACGCACTTGAAAACCTTGAACTCCTTAGGACCTTGGAAAGGTTAAGTAACCCAGTTAAGAGCGAGTGTGTGTGACACGCCGACAGTGGAAGGTTGGGTATTCCACGCGTGTTGGTGTTGTAGGCCGAATGGTATCGGTTAAGGGGATGATGCCCTTTGTAATTAAGAGAATAAATGCGCAGTAACCTATTTGAAGTATGTGGTATATTTAGGTGTCAACTTTTGGGCTTGAGGCCAAGCACCTTTAGTGTAATCGGGGAAGTGTAGTCCGATTTGAAATGAAATAATGGTAACGGTTGTAACAACCCTAAGATACTCAAGTGTGATGAGTAGTTTGTAGGAATAATTTCCTTGTGTGATTAAAGAACGTGTCGGTTTGATGATTAATGTTGAAATTGATTTTAGAGTTTACTAGAACTCGTTGGAATTGATCGACAGTTAATGATGGGGACAATTGGAATTAGAGATTCGGTCGGTCTCGATATTATTTAGGCCTTGGATTGACTTATAGTCTGAAAATGAAATTGGGAGGTATGGAACATTTAAGGTTGGGAGACAACCGAAGTCGTCTGACTAGGAATTATTCCAGTTGTCGGAGTGTTCTCCCAGACATAAGTACAATGTACTTTAATGGGCTTTGTTGGTAAGAATTTGTTCGAAGACTTGTCTTAATAGACTGTATAAGGGAAATTTAGATTCCAGTCAAGAGTTGATGGATCATGGTCAGCGTTGAGACTGCTAGCCTTTGGTTGTAAATGATTTTAGATTTCGAGGACGATATCATCCTAAGGTTGGGAGGATTGTAACACTCGTAATTTTCGGATAAGCATAATTTCGAATCAGTGATAAACCGGTCTTTTAAGAAAAATATGAAAGGTAAGATTTTGGGTTAAATCTTAGATTTTATGGTCTTGTTGGATGAGGAATTCGAATACGAGTCCATCGGTTCTTTCCGGAGCGAAAACTGAGCTATAACGAAGAAGTTATGGCCAAAACAGTTACGGTACACTTTGTGCGACAATGACCAGCGACAATGACCGCGTCAATGTCGCGTGTCAATGTCGCGCCAAGGGTACAGCCTATGGTACACCACCAGCGACTAGGACCGTGTCATTTTCGCGTGTCATTGTCGCGGTCGGGTACCTGGTTGCTGTCAAATACGAATTTCGCACCCCAAACTTCATTTCTTCATATCTCTCTCGTTTCACCTCCGATTTTGGCGATTCAAGTGGCCATGGTTCCGATTTTGAGAGCTCTTCAAGGATCTAGAAAGAGTTTTGAAGTTCATAGGAAGATTCAAGGGTGTTTGGTGGTGGTAAGTCTCTCAAATCTCTTCTCTTCTCTCCAAATCGTTTTCCCTCCTTCTCTCACAAACCCTAACTAATTTTGGGGCTTTTTCATGGAGATTAATGTGTTCCTTCTCCATTTTATTCTAGTGGTTTCATTCATTGATGCAAGAACAAGTTTCATCCACATCACTAGAGATTTTGGGGTTTTTCTAGGTTTTCATCAAAACCTAAGTGGTGAGTTCATCCTCCTAGCTTCTATACTTTTATATGAGTTATAAATGTTCCATTGATGATCTCCTAGCGTCTTGTTTATTCAATTTTAGTTTGGATGATTTTGGAGAAGTTAGGTTAATATTGGGATTTTGGTTAAAATGGAGATTTTGATATAAGATGTTTGAGGAATGGTTTTAAGTGGTTGAATATGAGTATTAATGGTTGGAAGTTATGAAATTAGGTTTTTGGAAGTTTTGGCTTGAGGATGCAAACTTCATCAAAGGAGCTTACGTTGGAGAAAACTCTAGATTTAGCTTAATCTAGCTAAGGTGAGTTCAAGTTACTTTGCGAAAACTTTGTACATGCCAAAATGAGTATTTTCCAAATATTTGTGTGTTTTACTTGAAAGTATATGTGGTTGAGTTATTGGAATGGTTTAACTCTATTTGAAGTGTTTATCATCATAAATGTGTAAAACACCCATATTTGGGGCTTTTGAATATTTGGATGGTTAGAAGTCAAAATTGTCTTTAAAAGATTAATTGCTCAAAATGAGGTTTATTTGATGGTTTAATCATGTTAGTGTAAATGATTTTAATAAACCATTTGGGAAAATGCACTTTTAGCGTTATGAATCATTTTGAGAATATTAAGGGTGTGGGTCCTTTAGGAAAACCCTTTTGTTTAACCAGTGTTGAGTTTTGGGGTTAATGATGATTTTGGGATACGTGTTTTCTTAAACAATGTTTAAACGCGTTTATACGATGATGACCGACATTATGGGTCTAGCAAGTTTGGAGCACTTTGCTCGGTTTTGACTTTGAGATAGTCTTGGGACATTTGTCCGGTTTAAATGGCTCGATGTGTAGTCTTATTTACGGGTTGCTTTTACTGCACCGTGTTGCATATTATTACACGTTGTTGACATTTACATGCTCGGGGTGGAGTCTAGGATGTGTTATATTCTTAATTTGCATTTCATTTGCATGATTTGACGTTGATTAATGATCATTAGATCTTTGAGCAGAGGGCTCAGTTTTGGACTCGATTGAGTCTTGAGGGCATTCGCCCAGTTTTAATAAGCTCGACGTGGGCTTGGGGTTTGCATTGCATGAGTTGCATCATATTTGGAGTTTACATGATTTGAATGCATTAGTTATTCTTTTGAGTCATGTATGAATTTTTAAGTTAAGTAAGCTTGTTTTGGATGGTGGGTTTTTCCAAGGTAAAGACCTAGTATGGTTGAACTTGGGGGCTTGGACTAAAGACCTAGTATGGTTGATGTCTAAGAGGGGCTAAAGACCTAGTATGGTTGATGCCGAAGACGGACTAAAGACCTAGTATGGTTGATGTCTGAGATGGACTAAAGACCTAGTATGGTTGATGTCTAAGATAGGCTAAAGATCTAGTATGATTGATGCCAAGGATTGACTAAAGACCTAGTATGGTTGATGTCATCCGTTTTCCACATCCAAGAAGCTTACCTACATTTATTTAATCGTGGTTTAATTTATGTGTTTGCCACATTCGATGAAATCGGGTCTCCCCCGTCACCGAAGGGTGTTGATTTCGGGTATTTTATCTAATTACATTGTTGAGGTTATATTACATGTATATGGATTGTTTCCCATGATTGATGGACAGATTTATGTACATTCTTATTGGATGTTTTAACTGCTGGAGTTTTATTCGCAGTGGCGATTATTTGAGAAATTATTATTAACTAACTCTTGATGTGAGTTTTGGATTTGAGTCCTTTACAGAGAAACGATTTTCATTGGAAGCTTTCCTCTCAGAAACTGTATGCGTTTGGAAAATGGGTTGTCGATGTCTTTTATACAAACCCTTTTAGAAAATCATTTGTTTAAGTTGTAGCTGTCTATTTATCAAATGATTTGCTCATGATAATCTTTGTCTCAAAATCTCGTTTAAATATTTATTCAGATCATGACTAAAACTACTATCTCCCGATTTATGATTCTATATAGTCATGATAAAATGCTTGAACTCACTAGGCGTAAGCCTAACCCTTTTATTTGTCGGCATGTGCAACAGGCTCAGGTTGGGGTAGCTCTAGCTACATTGTGAAGTGGCGAGTGCTAGTAGAGTGCACGAGAGGTGACTTGTTTAGTGAAGTATTCCGCACGTATTTGGATTTAGCAACTTGGGTTGTGTTAAGTAACACCCGTTTAAGTTATTTTATTGGGGAAATTATAATGCTTTAAATTCCGAGGTATTTTAATGAATGAATTGTAGAGATGATTTATCTACTTTTGGATGTATTATCGAAATTTTAAATTAGTTGCTTGTTCCAAATTCGAGGGTGTTACAAGTTGGTATCAGAGCATAAGTTTGAGAGATTTAGGTGTTGATTTTGGATACCTAGACTCAAACTAGCGTTTGTTTAAGTAAATGAGAGTGAAATTCACATTTAGGCACTTTAAGATAGGATGTTTTGAAGTTGATGGAGCTTTTAGAAACGATAATCATGTTGAGAGTAGCAAGGATAAGCATGTACGGTGCGTTCATAGTGACACCTGGCCAGTGTCATGGTGAACCTACTAGTACATGTGCATACTTGAATTACTTTAATATGATGATCGTTGGGGTAGTAAAGGAGGTACTAAGCTAGTAGTCGTTGGAATAGATGAACGATTCTAGTATTAGTCACTTAGAGTGACGATAAGCATGATGTTTGCTTTAAGTAGACCGTTTTGGGTCAAGATTGATGGTTGGACTAGACCCATAGGTTGATTGAGCCGACTTTGATTTGAGGAAAAACCGTAAAGTTAATTGATGTAATTCCCAACTTGCCTTAAGAGGTTAAAGCATCCAGATGACAATAGTGGACCGGAGGGATTTGGAAGGGTATGAGTTGAGATGTTGAATGCCGACTAAGTCATGCACAAAGTTTATTTTGAAAATAAATTTCATCAACTATTTCTTGTGTTTCCAATCCATATATGGATTGTGTTATGAATTTTGAGAAATGTTTGGCACACACACAAGATTTTGAATCATGGTTTTAACGTGCATGAAACCATGTTATTGCGAGAGTCGCAAACTCCGCCGGGATTTGTTTAGCCTTATTTCATTGTTGTTCAACATCTGTTTTGGATATAATGATAATCATATTTTATGATGTTTAAGATGTTGGGCAATAACTACGGCTTGTGACTTTAACATTGGATCTCCTCCACATATGTTAGAGTTTGGACGGAAAGTTATTTTCCATTATGTCTATGTAAAGTTATTTTGGGAATTTGTTTAATGTGAGTTGTTAAACAATGTTGTATATATGATATTACCCTAGAAGGGGATTTTTGGGATGTTGGCGTCGCATTCATGATTTTGCTTATAGCGATTTGGCTTTGGAAGCATGATGTTTAGTGCCGTTTTATTGACTTGAGGTCATTGAGTCCATTGAAGTTCATGGAGTTTTATTGTACGACGTTTTGTGTCGTGTGGGTACAGTTTTACTATGTGCATACTCTATTTACTAATGTGAAAAGTTTACGAGTTATGTTGGGTATTTGGTCCCACTCAAGTTTTGTTGAGAAAAGTTAATTTTATGCCATAAGGCGACTAAGAAGAGATGAGTTTGGAACTCTAGTGTCGCGTAACTTTTCTTTCAAGAGTTTGTGTTATTAAGTATTTCGTTGCAAATAGTTCAGTGTATGGATTGACTTATACGTGACTTAAGTAATGCATGAAAGAACATTTTGGTAACATTCATAATAATTTTTTTGGTGCGCTTTCGGTCAGTTAAGTGTTTTAGTATTATTTCCATGTAAATGCGTATATCGACTTAGGGGTATGCATAGCTTGGTAACCATTGTTTTCTCGACACTTTGCCAAACGAGACGTGCATGAAAATGTTTTATTAACTCCTTGTTTAAATGAGAGACCATTTGGTCAAAGCATGTTTTAGAGGTGTGAGGATCACGGATGGTTTACAATACGTGATATTTGAAAAAACACAAATGTATGAGTCGTTGACGTTGGTCAATTTTGAATTGCCGAATATTTTTGGAAAACTAAAAACCTTTTGGTTTGGAGGAAATGTGTATTTTGAGTAGTTTGACAAATACATTTTAAGCAATGGCGTTTCGACGTTTTATGTTCCAAGTACGAAATTTTGAGGAAAGTGCTTCGTGATAAAGATTTTAGAAAACTTGTTTGTATAAAATTATGATGCGTGGAATTCTTATGTTTTGAACATTGATGCGCACCGTTGGTGCAATTTGGAATTTGAAAATAGGTTTGAACCCTTTTTGGTGTCAATAAATTATTAACACTTATCTCCTCGTATGTTTTGGAAAAACGCATTGTTGTGTGCAAGTTTGCCAAAAACGTTTTATTCAAATGTCATTATAGGACCGGATGAGAAATCTTGGGAAATCAATTTAAAGGATTTCATCTCTTGAAATTTTGGCGTGAGTTATTTGGTGCATGTGTGTCATTACAAGAAATTTCTAAGAAGTGTTACAAGTTTGCATGCCTACCCCAATGTGAGGTTTTATGATGTTTTAGTCGATATTTTCAAGTGATGGAAACGTATGGGTTTTGTTTTAAATATGGGAATTACACAAGTCATTTTGTGTTTGGGTAAGGTGTATTTGTAAACCGTTTCATCGTTTTGTATAATGAACTGACGCACACAAAATTTTGTTGGTGAACCTTGTTCCATGCCATTTTATGGTTAGAAGGGAAATTTTGGGAGTCAAATGTCGTTTGGACTTCTTTTGAAATACGTGCACGCCTTTTTGCATCCTGTCTAAAATCGGGAAGTTACCTTACGTGCATGTCATGAGTCAATCCATACTAGGACCGTGGCGGTTAATTTTAAAGAAGTTGTTAATTGCGCTTTTGCGTTTTGTGAACAATCTGAACTGCAATGAAATAATTTTCAGCATGATTTTCATATGTGGGACGAGCGTGTCCGTTTTTACGTAACTACCAATTTGACGATAGTAGTTTTATTTGCGTACGGTGTATTTGATATGAAAATCCTTGCATTGAAAATATTGTGAAAAGTCTGATTAATTGGCATATTTATTGAATAACGCACTTGAAAACCTTGAACTCCTTAGGACCTTGGAAAGGTTAAGTAACCCAGTTAAGAGCGAGTGTGTGTGACACGCCGACGGTGGAAGGTTGGGTATTCCACGCGTGTTGGTGTTGTAGGCCGAATGGTATCGGTTAAGGGGATGATGCCCTTTGTAATTAAGAGAATAAATGCGCAGTAACCTATTTGAGGTATGTGGTATATTTAGGTGTCAACTTTTGGGCTTGAGGCCAAGCACCTTTAGTGTAATCGGGGAAGTGTAGTCCGATTTGAAATGAAATAATGGTAACGGTTGTAACAACCCTAAGATACTTAAGTGTGATGAGTAGATTTGTAGGAATAATTTCCTTGTGTGATTAAAGAACATGTCGGTTTGATGATTAATGTTGAAATTGATTTTAGAGTTTACTAGAACTCGTTGGAATTGATCGACAGTTAATGATGGGGACAATTGGAATTAGAGATTCGGTCGGTCTCGATATTATTTAGGCCTTGGATTGACTTATAGTCTGAAAATGAAATTGGGAGGTATGGAACATTTAATGTTGGGAGACAACCGAAGTCGTCTGACTAGGAATTATTCCAGTTGTCGGAGTGTTCTCCCAGACATAAGTACAATGTACTTTAATGGGCTTTGTTGGTAAGAATTTGTTCGAGGACTTGTCTTAATAGACTCTATAAGGGAAATTTAGATTCCAGTCAAGAGTTGACGGATCATGGTCAGCGTTGAGACTGCTAGCCTTTGGTTGTAAATGATTTTAGATTTCGAGGACGAAATCATCCTAAGGTTGGGAGGATTGTAACACTCGTAATTTTCGGATAAGCATAATTTCGAATCAGTGATAAACCGGTCTTTTAAGAAAAATATGAAAGGTAAGATTTTGGGTTAAATCTTAGATTTTATGGTCTTGTTGGATGAGGAATTTGAATACGAGTCCATCGGTTCTTTCCGGAGCGAAAACGGAGCTATAACGAAGAAGTTATGGCCAAAACAGTTACGGTACACTTTGTGCGACAATGACCAGCGACAATGACCGTGTCAATGTCGCGTGTCAATGTCGCGCCAAGGGTACAGCCTACGGTACACCACCAGCGACTAGGACCGTGTCATTGTCGCGTGTCATTGTCGCGGTCGGGTACCTGGTTGCTGTCAAATACGAATTTCGCACCCCAAACTTCATTTCTTCATATCTCTCTCGTTTCACCTCCGATTTTGGCGATTCAAGTGGCCATGGTTCCTATTTTGAGAGCTCTTCAAGGATCTAGAAAGAGTTTTGAAGTTCATAGGAAGATTCAAGGGTGTTTGGTGGTGGTAAGTCTCTCAAATCTCTTCTCTTCTCTCCAAATCGTTTTCCCTCCTTCTCTCACAAACCCTAACTGATTTTAGGGCTTTTTCATGGAGATTAATGTGTTCCTTCTCCATTTTATGCTAGTGGTTTCATTCATTGATGCAAGAACAAGTTTCATCCACATCACTAGAGATTTTGGGGTTTTTCTAGGTTTTCATCAAAACCTAAGTGGTGAGTTCATCCTCCTAGCTTCTATACTTTTATATGAGTTATAAATGTTCCATTGATGATCTCCTAGCGTTTTGTTTATTCAATTTTGGTTTGGATGATTTTGTAGAAGTTAGGTTAATATTGGGATTTTGGTTAAAATGGAGATTTTGATATAAGATGTTTGAGGAATGGTTTTAAGTGGTTGAATATGAGTATTAATGGTTGGAAGTTATGAAATTAGGTTTTTGGAAGTTTTGGCTTGAGGATGCAAACTTCATCAAAGGAGCTTACGTTGGAGAAAACTCTAGATTTAGCTTAATCTAGCTAAGGTGAGTTCAAGTTACTTTGCGAAAAATTTGTACATGCCAAAATGAGTATTTTCCAAATATTTGTGTGTTTTACTTGAAAGTATATGTGGTTGAGTTATTGGAATGGTTTAACTCTATTTGAAGTGTTTATCATCATAAATGTGTAAAACACCCATATTTGGGGCTTTTGAATATTTGGATGGTTAGAAGTCAAAATTGTCTTTAAAAGATTAATTGCTCAAAATGAGGTTTATTTGATGGTTTAATCATGTTAGTGTAAATGATTTTAATAAACCATTTGGGAAAATGCACTTTTAGCGTTATGAATCATTTTGAGAATATTAAGGGTGTGGGTCCTTTAGGAAAACCCTTTTGTTTAACCAGTGTTGAGTTTTGGGGTTAATGATGATTTTGGGATACGTGTTTTCTTAAACAATGTTTAAACGCGTTTATACGATGATGACCGACATTATGGGTCTAGCAAGTTTGGAGCACTTTGCTCGGTTTTGACTTTGAGATAGTCTTGGGACATTTGTCCGGTTTAAATGGCTCGATGTGTAGTCTTATTTACGGGTTGCTTTTATTGCACCGTGTTGCATATTATTACACGTTGTTGACATTTACATGCTCGGGGTGGAGTCTAGGATGTGTTATATTCTTAATTTGCATTTCATTTGCATGATTTGACGTTGATTAATGATCATTAGATCTTTGAGCAGAGGGCTCAGTTTTGGACTCGATTGAGTCTTGAGGGCATTCGCCCGGTTTTAATAAGCTCGACGTGGGCTTGGGGTTTGCATTGCATGAGTTGCATCATATTTGGAGTTTACATGATTTGAATGCATTAGTTATTCTTTTGAGTCATGTATGAATTTTTAAGTTAAGTAAGCTTGTTTTGGATGGTAGGTTTTTCCAAGGTAAAGACCTAGTATGGTTGAACTTGGGGGCTTGGACTAAAGACCTAGTATGGTTGATGTCTAAGAGGGGCTAAAGACCTAGTATGGTTGATGCCGAAGACGGACTAAAGACCTAGTATGGTTGATGTCTGAGATGGACTAAAGACCTAGTATGGTTGATGTCTAAGATAGGCTAAAGATCTAGTATGATTGATGCCAAGGATTGACTAAAGACCTAGTATGGTTGATGTCATCCGTTTTCCACATCCAAGAAGCTTTCCTACATTTATTTAATCGTGGTTTAATTTATGTGTTTGCCACATTCGATGAAATTGGGTCTCCCCCGTCACCGAAGGGTGTTGATTTCGGGTATTTTATCTAATTACATTGTTGAGGTTATATTACATGCACATGGATTGTTTCCCATGATTGATGGACAGATTTATGTACATTCTTATTGGATGTTTTAACTGCTGGAGTTTTATTTGCAGTGGCGATTATTTGAGAAACTATTATTAACTAACTCTTGATGTGAGTTTTGGATTTGAGTTTTGGATTTGAGTCCTTTACAGAGAAACGATTTTCATTGGAAGCTTTCCTCTCAGAAACTGTATGCGTTTGGAAAATGGGTTGTCGACGTGTTTTATACAAACCCTTTTAGAAAATCATTTGTTTAAGTTGTAGCTGTCTATTTATCAAATGATTTGCTCATGATAATCTTTGTCGCAAAATCTCGTTTAAATATTTATTCAGATCATGACTAAAACTACTATCTCCCGATTTATGATTCTATATAGTCATGATAAAATGCTTGAACTCACTAGGCGTAAACCTAACCCTTTTATTTGTCGGCATGTGCAACAGGCTCAGGTTGGGGTAGCTCTAGCTACATTGTGAAGTGGCGAGTGCTAGTAGAGTGCACGAGAGGTGACTTGTTTAGTGAAGTATTCCGCACGTATTTGGATTTAGCAACTTGTGTTGTGTTAAGTAACACCCGTTTAAGCTATTTTATTGGGGAAATTATAATGCTTTAAATTCCGAGGTATTTTAATGAATGAATTGTAGAGATGATTTATCTACTTTTGGATGTATTATCGAAATTTTAAATTAGTTGTTTGTTCCAAATTCGAGGGTGTTACAGATACTCCAGATGATACAACTCAACCGCAAACACCGAATGAACAGGGTGCAGGTACTTTCGCTCCTCCGGCTCCAGTGGTTCAAGCGAATGCTCCCGTAATTCAAGTGAATGCCGATGGCTGGATCAGAGATCCGATACTTGAAGCAGAACTGAGAATCTATCCGGAGGTAATAGACGTTGAGCCAAGGTATGTGGCTACAGGTGAAAGAGTAAGGATCTTGATTCCTTATCAAGGGAGCATCAGGAAAGATTTGTTCGTTAAGGATGTCCAAAGGATCGATCTAGACAAGGTGTACAGGATTGAGAATTGGCCGTCACTTCAAAAGATCGAGTTCATACACGTTATGAACAACGAAAACCTGAGTACAGATGTGGTGAGGTCAGATAAAGCCATTATGAAGGTGTTGAAGATAGAATCATGCAAGTTTCTCAATGTCTGGTACCCACAGTTCACTGTAAGAAGATCTGATGGCTCCGAATACGTCTTTTCTGAAGCAGACTTCAAGAGCCTAAAACTCGATGACCTCATAAGTTTGTATGACATTCTGGAACGGGCTCCTGAAAAGAAGATAGAATGGTCTGCCGCATATCAGAGTGTCAAGAGGTTCATGCGGAATATCCTAAAATTTTCTTACCTTACGGATATCCAAATGGCTTTGGAGTCACACCAAACCAGAGTAAACCTCGGAGCACCAAACCGACGTCTGTCAGACATCCAAGGTATTCCTGCATATACTGTTCTGAAGAAACCTGAACTTGGGGTTATTTACTGTAATCAAGACTCAAAGAAAAGATTTATGAGGGTATGTGAAGCCAACAAGTTCAGTGATGGAACCTTCAAGATAATTCAGATCAACCTTGAGAGTAAACTGCGTCTGGATGAAAGCGGGGAGGTGAAGCTTAAAGATAAGGAGAAGGATCTGATCAAGAAAGCCCTGGATGCCATTACCTATCGGAAGGAGTACCGGAATGCACTGCGGAGGTTCGAGATCATTTTTAGGATTCGGAAGAAGCATGTGTTCCCGATGGATGCTTAATCTCTTTGCCTCTACATTGGTACAAAGGGGGAGATTGTTAGTGCATTAATTATCTAGTTGTACCAAGTAGAGGGACCTAATGTGTAAATGCAAAGTTACAAAGTATATATTGTAGCTTTCCTTAGATTTTAGATTAGGTCATTCATTCTTACACACACAGTACACACATTTGCACTTGCTCTCAACATTCTCATTGTGTACTTGTTGATCATCATTGAAGAATATATGGATAGCTATCTGATTGTTTTCATGGATTGATTACTTATTCTGGGATCACATAACATAAAACTAATATTAACTATTATATGAATAATGAATAAGGACACCAATATCAAACATATTCATTTGTCAAACTATATACTTTGTATGGACCTTTAATAAATGTTTTTCTAATTAACGATTTTGCTTCGGCGCCTTCAACGTCTAATTAAAAGTTGTTATTTTTGTTTCTTTACTTTGTCTTTTACTTCTCCTTATGTTGATCATAAGTTTTTTGCGGTAATTGTAAGATAATCTTTATCTTTATATATATAAAAAGAGAATCCATGGTTGATGAGGTGGCATCATTAGAATCTAATATTCATCAAATGGTGAATTGTGGTTGATTCTTCATTGTCCCATATTGGTGACAAAAGTGAAAAGTTGAAAGTGTGAGTGGCTATATAAATGATAGGATATGGCTTGAAGGTTCATACAAAATTTGATCCATTTTTGGGTTGAATATTTATTTTTTATTTACATGACAAACATTTCATGTAATAGTTAAACATTTCATATAATAGTTAAACATTTCATACCCTTAACGGAAAACCCAAGAGTAATGAGGTGGCATCATGAGAATCAAGTATTCTTTAAATGGTGAAATTTGGTTGATTTTTCATTGTCCCACATTGGTGACAAAAGTGAAATTTGAAAGTGTGAGTGGCTATATAAAGGATAAGATATGGCTTTAAATCTTTATATATATAAAAGGAGAATCCATGGTTGATGAGGTGGCATCATGAGAATCAAATATTCATTAAATGGTAAATTGTGGTTGATTCTTCATTGTCTGACATTGGTGACAAAAGTGAAAAGTTGGAAGTGTGAGTGGCTATATAAATGATAGGATATGGCTTGAAGGTTCATACAAAATTTGATCCATTTTTGGGTTAAATAGTTATTTTTTATTTACATGACAAAACATTTCATGTAATAGTTAAATATTTCATGTAATCTTTATATATATAAAAGGAGAATTCATAGTTGATGATGTGGCATCATGAGAATCAAGTATTAATCAAATGGTGAATTGTGGTTGATTCTTCATTGTCCCACATTGGTGACAAAAATGAAAAGTTGAAAGTGTGAGTGGCTATGTAAAGGATAGGATATGACTTGAAGGTTCATACAAAATTTGATCCATTTTTGGGTTAAATAGTTATTTTTTTACATGACAAAATATTTCATGTAATAGTTAAACATTTCATATAATAGTTAAACATTTCATACCCTTAAAGGAAAACCCAAGAGTAATGAGGTGGCATCATGAGAATCAAGTAATCATTAAATGGTGAAATTTGGTTGATTTTTCATTGTCCCACATTGGTGACAAAAGTGAAATTTGAAAGTGTGAGTGGCTATATAAAGGATAAGATATGGCTTTAAATCTTTATATATATAAAATGAGAATCCATGGTTGATGAGGTGGCATCATGAGAATCAAGTATTCATCAAATGGTGAATTGTGGTTGATTCTTCATTGTTCCACATTGGTGACAAAAGTGAAAAGTTGGAAGTGTGAGTGGCTATATAAAGGATAGGATATAGGTTGAAGGTTCATACAAAATTTGATCCATTTTTGGGTTAAATAGTTATTTTTTATTTACATGACAAAACATTTCATGTAATAGTTAAATATTTCATGTAATCTTTATATATATAAAAGGAGAATTCATAGTTGATGATGTGACATCATGAGAATCAAGTATTAATCAAATGGTGAATTGTGGTTGATTCTTCGTTGTCCCACATTGGTGACAAAAGTGAAAAGTTGAAAGTGTGAGTGGCTATATAAAGGATAGGGTATGGCTTGAAGGTTCATACAAAATTTGATCCATTTTTGGGTTAAATAGTTATTTTTTATTTACATGACAAAACATTTCATGTCATAGTTAAGCATTTCATTTAATAGTTAAATATTTCATGTAATCTTTATATCTTTATAAAAGGAGAATCCATGGTTGATGAGGTGGCATCATGAGAATCCAATATTCATCAAATGGTGAATTGTGCTTGATTCTTCATTGTCCCACATTGGTGACAAAAGTGAAAAGTTGAAAGTGTGAGTGGCTATATAAAGGATAGGATATGGCTTGAAGGTTCATACAAAATTTGATCCATTTTTGGGTTGAATAGTTATTTTTTATTTACATGAAAAACATTTCATATCTTCTTTATCTTTAAATATATATAAAAGGAGAATCCATGGTTGATGAGGTAGCATCATGAGAATCAGGTATTCATCAAATGGTGAATTGTGGTTGATTCTTCGTTGTCCCACATTGGTGACAAAAGTGAAAAGTTGGAAGTGTGAGTGGCTATATAAAGGATAAGATATGGTTTGAAGGTTCATACAAAATTTGATCCATTTTTGGGTTAAATAGTTATTATTTTTTATTTACATGACAAAACATTTCATGTAATAGTTAAACATTTCATATCTTCTTTATCTTTATATATATAAAAGGAGAATCCATGGTTAATGAGGTGACATCATGAGAATCAAGTATTCTTCAAATGGTGAATTGTGGTTGATTCTTCATTGTCCCACATTGGTGACAAAAGTGAAAAATTGGAAGTGTGAGTGGCTATATAAAGGATAAGATATGGATTGAAGGTTCATACAAAATTTGATCCATTTTTTGGTTAAATAATTATTTTTTATTTACATGACAAAACATTTCATGTAATAGTTAAATATTTCATATAATAGTTAAACATTTTATATTCTTAAAGGAAAATCCAAGAGTAATGAGGTGGCATCATGAGAATCAAGTATTCATCAAATAGTGAATTGTGGTTGATTCTTCATTGTCTCACATTGGTGACAAAAGTGAAAAGTTGAAAGTGTGAGTGACTATATAAAGGATAAGATATGGCTTGAAGGTTCATACAAAATTTGATCCATTTTTTGGGTTAAATGGTTATTTTTTATTTATATGACAAAACATTTAATGTAATAGTTAAACATTTCATATCTTTAAATAAATAAAAGAAAAACCCAAAAGATACGAGTTAGCACCATGAGAGTTGAGTATCAAATAGTGGATTGTGGTTTAGTTGTAGCTATCTTGCATTGGTAAGAAGTTGAAACATTGGAATAAAGATGTTGTATAAAAAAGATGGATGTGATGACATTATGTCAAGCCATAAGATTTTAGTATTCTCAAATAGTGAATTGTGATATATTAGAAAATGAGAGTGTATTAATAGGAGAAGGTGTCATTGAAAATTAAAAAGAGATTAATGATTGTAAAAACGAAGTTTGTTTACAAACACAATTAAACAATCAATAAGGTACGACCCAAAAGCCATAAGATTTTAGAATTTTCAAATATTGAATAAAACAATCTATCTATATATAAGAAATAACAAAAATAATTTGATGTACCATTGTGAAACGTCTTTTGACTAATACCTCAATAGATATTTTACAAAAGATAACATAAATATTTATATAACATATATATATATATAGAAATAGAAAAATATTTACATTTTCTATCTTTCTTTATTTATATGTATAAAAGAAATAACCAATGGTATTTGAAGTGACATTGTAAGATTTTTTATTTTTAAATCTTGCATTGTATTATTTTAGTCATTCCACATTGATGAGGGAATGCTAGATTGGAGAATGAAATGGGCTACAAGAAATGATGAAGGAAAGTTGTATATAAATTTGAAATGAGTTTGGTAATCTCACACTGATAAGAAGATTAACATTTTTATGAAACATGTTAACATATATTGACAACAAGAGAGGGATACATGTTTAATTTGTAGAAACTCATAAAGTTCACTAAGTTTAGTCAAACCCTTTTTGGGAAAAAAAATTCTTCAAACTATTCGTAACAACAATATGTTTGGTGTGTCATTTGAGTTATAAACAATATAACAACAAAATTATTACCAATAAATCTCAATTTATTCGTAACAAGAAATGGTAATCAATAGATGAAAATGAACCACTTATGGAATTGCATTTTTCGTTTTAAATCGTATCTCATTAGCATTAACCGATGAATTATCTTTTATCTTAATGCGATCAAGTAATTCCTTAAAATATTACTCGCTACCGCGCAACGCGCGGGGCACACACTAGTACAAAAAAAAGAGGCAAACCAAAATAAACATAAATTGCAACCTAACGAAAGTAGTTGAGTAAATGAATCCCAAACAACTGAAATATTAAAGAGCAGCCTGCTTTGGGGACTTGTACTTTAAACAATATGTGGTTTTAGGTTATGGTGATTGGTCTCTAGAAAGCATAACCCCTATAGCCACCAACAAATCATGCAAGTATAGATGGCTCCAAATAAAGCAATAATGATAAATATTACCAAGTATCGTACCCCAAGCACAATTAAAATTCAAAGATTATTGAAGTCACTCTTAAATGAGGATTTCAGATGCAGGATTCGAAGAAATTGTTTTGGTGAGAGTTAACAACTAAATGGAGTAAGATCTGGTCAGTGCAACAGAACCTTGCTGCAATATAACATTAGGTTGTTGTAGCAATAGTTCTGAACATCACACTACTGGATTAATTGACCTTCTTTCAAAATGCAGTCAGATCATATCAATAATGAGTACAAATCCAATCATGGTACTAGACTTAAATTTCTGTTCATATAGTGCTGCAACAAGCTCCATCATTCTAAAACTCTTTGAATCTCTTTGTTTATGTTGTCTTCTTTATAAGATCAACTCATCTTAATGAAATAACATGTGAAAATTTGTCAAATATCATTGGATGAAACATCACAAAGTAAAGTGAATAGTAGAGCTGATAGTCTTGCTAAAGCAACTATCCACATGCACGGTTGGCTTATTCTCCCAACCTTCACATATTACACCCAAGCTAGGGTGATTAGCCTCTCATCGATTTGCTATAAAATTAAGACATGAGTGTAAATGACATAAAGTTAAATGATAATATAAGAAGCAGAAGTGTACAAGACAGGAATGTAGAAGACATGTAAGGAACGGTGTTGTGAACACTTAAGAACTTGTTGTAGCAATTAGAAACACAAACTCTTAATCAAATGTTTAGAACTTCATTCCCAAAACATACACAACAAGTACTAAAGAGTTACAAGTACTTTCCGAATTACACTTAGCTTGGATGATCTACAGTAACTAATGAAGCTCTCCTTATATAGTAGGAGAAACTTCCAAAAGTGGGAATACATAATCCATGGCGTAATGCCTTAAAACAAACACAACTAACCAAAGGTTTAAAGGAAAATATTAAACTAATCTAGAAAAGGCAACCAACTTTCTTTTTCAGTATGCTTTCTGTTCTACGTCTTCTTTGATTGAAAAGGGTCTTCCAAAAACCGGCTTTAACAAAAGTCATCACCTTAAAAGTCAACACATTTTGTCTTCTTGCAGTGTTGTAGCAACCTGCTGCTGCAAAAACTTTGAACATATTACTACTATTTCATATTCAAAACAAAACAAACCCAAATCTTTAATCTTAGCTCCAGACCTAATAAAAGTAAAATAATAAATAAAAGGACTCAATATCAGACTTCAGGAATAAAAGATGGTACAATAATTTCCTAAATAGGTGCTAGAATGTACTTTGTTGTATCACTTGTCACAACCCCATACTTACACTATTTCTTGTTCCAAGCAACTAAAAATGACAACATAAAAGGCTTACTTTCTGAACATAAGAATTTTTTTCGAACAATGACAAGTTATAGTTGATCAAATCATTTAATTCTTTAGCAATCCCATCTTTTTTTTATAAGTTGGTGTTTCCATTCTTTCCATTTCCTAAAAACCATAGGCCAAAACTCATGTTTTCTATTGTTAGGTACTTTTCAATTGCTAGAACAAGATCACCACTAAGGCTTTTGTTGATCCAAACTCTCTCAGTGATTTGATAATGACCCTTAGAATTAGTTAGTGAAAATTGCATTTGACTTGTATGTATTAGTGTTTCACCATCAGCGATGAGCACACTGAGTCTGTTCAGTATCGCTGATGGTATCTAATGTATTAGTGTTTCACCATCAGCGATGAGCACACTGAGTCTGTTCAGTATCGCTGATAGTATCTATTGTAACAATGTTAAATGTAATCCCTGGAGAAAAGTTTCGCGACAAAGAGTTCATCAATGACATCAAAGACAAAGCTGATGAACAAGTGACAAGTCTACTAAGGATCTGATGCGGACATCAGTGAAACCAAGACAAGTCCACACACGCGACATGTCAAGAAGAAGACTTCAGCGATAGCTGACTTACATCAGCTCTTCCCTGATGGAAGACCTACTCAGCGATCGCTGATCATGAAGCTTCTACTTCAAGAAATGTTTGTCTTATCTGCTTGCCTAAGCTGTTAAAATCGGTTAGCGGTGCGATATCGGTCAAGGACCGATATTCGAAATATCGGATATATCGGTGATATATCGGAATATATAATATTTTTTAGAATTATATATATATATATATATATATATATATATATATGTTGGAAAATTTAGTAAAAAATATATGTTTTTACTAACTTTGGACACATTTAAATACATATATATGTATTATATATAATTAACTCTTAGTGGGTTTGTGTTCTCCTATATGAGAGCTTCGAAACGATGCATAATGTGTCCAAAACGGAGTATGTGTGAATGAGATATCGATACTCAAAATTGAGTACTTGAATGAAATTAGCAAAAACCAAGTGGGTGTGGGAATGTATCCCACATAGGAAGAAAGAGTAAAACCTTAATGGTTTATAACCATGAAAGTGTGAGGGGTTTACAAGCTCCAAAATCTCGAGCTCGTGCAGCTTGGTTTTGCTAATTTTCGTTTTGACCCAAAAAAACACCCTTTCGTGCACCCTTTAAAAAATCGCGATTTTTGGCGATTTTTTGGCCTAAAAATCGGCAAAATCGGACGATATATCGGTCAATATCGCCGATATATCGTTGGCCGATTTTTTGACCGATTTTTTGCACCGATTACCGATATATCGCGATTTTAACAGCATAGCTGCTTGCACACATCGTACGAAATGTCAGAAAATACATGCTTTTATCCAAGATCGTACAACCACTCTGCCACTACACTGTTTAACATTACGACCCAAAAAATGTTGCTAAAAGATATAAGCATGCGTCCAACCAGATGGTGACACGTGTAAAGTTCTCCTGCCATGCATTAAATGCAATGGGTATAAATAGGAGGAATGCCCCTTCAGTTTGAAAGTGGTCTTCCCTGAACTCCTTAGTGCATAGAAAAATATCCTTGTTTTTCTATAAAAGTGATAAAACGGACACAAAATGAAAAATTACCAAAAATAGGGACTAAAAATGACAATTTACGAAACTAAAATGAAAAACAAGGACTAAAAGTGTAAAATACTAAGACTTGACAAAAACAAGGACTAAAAATGACAAAAACTGAAAATGAAAACTAAAAGGACTAAAAATGACAAAACTAGAAACTTAAAACTCTAGGGACTAAAAATGTAAAAACATAAAAGATAGAAACTACATGGACTAAAAGTAACAAAAAAACTTAAAAGATTAACTACAGAAACTAGATCTGTAAAATCTGAAACTATCTAACAGAGTTAACTGGACTCTAACGGAAAGGACCAAAAATGTAAAAAAAACTAACGGAAACACGATCACACACTAACAGACTGTTAACTAACTGCCATCTTATTGTAATTGGAGACTTTATTTTTATTTAAGTATCTTAGAATTTAAAAAAAAAAAAAAGGAAAAACCAACGATTTTAACGGACTCTGACGAGACTTAACGGAGGAAGGACCAAAATTGTTAGAACGTTAACGGACTTAACGACGATCCGTTAAAACACTGTTCATCTTCATCAAGAATGAGCAGGTCACGATTTCAGCTGCTAATTTCTTCCTTTTCACACGTCAATATCGATTTCTTTTGGTTTCTTAATGATATTTAATCACCAACCAACTATTTTCATTGATTAAAACGACATCATGCATCACTTATCGATCTGTGATGATCCAACAATATAACTCCGGCGAGAGATACGGTATTCCGATGACAACCTGTTTCAGGTAGGTCTGACCGATCAATGCTATTTCGTTTGACAACCAACTGTCTCATGCGATAAGAAGTTACATCGAACAAAGAAGTCAGCTACAAATCAGTGGGTATGTGATTAAAATTTGATCGCACGTTTTTCCGGTGAAAGTCTTGATCGTAAACTAGAGTCATATATCTACAACATGAATGACTCTCTCTATCATACGTCTACTTCAAACTTACTTACAACTCCCTTATTATATACCTTTGACTATTTCACTTACATACATTAACTTTGACCTTTTACAACAATAACAAGACCTTTACATTGACTTTGACTATTACATTGACTCTTTACAATTACACTTAAATCTTGAATATATTTCTGCTCTAACAACATTGATAGACAATCTCATTTCTCTCGTTTTCAATTTTTGTGAACTTCTCAGATAGATCAGATAATTAGGCTTTTAAAGCTCAGGCTCTTTGGAAATGTTGGTACACTTTTCCTTTAGGTTTTCAATAATACACAAGTGACCACCATTTTCAATCCTTAGCTTATGTATAACCTTATGTTGAACGTTTACTTTAGCACTTAAGGTTGAGACAACTAAAGATTTTTCTTTTAGGGTCAGCTTATAAGACTCTATTCTTTGCACGAGAAGTTGCATCTCATCATATACAGCTTGATGAATGGGAGTACATACCTGGCACGATTCTCCAATCGGAGATGGATCATCATTCTCGGTGTCGGACTGCTTGGTGTGAGTTCCCATAAAACACAGGTGGGCACAGCATCACCCAGATCTTCTTTGTCAGACAAGTTCAACCAGTGATCATCCTCGGCCATTAACGCTTTTCCTTCTTCCTTTTGCTTTGCCAAAAACATCTTGTTCTTGTAGTACTCGGAGTCCGAACTACAAGATTTCTACATTCCTTGGCAAAGTGTCTGAGTCTGCCACAATTGTAACACTTCACCGGACAAACACATCCTACCCAACCCCACAAACACATCCTACCCAACCACAACCCCAACCCGACCAAACTCAAATACACACCCGCCTTGACCAAATCACCTCAACCCTTCAGGATGTGCATCGAACTCTGGCTACACTTTCTGATCGGGTTGCTAGCCTTGAAACAACGTGCAAGAGTCAGGCTCAGGGTGTTAAACGGAAACATGTACAGGTACTTCTGCGACGTAAACAGAAACAATGAATAAAGCTACGATAATCGAAGAAGAAAAACAGAGTCCATATGCCTTACCTTCCTCTACCGAAGCTCAAACTGAATACTATCACCTTGATATGGTTCCCGTCAATCCAACAGTTGAAAAGCCTGAGGAATGTGACAGATGGTTAGCAGATGATTGGGCATTGATCGACACAGAATCTGAAGCTAATCATGCAGTCGAACGAGTGTTAACTGAACAAGCTCTCATCGCCATACAGTCAGAAGTCCTTCGCATGTGCACCTTTTATGACGAAGAGTTCTTACAACAGGCTGATTATGACAGTTTGCTCGAACAGACTCTGAGAGACGACCCAACATCATTTATACCCGCTACACCTAATCCATTATTACGCACTTACACCAAAGAGGAATCTAACCGAGCTGAATCTGAACCTCCGGTAAGCGAAACTGCTAATGCTCAACCGGATCCGCCTTTGAAATGGGAACGGGTCATGATCTTTACCCCTTACCTGGAAGAGTCTCAATGAAAGATTTTTGTCCACTGGATATGTCCATACAAACAAACGGCACTGTACGGTATCGAATCGATGACTGACACACTGAAGCAGATTGCATACATCAGTATGAGGAAAACAAAGCCCAAGCCAATAAGCTCAGTAAGAACCAAGTACAGGATAAGACGCGTTACTGAGATCTAATCCAAACGGTTATTCAATGTATGGTATCCGACCTTCAAAGTATTTAGAGACGATGGTTGAAAATGGGAGTTCACCGAAGCCGACTTTGAAAACCTCGAACTACCAGATCTTCTAATCTTCTATTTCTGCTTAGAGACATGAAGACCATGACCGTACGCCCCAAAGAAATTCTTGGAGCACTTGACGCCGTCAAGTGTTACATGAAGAGTGCGATTACACTGTCATACGTTGAAGATTTTCATATGGGGTTAGAGAGCAACCAACCAAAGATAAATCTGCTGAAGCCAGACCAGAGAGTTCCCAACATCGAGAATGTACCCGCCGACACACTGTTTGAAAATACAGAGTTCGGCATGACATATGTGAATGAAAATGGTGATATACGGTTTATGAGATTCAGTCAGATCGCCAAATACAGTGATGGTACCTTGATGCTGCTACTACACAAACTTCGAGTTCAGATCATTCGAGATGACAACAAGAAGAAGCCATTAAAGCCGAAGTACAGAAGACCGGCCAACAAAGCATTGGAGCTCTTAGCCGAAAGGATCCAGTACAGACGAGATATGAGAAGTTTTGAAATCGCGTTCGCCATCAGAAGACGTTATGTTCCAGACTGACATCTTCGCCAACTTTAATCCAAAGGGGGAGATTGTTAGGGTTAAAATACATGGTGTATTAAAGTTTAGAGGGGGCTTTCTGTAAATACCCTAAAGGGGTATATAATTCTTTGCTTAAACCTAGTTTAGGGTTAATCATCTTATTTGCTAAAACACGTATTGTAAAACTCTCTGAGTTCAATTCAATCAATAGAGAGCCGACATATTGGAATCCTTTCTTTCTTTTGATTGTTAATTGATTATTTGCACTTATCTGGGATCCACAAGGAGTCAGAAGTCTCTGGATTTGTCTTGAGTCCTGAGTTAAAGTACCCAAAAAGAAAAATAGAATAATGACATTTGTTCTAATATGCTATGGTCTTCCGACTTCAAAAGTGAAAATAATTAGTTATTTTCAAAGTATAAATCTTCAAAGATTACACACTACAAAGAGAGAAATACTAAAATATAGAATACAACTAAATGATTAAAAGTTACTTCAACTAACTTTCTACAATTGTATTTATTCATTGACAGAAGGACTAAAAATAGAATAATGACATGTGTCCTAATATAATATGCTAAGGTCTTCCGAATTCAAAAGTGAAAATTAGTTATCTTCAGAGTATAAATCTTCTAAGTGTGCAAGTCTGAATCAGAGTATTCAGACTTTGTTGCCGAACTCTGAAGCTTCTATACCAGATCTCTGAAGTCTGTCGAACTCTCCACGTTCTTATCCAAACTTCCATACTTAGTTTCACCGTGACTTCATCCGAACTATGGTTTGCCTTCTTCATATCTCTAGACATGTTTCCAGATCTGACACTTAGGCAATATACACAACACTTGAGCTTTACTCCATATCTCTCGACGTGCCATTCTAGAGTTATGTACTTATTCAAACTTTGAACCAACATATAAATCTGACTCAGCACAACCTGATCTTGCTCCCAGACTATCATTTAATTATTGTTACATCTTTGTATTTGTCTACCCACTATCAAAGATATTGTTTTGATTTTACTCTTGAAATATCATTTACGATTGACTCTGTAACTCTTTGTTTTAAAATCTTAAGGTACGATACTTGGTATTACTTGCTTTAGACGATACTAGTGAGTCATGTATACTTGCATGATTTACTAGTTGCTATAGCATTTGGGAGTTATATTTCCATGCACCAAGGAGCCATGATAAGAATACCTAAGTTTTACTGACTCAAAGTAAACAACTTAATATTCGTCCTTGTGTTTATCCAATGTATGTTGTTATCCGTTGTATTCATCATAGTTTGTTAGATAGGCGTAGGTTTATCTATGTAATCATCATGTACAAATACCTCTTCTGTTAATGAGAAATTTTCACTTCCTCACAATCTATATATTTCATTATATGAACTTCTCGCCTTCTTGAAAATTGATCACCTTCTCGTTTGAATGTGACCCTTTACTACATACTTCATGAAATTATAGAACAACTTTTCTAGGAATGCACCATATTTTTCGTTCATGATTGTTTAATACTAAAACAAATACAGCTGAAAAAAATAAACCAAGTCATGTGTTGTGATGATGTTATTCCATCATATGGTCACTCTATTTATGATTTATCCAACAATCCATGACCATATGTTGAAGATATCACATCGACAAGCAATGGAAGTTGTAATGTCACGAATGAAGCAATTGGTAGACATGTTAATGCAGCTATAGGAATCAGGATCCATGTCTTTTCTTGTCCAAACAAAAGATATAGTGTTGCACTAAAGGCTACCATCATGGATGTCACCGACAAGAATAACATCACGAGGCCAAGTATTAATCTCTTAGGTAACCTGTAGAGAAAATCCTCCTCTTTGTAACGAGCTGTGAGAATTGATAAAAACAACAGCAAGGAAGTGGTGGATGTGAACAATGAGATCGCATCCGAGACTGCAAAGATGATGAAGCTGGCTTTTGTTGCAAAAATTGCTTTCCCAGTATCGCTGTTGTTTCCACCAGGTACAGTAATGGCAGCTGCAAATGCTATTGTAATGATGAGTGCAGCTGTGATTGTGTATGAATCTGCTGTCTTTTTTCATCCACTCTTCACCATCTTTCCTCAACTCCTTGTGTTCTCTCCTGAACACCACAATTGGTGTATCTATTTCACCATTCTGTTGTTCACCATAACTTGGAGGAACAAATTTCTCAACTTCCTGTAGTTCAACCGATGTTAATGCAAGTAAATTCAAACTAAAAAATGTATTGACATTGAGAAATACATGTTCACCTGAAACCAATGTAATTCCCTTTGCATTTGTAGAGCTGCACCAGAAACCAGATTAAGTTTGTGTATAGGTGCCAATTGTCCAGCCAAGTGCAAAAGGTTATTTCCATTTTTGTCTATAAATGTTCTATGTGAATGCTTGTCAACAACCTGGTTTACCAAAAACCTATAAACCTTCTCACAGCGGTTTAGTATTGCATATTGAGAAATACAATAACTAGGCTTCATCATGGTCCACATTACTTTTGGATAGCATTCAACTATTGCTTCTACCACCTCAGGAGTATCATTATTCACTGCCACACCAAATGCTTCACCATAATGTTTACGAAGATCCGCAGAGCTATTTAATTTGCCAACTTCGTCGCATATACGCTTCAATAACGTAAGAGATTCATTGTGTTTCACTTTGACTTCACGGATTCGCTTGATGTGCGTCACTGCAGTTAATTTGACCAGTTATATCTTCAATGTAACATAATCAATTTTGTAGCTTCTCTAGTTAACTAATTCCTGATTCTTATGCAAACTCCAATATTCAAGTATGCTTAATAAAAGTGAGTATATTTTTAAAAATGCCCTTTAACCATAGAAAATTATACCATTAATTGTTATGAATCAAAATAAAAACAACCTGCAAGCTTGTATTGTAATAGTAAGTAATATTATGCAATAAATAATTTATCTTGAAATTGTTGGGAAAAAGTAGATGAAATTTAAGGATGAGACCTTTCGTTCCGTCACAATCAATAGAATAAGTTACATTTTTTGTTTTTAGCCTTTCTTCGATTACAAATTTGTTGCTTATATATATAAAGAACCGCAACAAAGTCAGGTTTATAGGACGTCAAAAATGTAAACTTAAACCTAGATATACACTCTACAACAAAATTAATTGGGTTTATAGGACATCAAAATGTCTAACCGTCCTAATATACTTTTTTATAAGACTTAAGTTTATATGACCAAGAATTGTGTGTTCTATAAAAGTGTACAATAAGTTTATGATGTTTTTGGTTTCTCAATAAATTTATAGGACACTTTTAAAATAACGTGTTCTATTAATTTTTTTAGAGGATTTTTTTTAAGTTCATATGAAGACACCCTTTTATAGGATACATGGTTTTGTAATACCCTTTTTTGAATAATGTAAAATAAACAATTAATAGGACGTTTATTCAATGTTGCCAAAAAAAACTTGTTATAACATCCAAAAACGTCTCATAAACTTATCTTAACACTTTTTGATAGGATGTATAGGTGTTTGGTCCTACAAACTCAAGTCATATAAAAAGAGGGTCTCGAGCTCCCCGTTTGCATCCGTTGTATATTTGAAAACAACTGAAACATTTGCTCAAAATTGTTTTAAGAAATCTGTGCTTAGCACAAGCCTCAAATTTGTTTATCATTCTCCTTTTTGTTTTCATGTTTAGTTAAATATACATCAAAAAGGGCTGTGATGTTGGTGGGGAAGGGCTACACCTTCGATGGGATTTTCAAACTGAATGTAATTAATAACTTGAAAGACAATTTAAATCAAATGAATAAGCTTTCAATTTATTTTCTCGAGTCTTCAAATATGTATGGTAGACTAGGCCATGTTAATTTTGATTATCTTCGTCATTTGATTAAACTGAATTGTATCTTTTCAATCCATATCGACTCAACTCATAAATGCAAACTTGTGTTGAAGTTAAGCTATCAAGATCATTGTTTCAATCTCTTGAAAGAAGTAAACATCCTCTTGATCTAGTTCACTAAAATGTGTCTTGTTTGAAATCACTTTCATAGTACGTTACTACTTTTGTTGGTGATAGCACAAATATGTATACTTAATTAAGAGTAGAGACAACCCTTAGATAAGTTTGTCTTGTATAAAAGTGAAGTTGATAATCAACTGAATAGAAAGATTAAGGTGTTGTGAAGATCAAAACTCTAGAATATGAAAATTGGGTTTAAGAGACTCACAACATAACATCGTTATACACCAACCGTAACACAAAGCCATTCAGCTATAAGCACGAGGGCCTGCACTTACTCTGCTTCACCTCCCCTCTGTATAAGCCAGATAGAAAAAGATTTTATTTCTTTCACTTTTCTAAATCGCTTATATTGAGGGTATGGAGCCAGCGTCGTTCGTTTGGCATACTTCCTTGGGTCACTACTCCCAAGGAAGCGAGACTAGATAGGGTGTAGTCTTTCGTTCTTCCCATCCCGATATCTCAATCATAGCCTTCTTGTCTGTAGCCGTCGAGTTTCGATGAAGGCTACCGAGTCAGGATAAGAAAATAGGTGATTGTTAGTCACTACCTTTTCTTAACTTCAAGACTACCTAACCCAATTTACTCGGTGAATGCTATTCCTTGCCGGGTTCTTGTTCCTGACGCAAGAACCTTTAAGCTACAGTTTTTATGATCATATACGCAAATACAAAACACGACACAAGCCATGAAGAATTTCTTACCCGTGGATTGAACTTCTTGCTGGCGATAAGCACTCCCCCCCCCCCCCCCCCCCTTGAGGGGAGTTAGGGGTGTGGAGCAGGGATATTGGCAATTAAAGATAAGAAAGCCCCCCTTAGGGGGGTTTGGGGGGGGGAAGCAAGTCTCGAAAGAAACTCAATAACTACATCCTTACAAGATAGTGCTTCTCGGGGAGGAGCACGAACGATCGTTCTTTTGTGCTCCCCCCTTTGGGAGGGGGAACACAAAAAACAACAAAGAAAAAAAGAGTGCTTCTTGGGGAGGAGCATGATATGTAGCTAACTTGAAACAGCATGAAGCAATCACTATTAGCTTAATTCTATGCACAACATGGAATCAGACATGAATTGAATTAACTTCACCTCAATCTCCTCAACAAATGGCATTGCCAAGAAGAAGAATGGTACCTTAAACTAAATGATGAATGTCATGCTTATAACCTCGGGAGTAACCTAGAACGTGTGGTGGGAACCCAACCGTTAATGACCTTTTAAACATCATGCTATGTTAAAAATATGCGAAAACTCCACAAGAGTTATGGGTGGAGAGAAAGCCACCCTACAAATATTTGCAAGTGTGAGGGTGTTTGGAAAATGTTGTTGCACCCCTAACAAGAGAGCTAGACAAAGTAGTAAGCTCCTCAAAAAGATCGGGAGACAAAGTAGTGAGCTGTCTCATGTGAAGTTAGTATCTAAAGAGCTTCACATAACTTCGCAGAGACTAAACCTGTTGGCAAATCACGGGGTATTATGTCGATTTGGGATAGGAAATACTTCTTCAAAGAGAAAATATTTTGTGATGAGAGTTACGTTGCTTTTTTCGGTAGATGGATTCCGAATGATATATCTTGTTGTGTGATCAACGTTTACGCCCCTCAAGAGCCCACTAAAAAGAAAATTTTGTGGTCTTCTATTCTCAGTTTGATTTTCAGTTGGTCAGGGGTTGTAATACTGTCGGGGGACTTCAACTCAGTTAGAGTCGCTTCGGAAAAAGTCGGGAATTTTTTCGATCGCACGTCAGCGGGATACTTCAACGAGTTCATTACTAAAGTCGATTTGATCGAACTTCCAACTATTGGAAGAAAATTCACGTGGTCCAACAATGAGGGCTTAAATCTTAGCAAACTGGACAGATTCTTGTTGTCAAGGAACTTTGTTGAAAAGTGGCCTAATTCAACCTGTACGGTCCTTGCAAGGAAGAAATCCGATCACTGTACAATTGTACCTAAAGAAGCAGTTAACGATTATGGTCCGGTTCCGTTTGAAATTTACAATTCCATGTATTCTTTAGACGATTTTAAAGATGTAGTGGGGAATGATTGGAAGGAGGGTCGATACTCAAAGTCTGAGAACAAATTGATTGACTTGAGTACTAAATTTAAAATGATCAAATCTCACATTCGAAAATGGTGGATTGACAAAAAAGAGAGCGTTGGAGGAAAGGAAAAAAGGAGGTTGTGACGGTGATTGATGAAATTGATGATCGTATTGAAGCCGACATTGCGGAATCGGATGATATGGCAAGGAGACTGGAGGCTATAAAAACCAAAGAGGAGATAGATTTAAAAGACAAGGCAGATTTGTCCCAAAGGGCCAAAATCAAATGGGCGGCGGACGAAGACATAAACTCTAAGTTTTTTCATGGTATTACTAATTATAGAAGGAACAAAACGAGAATTAGGGGGATCCTTGTCAACAATAGATGGATGGATGAGGTGAAAAAAGAATTCCACTTTTTTTTTGCAAATAGTTTGGGAGCCCAAAATCGGTACAGATGCAGATTCAATATGGACGGCCTGAAAAGTTTATCAACAGAAGAAGTTGATTTCCTCGATAGCTTAGTCACTGAGGAGGAAATAAATAGGGCAATATGGGAGTGTGGAGACGACAAATCCCCAGGTTCGGATGGGATTTCTTTCGGATTTCTTAAATCCTTTTGGCCGATCATCAGTAGTGAGGTTGTTGGGGAAATTTTAGGATTCTTCAGTTCCGGATGGCTACCTAACGAGTGCAATCACTCTTTTATCTGTCTATTCCAAAGTCGGCGAACCCTTCAACTTGCAAAGACTTTAGACCTATAAGTCTAGTTGGTTGTATTTAAAAAATTATAGCCAAAATTCTTGCAAATAGAGTGAGTCCGGTCATCAACTCCATCATCAGTGATTCACAATCCGCCTTCATTAAGGGAAATTACATTCTTGATGGTGCCATGATTGCCAACGAAGTAATTCATTGGGCTAGGAAGACTAAAAGAAAGATTTTTCTTTTCAAAGCGGATTTTGAAAAAGCTTATGACACGGTAGACTGGCGTTATCTGGACGAGATTATGGAAACCATGGGATTCTTGAGGAAGTGTAGAAGATGGGTTAAAGTCTGTCTTTATTCTGCTGCAACTTCGGTTTTGATTAGCGGGTCTCCCACATCGGAGTTTCGGCTTCGGAGAGGTCTCCGTCAAGGAGATCCCTATCCCGTTTTCTCTTTATCATTGCTATGGAAGGTCTTCACTCGCTTATGATGGAGGCAAGAAATAAAAATTTGATACGAGGTTTGGAGATTGGTAACGACAGTGTGTCTTTGTCTCATATTTTGTATACAAATTATGCGATATTCCTTAACGACTGGTCGGTGGAAAATGGAAGGAATATCCTAAAAGGGTTTTAAGATGCTTCTTTCTCACCTCGGGTCTTCGTTTAAATATGTCGAGAAGTGAATTGTTTGGAGTGGGAGTGGGAGCGAATGCAATTCAAAGGGCTGCTGCAGGTCTAAATTATAAAGCCGGGCAGTTTCCCAAAAAATACCTCGGGGTTCCGTTGGGCGCAAATATAACTAGGGTCGAAACTTGGTCTCCTATAATCGAGAAACTTATTAAGAGGTTATCCAGATTGAAGACCAAGACTTTATCGATCGGTGGAAGAGGCTTAGAAGAGATTTTTTCTGGGGGATGGAAGAAGATTCAAGAAATATCTGTTAGGTGAGCTGGAGAATGGTGATAAGAAATAAAGAAAATGGAGGTCTCGGCATCGGAAGCATTTATGCGGCTAACCTCTCATTGGGTAAGTGGGCTTGGAGATATATGAGCGAACCTAATTCGACGTGGGCGAAAGTAATAAAAGCCATCTATGGCAAAGATGGAGGTCTAGATTCGGTCCAGGGTGCATAAATAGTACCAGTCCGTGGGGAAGTGTCATCACAACAGTTCATTCCATGAGATCACTTAACATTAATTTTCATGATTTATGTGTGAAATAGGTTGGGAATGGGGCTCAAACGGCTTTCTGGACATATTGTTGGAAGGGTTCCACCCCTTTTGAATCTCGATTTCCTAGACTATTTGCACTAGAAAACGAGAAACATGTGTCGGTGACAGATAGGATTAAACCCAAAAATGCTTGGAATTGGCGTAGACCGATTCGTGATGGATGCGAAACTGAGGAACTTAACCAATTAAAAGAAATTGTCAAGGTTTGTTTGCTCTCTGACAGACTAGATGGATGGAAGTGGAAGCTAGTCCCTAATGGTATGTTTTCTGTCAGTTCGTTGAGGCGTGTTATCAAGAATTCTTATCTGGGTGTGGGTATGAATAAAACGATGTGGAACATATTGACGCCTCCTAAAAATCAACATCTTCATGTGGTGAGTAATGTTGGATAGAGTCCCTACCCGTGTCAACCTCAGTAAGATGAGTATTGACATTGAATCCATCTTATGTCCGGTATGCGGTTCCACCTCAGAAACAATCGACCATGTTTTCTTTGAATGTTCAGTAGCGTCGGAGGTGTGGAGGTTCATTGAGAGATGGTGGCAGATTTCACTTCAGCGAACAAGTCGATGGACTCGATGATCGACGGGTTCAATTTAACGTGTAAGGACAACCAAGTCAAGAAAGCCCTGGAAGCAATTTTTCGTCAGTTGCTACTTTTTGTGGTGTTTCCGGAACAGGTATGTTTTCAACTTCGCCCCCCCCCCCCCCCCCAATAAAGATATTCTCTTAGACCAGATTGTGGAGAAGTCTTTCATTTGGTTATTGGCTAGGTGTAAAAGGAGTGTCAAAGACCCCTTAATGTGGAGATGTCACCCTTTTGTTTGTTTTAAGAATTTGTAATGTCTTTGTTCCTCATTTGCTAGTTTCTTGCTAGAAAAACTTCCGGTTTCTGTTTCAAAAAAAAAATATGCTATTAAGTTTGGTCATGATAATAGTGCTTATCGTTTTCTTGCGCATGAGTTTAAAATCCCATATATATATATATATATACACACATTCACAATAACACTATAGTGGGATCTATAAATAGACCATTATTTGAAGAAGAAAAATTCCTTGTCTGGAAAAGGAAGTGGGAAGGACTTTTAGGGCTATCAATATGCATATATTGTCAAATACAAACAGATGAAGTAGAGGTTGACTTAGATAGAGTAAGAAGGAAATAGTGGAGTGATCATAGGACTGATGTCCTTACATATGTATTGAAAATCAAACGTTAAAGATTTCATGGAGTCGTGATTTCATCAGACGAATCTCAACGGATAGTGGCTATTAAAAGTGAAATTGATTCCACCATCTTGCAAAATCTCTCATATATAGGATCTGGTGGATCTTTCTCAAGGAAGAAGCCACTAGGATGCAATTGTGGATTTACAAAAGAACAATGAAAATGGGTAAATCAAGAAATATAAGGTGAAGTTGGTAATAAAAGGTTAAACACAACGACAAGGCATTGTTTGCATCGATATATACTCATCGGTCACTCCAATCATATATGTTTGACTAATACTAGCCATCACAACATGGAAGTATGGAATACTATCAAATGGATATAAAAGAGGCATTTCTCAATGGGTACATCGATGATGATATATATATGTGGAACAACCTGAGAGTTTATGTGCTCTAGGACAAGCAAATAAAGTGTGTAAACATGTGAAGTCGTTGTATGGTTTGAACCAATCTCCAAAATAGTGGCATCAAAAGCTTAAGCAAGTCACAATGGAATGTGCACCGAAGATAAACGGATGTAACAAGTGCATCTATGTAATGGACATTGTGGATAGTTAAGTCATTCTATGTCTCTTTGTTGATGACATGCTAATCATTAGAAGAGATGATAAGATGATAAAAATACATGAAAGATAAGATCAAGTCAAGTTTCGACATGACATACACGGGTCTCGCGGATATAACTCTCAGAGTTAGTATCTCAAGAAAACATGATGGGTCGATCTTAAGTCAAACACACTACATTGACAAAAGTTTTAGTGTTCACTATGTTCTAGCCAACATCATAAACACATTACTATTGAAACAAGTTAACATTTATCAAATAATCGGGAGGAAGGAATTTCTCAAAATAGAGTACTCAAGGATAATCATATTAACAAGTTGTACAAAACTTGACTTAAATGGTAAACATGCCGAATAGTTACACGAGTGATCATTAATTGTCAAGAACACGTACTGGGAGGGTATAACCAGATTGTTGAGATACCTACGATACACGTGAATATGAATTAATTATACTGCACTAGATCTGCTAAGGTGGTTGAAGGGATTTAAGATATTAAGGAATCCAATTCAACTAGTGGATTTGTATTACACTTAGAGTTGTGGCTATATGAAGGAAATCCTCAACACAAACACTAATTTCCAGGTCTACTATTGTAACAACCGTGTTCTTAATCTGATTAAAGGAAAGTTTCGTGGTGCAAAGTGTGAAAAAGGAGAAGTTTGGTGTGTTTTAGAGAGAGTATAAAATGAGTGCTAAACCCTAGGAACCATCATTTTTTGTGAATGTGTGTGTGGCGGCTTAGAGAGAGAGATCAGAGAAAGGAAATTTTACTACCATTGCGATTAGAGAAGGGAAGATTTATCAAATTGGAAGAAGAAGGGAGAGATTGAACCTGATCCTGCTTTGATTCATTCATGTAACATCACCTTTTAAACTCTATTCTTTTTTTTTATCTTGTGAAGGTCAGAATAAATGAATATTGTTGTTAATGGGTTTTAGAGTAAGCATAAATCAATCGACTGAAATATGTGTGAAAGAAATAAGATTGAGTGGATTAGAAAAGTTAGAAGGACCATTTTGTTGGGATTGGACTTATTAATTGATGTATTATGGAAATTATTGTGCTGATATTAATCAGTATCGCATAGACGAGAGTCGAAAATTCTGAGTCCCGGAACTTGGAGTGGAGATCCGGAATCTCTTAGTTAGATCCAGAATTTATGTTTAAATAGAGTTCCGGTATTGTTTTTATCGCATGTTCCGGTATTGAAATTTGAAAGTGAGTTCCGGTGTTGGGTTTTGTTTGGGATCCGGAACTTGGGGATTTTGGGAAAGGATCCGGAGCATTCTAAACATGAACCGGAATTGTAAGTGTGCAGCATGATCTGGAAATCTGTATTGTATATTATGGATCGAGACTTAATAAATAGTTTAGTGGATTGGATTTCTTTTCTTGGGCCGAGAGTTAGTGGGCCATTATTGATTAAATGCTAAATGCTAATCGGAATTCTTTTTGTATCTTGGGCCGTGGTTTTATTTAAGTTAGTGGACCAGAATTGTTTTTTTATTTGATCATGGGCCGACGATTTACTTATTTAATGGACCCGGTTTTAATAATTTCCTTTGGGTCCGGTAGATTATTAATTATGGACTTCGAGATAAATATTTAGTTGGGCTTCGATATTATTAGTTAATTGGACTCCGGTAGATTTTTATTTAAGTGGGTTCCGGCATATGTTTATTTATGGGAATCAGAGTTGGGCTTTAAATCTATCAAACCCGGTGTTAAGTGTTGGGTACTTTCGGCTGAGGCAGTAAAATTTAGTAAAATCCAGTGTGTCTTACCCGGTATGTGCGATGGGTTTAATTGTAGGTGTGTGTAGAGATGATCGGTGCGAGTAAGAACTTCTAAGCAGGACGCCAGGTGAGTCTTTTTAAACCTAAATTTCTAAACAAGTGTGTTTGATGGTTATTTTCTAACTGTTCGCATTTCAACTGTATTTATTTCAAAATGAAGAATAAGTGTGTTTGAGGATTATTATGTAACTGTGTGCTTTTCAACTGCTCCTATTTCAAAGTGAAGATAAATTGTGTGACAATATGTGTAATTTATACGTGTGTGACCATGCTCTGGCTTTGGTGTGAAATGGGGGTGTGTCCCATAATAATTATATATATGAATTTGTTTCATATATGGGCGGTGTGTGCCCAATTGCGCTGTCACAGTGTGTGTGACCATAGCGTGTGTGTGCCTTATTGCGCTGTCACGGTGTGTGTGACTATAGCGTATGCCAGTAGCATGTGTCAATGTGTGCATATCAGCTTAGTGTGCTTGTTATGATTGGTATAAATGCTTTCATAACTGATTTTATAAACTGTGATATTTTTTGTGTGACTTGGTGTGGAGGGAACTCACTAGACCTCATGGTCTAACTCTCGCTTTTCAAAACTAAAACCTTTTCAGGTAAGCAGTAGTCGAGAGCACGTTTAGAGATTTGGCAAGGCGTGGGTCGAAGCTTGCGTTTAGAAGGAATAGAAGAACTTCCTTTTATGTCTAGTTAGAATTTCTCTGTTGTATTTAGGGTTATTTCCGTGAACCCTGTGTTGTAAATCTTGATATTGTGACCGCATTGAACCGTTTAATGGCGTTTTGAATTAAAGAAGTAGCTCTTAGCTTGTACTTTTGGTTTGGGTTGTTACAAATGGTATCAGAGCTTTAGTTTAAGGGATTTAGGTGACCAGATGGGCCTAAACTTAAACTGTGGAGAAGGAGGACACGGCTGAGATATAGGAAGCCTCTAGGGAAGACCGTAATCATCGAGAATTTAGGATGATGGTGGTGAGGACTTTCATGTAAGGTAAATTCAAATCACATCTGGCCAATGTCATTATGAATTTACAGGTGCATAGGTGTGCTTGATCACTGTTGTTCTGATAGTCGATGGAAGTGTTAGGGTGTGGAAAGTGGTGGTTAGTGTGTGGAAGGTAACGGTAGTGTGTGGAGTGTGGTGGATAGTGTGTGGAGAGTAATGGTAGTGTGTGGGGTTCTAACCTTGTCATGATGACAACGGTTTAGAGTGTAGTGTGAAATTATTCTTGGAGTGATTGTTGACGCTATCTAGAAGGGTATTGTTTGAATGTGTGGGGTGAGTATTCGTCTGAAGTAGAATCTTTAGGGTTCTTAAGAAAAATAATTGGTTGGAAGTGAGCTCCTAGTCTCTAACGAATCTTTATTCTGGGAGTCCCCGATGTCGGTGAATTGAAATCTTGAGATCTTCAACACAAGGATCGGATAGTAGAGGTGTGCTTTATTACTCTCTAGTTAGTGGGAAGAGTGACAAGAGTGATTGAGAAATGATAGATGTATGGATTGGTAACTCTGGCATCGGCCAATCTATTTGGGATCGAGGTGAAGCCGTAAAGTTTACAAGTTAATAGCCAGGTGGTGACTGTGAGGTTGGAACATCCAAGTTAGTGGGGAAGTACTGGTACAGTAGGTTTTTTCAAATGTAAGGAACATGATGGCCTAGTGTGTGCATAATTGATCGTGAGGATTGAACCTCTAGTGTGTGGGGGGTAGTGTGGATAAGTTGGTGGTAACTTATGCTTAGTGAGCATGTGAGACATAGTAGTAATGAGTTGCTATGAGTTTAAGCGGTGGATTAGTGTTTGTATGGGATGAACATAAGTACAGATCTTTGCTCGAGATTTGTTTATAGGCTATGCAAATGTGGAAAAATTGTGTGTGGTGATGCATGGATGTCTAAGTGGTGTGTGGTATTGTTATCCGAAAATAAAAGAATGGGGTGGCAGTTGGTGGCTAGCTAAGAAGGAAGTTGTGTGCTCTTGGATTAGTTAGTCTATGATGTTTCGTAGTAGATACGAAATCTTTGGGAATGTTGAGCTAATTCTTTTATGTAAAGTAAATGCAAAGGAGTGGGTTGATATCGTTTGAGAAATGAGAAGTGTGTGGTCGCTTCGAGCAGTGGGTGTTATTTCGAATTGACTTGGTTAAATTTCTTGTATGAGATGTGGTGAAAATGTTGGTTAGGCATAGTAATCATTGAAAATGTGTGTATGAAGTGGCCAATGTTGGGCGAGAAATGTTCCATACTAGCCTGAGGTAATTGGGACGGTAGGTTGGAATAAGTGAGTAAACGGGAAGTAGGAAGTATGGCAAGTGGCACTGAAGGTGGGAAACAATGTTTTCAGAACGACACCGTCGGGTGCATGAATCTCTAGTGGAAGTATAAGAAAGAGGAATTGTGTGTATGTGGTGGGTTTAAGAGTTGAGGAAAGCTAGCTTAGGTGATTGATCGAGAGTGTGTACCTTCTAGTGAGTTGTTCTTTGGAAATGTGTTTTATGTTTGAGAAGGAAGTGGAAGAAAGTAGTCGAATGTAGTACTCGGGGTGAAGGACCATTGGATTGGATTTGTTAGTAGTATGGGAGTGACGTTGTGGTAAAAGTGTGTGAATTGATTGTTATCGATGATTGTGGCCGGTACAATTAATGCAAGAAAGTGTTATCTGCTTAGATGTTGTGGTACAATTTGTGGGTTAAGAATTTTAGATAACTGTAAGTGTGTTAATTCGTCGGTATACGCCCTAGTGTCGAAGGGTTACGCATGGTGGGAGTTCATTCGACATTTTCGTGTCGAATCTTAGGAGGTGCTTATTGGGGAAGACATTCGTGAGGATGAAAGTTGGATTATGTGGGGGAAACATTTGGCGGTTATAGATCGCAAGATTTGAAAGCTGTGGAGCCGTTTTCCTCTTTGGTTCCAAGAAGGAATTCCGGGGACGTAATTCTTTTGAGGGGAGGATGATGTGTTGGTCCCGAAAGGCCTAAACAAGTTTGTAGAAGGGGGGGGGGGGTTGAATACAAACACACTATTTTACTTTTCTAAATTGTTTATTGATAAATCATTAACAATTTACAGCTTGTTGCGGAAACAAGATTAAGGATAAACCTAAATCTAAACAAGTTGGAACACTAAGGTTTCTTGCACTAAGAAAGATAAGGAGATTACTAATAAAATCCTATCTTAAGAGAGATTTGAACTTGTCCAGAGTTAGCAAGTTACTTCAAATGAAGTGAGTTCATCTCTTTATATACTGCATGCATTTAATGCAATTCAGTATACACTTTACACGTGTCATCAGCGGATTGGTTGCATGTCATTGACCTTTGTTGACAACCTTAGTAGCCGCATGAATGAACAGTGTTGTATCAGAGTGGTTGTACGATTTCAGATTTTCGGAGGTTCTTTTCTGACATTTCGTACGGTGGCGTGCAAGGGAGGTTAAGACAAAAGTACTTTGTACGAAGGACTTCATGATCAGCTTTCGTTGATTCAGCGATTATCATTTACTATTCAGCGAATGATAAAGTTCAGCGATAGCTAAAGTCTTGTACTTGATACTTCACGTTGAGTGGACAAATCTGAGTCTTCGCTGATCCGCATCAGTTCATTAGGAGACTTGTCGCTGGTTCTTGAGCTTGATCTTCGACTTCAGCGTAGAACCTTTGTTGACGTGAATCTTGTCTTCATGGATCATAAGTAAACAACTAACTTATCAGCGATCACCATAAGGACTGAACAGACTCAGCGATATGGTGAACAGTGTTCGCTGAATGTTTAATCTAAAAGTGCGAGAGTTCCTATCAGCAGTACTGTAAAATCTTAGTACTTATCAGCGATAGTGAAACTCTGATACATATTGTTTACTTACAATTTTCACTAAGTATTTAAGATAGGGTCATTATCAAATCACTGAGGGTTTGGATCAACAATCTCCCCCTATTTGATTATGACATAGCAACAAAGAAAATTGCTATTTAATGAAAACATAAGGATAAAAAGAACTCATAAAATATTTGTCCCTTTTACTGTTTTCTGGGATCTTTTCAGTACTGATGGAGTAAAGTACATTCGCTGAAATCTTTCTTTAAATCTTTGAATCAGGTTACAATATGAATAAGAAAGATTACAAGTACAAGCGAAATAAATTACAAGTACTGAAGGATGACTGATACAATAGAGAAAGTGGTGATTGTTGTCAGCCTTCAAAGGGTTCTTCCTTAATGAGAAGTTCATCAAGGGTTGTCTTTTCAGTTGGAATCATCCAGTCAGGAACCTTTTCTCCTTTATTCTTTAGCTTCAGAGCAGCTTCAAAAATCAAGGGTTTTAGGTGTCGTGCCTGAATGTCTTTTCTGAAGTCGCACCAGTAGATGAGATCTCTGAGCTGTTCGATTGGAGTGATTGGAAGCTCAGCGATCCGTTGAAAGCATTTACGTCCGTCGTAGTCAAGAAAGAATATTCCATAAGGATTACTGATGACTTTACCAGGGACGAAAAGTTCACATGGTGGCAAAGAGATGTCAAGGGAAGATAGATCAGGATCAGGACCAAGTACTTCAGCGCGAGAGAAACCAATTCCAGTTTCATTTCGTATGACAGGACCTGAGTTTGAATCTTGACGTTTCTTCTTTGGTGAGCCCCTTTTTCTTTTCGGCTTTAGATCAGGAACAGGAGGAATATCCACACAAGAAGATATCAAATCGATCTGTCTGTTTATCAGCTTTTCGAAATGATCCTTGTACTTAGATTGTGATGGTTGGATAGCTAACCTCATCTCCAGCCATTCAGAGAGACCATACCTTTTTACAGTGTCAGCACGAAAGGTTTCAGATGAGCCATCTTCTCTGAACAGTTTGATGTCAACAATAGGTACTCCGATGGAGGTTCTTCCAGAGATGAATACCTTGTTGATCTTCGCTGGACGATATCTGAAGTGGATTTTCTCTTTACACCAGATCAGGGTGGTCTGAGAAACTTCAGCTTTCTTTTTCACGATCTTCTGGGCTTGTTCCCAAAGCTTTCGTTGGATTTGAATGGGAATACGCTTCAGCTTGGGGTCTTTGACAGATTCTTGAGTGAGCTTGATGGCGTATTCTCTGTCTTTATCTTCAGCTTCCTTCCTTTCAGCGATGAGGCGTTCAGCTCTGAGATGATCCTGGTATTCAGCTTTTGAAATTCTGAACTTAGGAGGAACTGAAGGTAGTTGATCGCGCCTTAGGATGATTCGCTGATCCTCGAATCGCTTTATCATTTCTTCTCTCCTCTTTTGATCTTCTTCACTCAGCTTTTGAGGAACTGAGGAAGGTCTGTTTCTGTGCGAGAGAGGTTGTTCTTCTGATTCATCAGTCTCAGAGATTAAATCTAAGACTGGGATTATGTCTTCAGCGGTAGCTGGAATTATTGGTGAAGTCGCAATAGTAGATCCTTCAGCGATATCCTCAAACAGGGGAGAGGACTAGCTGAAACGCAGCGATCTTACAAATAAGAACTGGGTAGAAGAACTTGGGTAGAAAAGATAGAAAAAAAATGTGGATGTGTATGGTGTTTGTGGAATGGATAACTGATTGTTCAGAGATGATCAGGGAAGGAAAAATAAGTTTAGTGTACCTGACAAATCGGCTTTGCAAGTAGGATCGCCAGATTATCATCTTCAGCGATGCCTTTGTCTTTGCTTTTCTCAGCGCCAGAGGCTGAGTGCTTTGTCTTTGTTTTTGTCTTCTCCCCTGTGGATTCGGTTATCACGATCCCTTTAAGAGCTTTTCGAGGAGCATGTTTGACGACAAAGAATTCGTCATCTTCATCATCATCATCATCATCGTTCCTTGGAGAGGAGGATGGTTCAGCTTCAGGGATGTCGATGTCTTCGTCTTCTTCTACTTCGGATTCCTCAGCATCTTCTTCGAGTTGCTCCCCCTCAGATACAGAGGCGAGGTTCTCGGTTCCCTCAGGGTTTTCATCTCCCTGAGGTCCAGTAATCAGATCTTCATTACCCTCTCCCCTGATAGATTCATCATGGGAAAGGTCTTCAGCGCTCTTATTTTGATCTTCAGTGCTCTTCTCCTGTTCAACGCTCTTCTCCCCCTCTTTCTCATGATGGGCGGGGGAGGAATGGGTAGACTCAGCATTGGTGTTGTCTCTGTCTTCTGGGCCAGAGACTTTCACACAACCTTCAAGCTTAGCTATTCTGTCTTCTAGGCCAGAAATAGCAGTGGTGATTTTCTTCAGCTCTTGGCGATCCGCTGCGGTGAATGAGTCCAAAATAGGTGCAGGGGCCGGAGCAGGAGCTGGATTGTTTGCCTTGTTCACCAGCGTCTCGATCATTGTCTTGACAGAACTAAGGTCGGTCTTCACTGAGCCCAAGTCGGTCTTGACCACTAACATATCACCTTCGAGTGTACCAACCGATTTCTTCAGCGTTGTAACCTCGCTGGAAACGGTGGAAACTGACGATTTGAGGTTGGTGTAGTCAGTGTAGATATCGGAGAGCACTTTGGCAAAGTTGGCGAGAGTTTTATCAAGGTCTTTGATGTCATCAGAGGAGACCTTCTTTTCCACCACAGCAGTCAGCTTCGTCAGATTCTCTCCAGCGTTTGTTACAGCTGTAGAGTTATTTGATAGACCGGTGGTGAGATCTGTAAGTTTCATCTCCATGGACTTCAGAGACTGGTTGATGTCTCCCAAATAAGGACCTGTAACATATAAGTACTTGTGAACAAAGGAAAGCTCAGAAGTTTCAGGTTTAGTTACAGTGTTTAAGGTGGGATCTGTACCTGCAGGAGCGTTGACGGACTCATCAAAGTTTCGAGTCCCTCCATAGTGTTCCATATCTCCCTCAAAAGTTCCGTGAGGGATGGAGATCTCTGCAGGTCCTTTCTTCGTCATTCGCTGAGAAGCTTCAACGGCTTCTTGAATGATGGCATCTCCAGCTTTAACTGGAGGAGTGTCCAAAGAAATAGAGGGAAGATCGAAGGATAAGAATTGGGGTTGGGTTGCAAGTTCAGCGTTGGATTCGCTGAGAAGTACTTCATCAGTCTTTTGAGAGACTGAAGAAGGTAGGGTAGATTCCAAAGTTCTAACCTCAGCGTGTAAGGACGCTGAAGTAGGTTTAGAAGGGATGGCTTGAATTGGTGTGGCAGAGCGTACCACGGAACTTTCCTTCAGCTCTTCAGAATGAGCTGAGGAGTCTTCAGCATGGAGTTGCTGGGGTTGCTCCTTGGTTTTCTTGATCCTTTTGGAATCAAGATGGGTAAGAGATTGTTTCTTTTTCTTAGAAGGAATGGATTTTGTGGCCTGGGAATCAGCGAGGGGTATTGTCGCTGAAGGAGCCACAGAAAGCGGAGAATTAAGTAGAGTGAGAAGGGTAGAGAGACGTACCTCGTTGGCGACAGGCTTGAAGTCGAGAACTTTAGGACCAATCTGAGAGAGTTTCAGATCACCCTCTTCAGGATAGCTGTCCTTCAGGCCATATTGAAAGATGGCGCTGATGAATCGTGGGTAAGGGACCCATGCTGGTCGGTCAGCGGCAGAATCAACACGTTGAATGAGGTCTTCATAGATGATGGAGGCCCAGTCAATGTTGAGACCTTTCAGCAGTGCGTAACCCATGGCCTGCTGAGGTTGAGCGGCTTGATCAAAAGATCCGGATTTCGCTGTCATGCAGCTGATCAGGTGAGCGAAGATGAAGTTCATCTCGCTGGGCATCTTGGATTTCTTTATCAGCGTCAGCTTCTTCTCAGGTAGCTTGTCTCTTCCAGTCTCCCAGATGTAACCCATCGCATCAAGGAAAGCAATGATTTCTTCCCTGTCAGCGTGCTTCTTGTGGTCAGGTAATGGAATGAAAGGATTTTCTGAGGTAGCGTTAGGGAATTTCAAAGCTTTGCGGATTATTGCGGGTGTTATCTTGATGGTGCCATACTCAGTATCGCTGAGTATGCAGTCGATGGTTTTAGATGGATCTTTGGCGGAGGGTAGGTCGGTGTGTCTGGCAGAGTACCAGAATTGGGATAATAGACGCTGACTGGCAGGAGGTGAGATTGTCAGTGCTGTGTAGATAGGGCTATTCTTCAAAAGATTTACAGCGTCGTCTAGATGGGATACCTGCTTCCGAGGAGGAAACTCGAGAAGCGCTGAGAGGTTGTTTGCCTTTGTCCAGTCTAGTTGATCCAGCTCAAACTTAACCTGAGGAGCTTTGGTGATTTCCAGTTCCTCAGAATCAGCGGAGATGGACTCAGCGGTAACATTCAGCTTTGAAGTTTCCATTTCACTGTATTATCAGTTCAACCAAAGATGTTAACAAATAAGAAATATCTTAATGTGGAAAGAAAATTTCCATTAAGATTTTTCGAATTTTGTCCATTTCATTCAGACAAAAAAAGTCTTAATGAAGATTAGGGTTTTTCTTGTTTTAAAAAAAAAACGAATATAACACCCATAAGCCTTGTATTCCAGTTTCTTAAAAAAATGGATACGAAAGAAGAACAAGTTTAAGATTTTAGATTTAAAACTTGAAGAACAACCATGAAATGGTTGTGTTTATAAAACCATGAAAGAAAATGATTTTATTTTAGAGTTCTTTTGTTTGATCTTGTGTAAAACAATGATAAGATCGAAAACAAGTTATTCGCATTTGATAATAGATAAGAACATATTAACCTTGAGTTTGATGAAGAAGATGATGAACAGTTCTTGAAGATTGAGAGCACAAAATGCAACAGTGTTCGTTTCTTGCGGAGAAAGATTGATTCGCGTAAAAGACAAATATAAACTTTGAGAGTGTTTATATAGGAAGAGAGTAGAGAGAGAAAAACTTGAGCGGGAAAGTTTTTCATCATGACACGGACACGTGTTTGCATTTGATTGGATAGACAACGAAACGTGCAAACGTGTGTCAGAAAAAGAGCGTGCCTGGTGTTATCCGTTGCAATGACGTCACAATTGTCCTTTCACATTCTTTCGTTGTCTCTGAGGTTTTGAAAGAAAAACTCAGGGACTCTTTGGAAAATATGAAACACTGAATAGAAATATCAGTGAGGGTTTTAAGAAATTTCAAAATATCGCTGTTAAGGAAGAGATATTCAGCGATGAAAGAATTTGAAATCTTGCATTTTCATGCGTTTTGTCAGAGAGAGAAAACATACCTTGATATCAGTTTAACCAAATTTATTCAGAGAGAAGATGATGAAATGGATTGTACAAGTTTATTTTATCCGAGAGCCTATACAAGAATGTATAAACGTATCGCTGATTTAATGTGAACCGCTGAAGATTTATCCTTCAAAGTTCAGCATTCCAAGCTCGCTGATGAGAAAGTTGAATCTTGTCTCATCAAGAGGTTTGGTAAACAAATCAGCTAACTGATAATCAGTTGGGATAAAATGAAGTTCTATATCACCATTCATCACATGATCTCTGATAAAATGATATCTGATTTCTATGTGTTTTGTCTTTGAGTGTAGCACTGGATTGTTTGCTATAGCGATGGCACTTGTGCTGTCGCAATAGATTGGAATTTTGGAGAGCTGAAGATCATAGTCTAGTAGTTGATTTCTCATCCACAAGACTTGAGAACAACAGCTTCCAGCGGCTACATACTCAGCTTCAGCTGTGGAAGTGGACACTGAGTTTTGCTTCTTACTTGTCCAACTTACCAGCTTTCCACCCAGGAGCTGACATCCTCCTGTGGTGCTTTTCCTATCCATTTTGCAACCTGCAAAATCACTGTCTGAATAGGCGGTTAGATCGAATCCTGAATCTTTGGGATACCAAAGACCTAGATTCGTTGTACCCTTAAGATATCGAAAGATTCGCTTTACAGCTTTCATATGGGATATCTTAGGTTCAGCTTGATATCGTGCGCACAGACATGTTGCAAACATAATATCGGGTCGGCTAGCTGTAAGATACAGTAGTGAGCCGATCATCCCACGGTACAGCGTGACATTGACAGGAACACCCTTTGTGTCCTTATCAAGTATCAGCGGTGGTGCCATAGGGGTTATCATAGCTGAACTTTCAGTTAAGTCGAATTTCTTCAGCATATCTTTAACATACTTTCCCTGATTTATAAAAGTTCCTTTTTCAGTTTGCTTACTCTGAAGACCAAGGAAATATGTTAGTTCACCCATCATACTCATTTTATACTCATCTTTCATTCTATCAGCGAAACGAGTACAAAGCTCAGGGTTAGTAGAACCAAATATAATGTCATCAACATATATTTGAACTAAAATGATATGACCTTTTATTTTTCTAAAAAACAAAGTTTTGTCAATCTTACCTCTCTCAAATTTTTCAAGGTGGAGATAAGTAGAAAGAGTGTCATACCATGCACGAGGAGCTTGCTTCAAGCCATAAAGTGCCTTATCCAGCTTATAAACATAACCTGGACGCTTAGGATCTGAGAATCCTGGAGGTTGTTCCACATAAACTTCTTCATTCAGCTTTCCATTTAGAAACGCTGACTTAACATCCATTTGATGTACAGTGAAGTTTTTGTGTACATCATATGCTAAGAAAAGACGAATAGATTCAAGTCTTGCTACTGGAGCAAAGGTTTCGTCATAATCTATGCCTTCCTCTTGTCTGTATCCCTGAGCAACAAGACGAGCTTTGTTGCGAGTTACAATACCATGTTCGTCCAACTTGTTTCGATAGACCCACTTAGTGCCTATCACTGTTTTGTCAGTTGGTCTCCGAACAAGTTTCCAAACTTTGTTTATTTCGAATTCAGTTAGCTCTTCTTGCATAGCGCTGACCCAGTTTGGATCTCTGAGGGCATCATCTATTTTCTTTGGTTCAGTTAGAGAAATAAAGTTAACAAATAAACAAATATTACCTGCACTTCTACGAGTCTGAATACCAGCGTTGGGATCACCAAGAATTTGATCGATTGGGTGATTTACAGTCCATCGCTGAGCCGGAGCATGCGTCGCTGACTCAGTCTGAACTGGAGAAACTGAAGATGAGGCTTCAGCTACTTCTGGATTATCAGCTAAGAGAGGAATGCTTGCATTTGTCACTTCATTCACTGATTGCTGAGAAATAGATGGAATTTCTGAGACATTTGGATCAACTGCGGGTATAGTGTTTATAGGAACAGCTGAGACCCAAGATGTTTCAGCTTCACTATTCTGCATATTGGGAATGATAGTAGTACCATCATTTTCAGTTGTATGAGCATGAGTAGTGGGAACATCTTCTGAATCACCAAGATGAGAAAACATCCATTGATTCAGTTCTTCTGTATCAGCGTTCGGTTTAGAGTTCGCTGAACGGGATTCGTCAAACGTGACGTGAATAGTTTCTTCTACAGTTTGTCTTCTTCGGTTGAAGACTCTGAAGGCTTTGGAAACTGAGGAGTATCCAAGAAAGATTCCATCATCAGCCTTAGGATCAAACTTTCCAAGGGCATCTCTGTTGTTCAGTATGAAACACTGACAACCAAAGATGTGAAGAAAGCTGATTGAAGGCTTTCTCCCATGAAAAAGTTCATAGGCTGTCCTTTTGAATCTTTTGACTATCAGCGACCTGTTTTGCGTAAAACAAGCCGTGTTGACAGCTTCTGCCCAAAACTGAGTAGGCAGGTGAGAATCGCTGAGCATTGAACGTGCAGCTTCAATAATTGTTCTATTTCTTCTTTCAGCGACTCCGTTTTGTTGTGGTGTTCTCACTGACGAAAAGTTGTGAGAAATACCCTTGCTCTCAAGGAAGGAATCAAGAGAACTGTTTTTGAATTCAGTTCCATGATCACTCCTTATTGAGCGAACAGTCATATTGTTCAGAGTTTCCATCTTCCGAACAAAGGTGATGAGTTCTTCAGGGGTGTCACTCTTAGAACGGAGAAACATTACCCATGTGTAACGAGAGAATTCATCAACTATGACCAGCGTATATTTCTTTCCAGCGATGGATTGTTTGTTAACGGGGCCAAACAAATCCATATGGAGTAGTTGAAGAGGAGATGACACTGAGGAAACTTGCTTGGACTTAAAGCTTGCCTTGGTCTGCTTCCCTTTTTCACACGTTGAACATAAGGATTCTTTGGCGTATGAATGTTGAGGTAGACCAGTGACTAACTCTTTGGATGAAAGAGTATTCAGTGTCTTGAAGTTGAGATGTGAGAGCCTCTTGTGCCATAGCCAGTTGACATCAGAAGATGCCTTTAAGAAGAAACAGGAGTTCTCAGTGGTTGTTGAGTCCATGTTTATAACGTAAACATTTTCCAAACGATAACCGCTGAGAGCTATCTTCTCCTTTTTGTCAGAGACAAAGCAGGATTCCTTAGTGAAAATCACTTTGTTATCCATGTCGCAAAGCTGACTGATGCTCAGAAGATTATGCTTCAGCCCTTCAACATATGCGACTCTTCTGAAGGATGTTGTACCATTTGAAAGTACACCATACCCTCGGGTGTGTCCTTTTCCATTTCCACCGAAAGTCACAGAGGGACCCTTCTCTTCCTTGTATTCAGCGAGCAGGCGTTTCTTTCCAGTCATGTGTCTAGAGCATCCGCTATCGAGATACCAGATACCCTTCTTAACCTGCAATACAAAGGAAGATTAGTTTTGCTTGGGTACCCACTTCGCCGTGTATACGTGTTTGTCAGTGGAAGAGGTTGGAATGGGTTCAGCAGTCTTCGCAGCATTTGAAGATTCAGCTTTGTCTTTCTTCACTTTGGTCAATTTCTTGACCTCAGAGGTAGGAGTCACCTTGACCTGACTTGCAACTGGTTTGGTCTTCTTGGGTGCTATCTTCACCTTAGCTATCTTATCAGCTTTGGTGGCTGTGGGACACTTACTTGCAATATGATCGGTAAGTCCACAGTGATAACATTTCCTATAACTAAAATTAGTTCTAGGACCACTTGAGTGTTGAGCTTTTAATTTGGAATTAGAAGTGCCAGCACCAAGTACACTATTGGTTTTTGAAATAGGACGAACATTCAGTTCTTCAGATTTCTTACCAAGGACATCTACTCTGAGTCTAGGAGTAGGTCGCTGAACTGATCCAGAGGTCTGATTTCTAGAACCAGATGAATGAATCACCAAGGCTTTAGAAGCATTCAGCTTAGGTACTAAAGTACCCTTCTGAGGATTTTGATAAATAACAATTCATTTACCTTTGTCATTAGAGACAGAGGTAGGTTTTGAATAAACCATTTTCTCCTTACCTTTTGAGGTAGGAGTTTCCTCAGGGATTGGTGTAACCGACGAGGAGTACTGAGATGAAGAAGTGTCAGCTATTGAGGATACGAACGTTCCAAATTTAAGCATTGAACGTTCAGTGGTTGGTATTGGAGTATCATATTTATAACCCAGACCACGTTTATCACTCAGAGGAATCTGAGCCTTAATTATCTCAGTGATCTTTGTTGAAGAATTACACCATCCTTCAACAGTAGCTTGTTCAGCTTTTAATGCAGCGATAACTTCCGCTCGTTCGATTTTGACTAGCTGATTTAAATGGACTTGATCTTTAAAATCTTCTTCAAATTTAGAAAGCTTTTCTATTTGAAGGTGGCAATTTTTAAGCTTTTCAGCGAGATCAAGATTTTGGTTTTCAACCACAGCTTTGCCGTTCATGGCTTCGTATAAACTTCTAGTCAGTAGTTCGATTTTACGGAGACTATCAGTTTCATCAATATTTACAATATTGGTAAAGAAGGAAGGTGATACCTGAATGGCAGATGTTGAAGTGGAGGGAATGTCTGAACTTTCTTCCTCTTCTTCAATCTTGGCCATGAGACATTGATTTGCTTCATCATCTTCAGAATCAGATGATGAGGCTTCTTCATCAGAAGCAGCCCAATCATAGTCAGCCATCAGGCCTTTTCCTTTCTTCTTAAAGCTTTTCAGCTTTGCATACTTCTCCTTCAGCTTTAAGTATTTGTCGTCTTTAATCCTTGGAACAAAGGATTTCTTTGTAAAAGCTGAAGGTCTCATGATTTTCTTTGACCTGCACTCGTTAGCGAAATGACCTGTCTTTTCGCAGTTGAAACAAGTAGCAGTAGCCTTATCAACAAAAGCTGATGACTTAGGCTTGTCAGCTATAGAAAGAGTTTTGTTCTTTCTAAACATTTTCTTCTTGGCGAATCTCCTGAACTTTTTAGTTAGGAGAGCCAAGGATTCATCATCTGAAGAATCAGAATCTGATGACCTTTCAGAGTTACTTTCTAACTCAGTGATAGTGACCACGGGTCGCTGAGTAGAAGGTTCCTCTGAGATTAAAGCAACAGGGGTGCTTTTGGAATCTTTTACAAGATTCTTCTTAAGATGGCTAGATTTCTCATGATTCAGCAATGTGCCATATAAGGTAGCAAGTGTCATTGATCTTAGATCTTTCGACAGCTTGAGACACATGGAATAATTGTCCCAGCTTTCAGGTAAACATTCTAAAAACTTTGTCAGCACTTCAAAGTTAGAATATTCCTTACCAACCGTTTTTAGATCTATAATTAAGCAATTAAAACGTTGATATACTTCAGAGAGAGTTTCATTCTTACCAGAGATGAAGCTTTCGTATTGTCTTACCAGGTTGATCTTTCTTGAATCCTGGACTTCAGACGTTCCTTCATACTGAACACATATTGTGTCCCACATGGCTTTTGAGGATTTCAGGTTCATGACGGAATGGTAGACTTCGTCAGGAAGGGCCATGGATAGTATGGATCTGGCTTTTGTATCTATAGCCACTTTCTTCTTGTCTTCATCGGTCCAATGATGGATTTCCTTTGGAATCAGCCTTTCTGGAATAGCAGCTCTAGTTGCAGTGGCTGGAACTGCAGGATCAATTGTTACAGGGATGTGTGGGCCGTTTTCAAGATAGTAAGGTATAGTAGGGTCTACACCTTCTAAGAAGAGTGTCATCCTATTTTTCCATAAGTTGAAGTTATCTCTGGAAAATCTAGGGGGTTTTGCAAGAGAACCATTGTCTATGTAGTGAGTGTTTGTGTTTGTGTTGGCCATTTTCAGATAATAGCTAGGAAGAGAAATATCTTAGATTAGATCTTGTTTATGAGATTAAACAAATCCCGCTCTGATACCACTTGTTGGTCCCGAAAGGCCTAAACAAGTTTGTAGAAGGGGGGGTTGAATACAAACACACTATTTTACTTTTCTAAATTGTTTATTGATAAATCATTAACAATTTACAGCTTGTTGCGGAAACAAGATTAAGGATAAACCTAAATCTAAACAAGTTGGAACACTAAGGTTTCTTGCACTAAGAAAGATAAGGAGATTACTAATAAAATCCTATCTTAAGAGAGATTTGAACTTGTCCAGAGTTAGCAAGTTACTTCAAATGAAGTGAGTTCATCTCTTTATATACTGCATGCATTTAATGCAATTCAGTATACACTTTACACGTGTCATCAGCGGATTGGTTGCATGTCATTGACCTTTGTTGACAACCTTAGTAGCCGCATGAATGAACAGTGTAGTATCAGAGTGGTTGTACGATTTCAGATTTTCGGAGGTTCTTTTCTGACATTTCGTACGGTGGCGTGCAAGGGAGGTTAAGACAAAAGTACTTTGTACGGAGGACTTCATGATCAGCTTTCGTTGATTCAGCGATTATCATTTACTATTCAGCGAATGATAAAGTTCAGCGATAGCTAAAGTCTTGTACTTGATACTTCACGTTGAGTGGACAAATCTGAGTCTTCGCTGATCCGCATCAGTTCATTAGGAGACTTGTCGCTGGTTCTTGAGCTTGATCTTCGACTTCAGCGTAGAACCTTTGTTGACGTGAATCTTGTCTTCAGGGATCATAAGTAAACAACTAACTTATCAGCGATCACCATAAGGACTGAACAGACTCAGCGATATGGTGAACAGTGTTCGCTGAATGTTTAATCTAAAAGTGCGAGAGTTCCTATCAGCAGTACTGTAAGATCTTAGTACTTATCAGCGATAGTGAAACTCTGATACATATTGTTTACTTACAATTTTCACTAAGTATTTAAGATAGGGTCATTATCAAATCACTGAGGGTTTGGATCAACATGATGTAACAACCGTGTTCTTAATCTGATTAAAGGAAAGTTTCGTGGTGCAAAGTGTGAAAAAGGAGAAGTTTGGTGTGTTTTAGAGAGAGTATAAAATGAGTGCTAAACCCTAGGAACCATCATTTTTGGTGAATGTGTGTGTGGCGGCTTAGAGAGAGATATCAGAGAAAGGAAATTTTACTACCATTGCGATTAGAGAAGGGAAGATTTATCAAATTGGAAGAAGAATGGAGAGATTGAACCTGATCCTGCTTTGATTCATTCATGTAACATCACCTTTTAAACTCTATTCTTTTTTTTTATCTTGTGAAGGTCAGAATAAATGAATATTGTTGTTAATGGGTTTTAGAGTAAGCATAAATCAATCGACTGAAATATGTGTGAAAGAAATAAGATTGAGTGGATTAGAAAAGTTAGAAGGACCATTTTGTTGGGACTGGACTTATTAATTGATGTATTATGGAAATTATTGTGCTGATATTAATCAGTATCGCATAGATCAGAGTCGAAAATTCTGAGTCCCGGAACTTGGAGTGGAGATCCGGAATCTCTTAGTTAGATCCGGAATTTATGTTTAAATAGAGTTTCGGTATTGTTTTTATCGCATATTCCGGTATTGAAATTTGAAAGTGAGTTCCGGTGTTGGGTTTTGTTTGGGATCCGGAACTTGGGGTTTTTGGGAAAGGATCCGGAGCATTCTAAACATGAACCGGAATTGTAAGTGTGCAGCATGATCCGAAAATCTGTATTGTATATTATGGATCGAGACTTAATAAATAGTTTAGTGGATTGGATTTCTTTTCTTGGGTCGAGAGTTAGTGGGCCATTATTGATTAAATGCTAAATGCTAATCGGAATTCTTTTTGTATCTTGGGCCGTGGTTTTATTTAAGTTAGTGGACCAGAATTGTTTTTTTATTTGATCATGGGCCGGCGATTTACTTATTTAATGGACCCGGTTTTAATAATTTCCTTTGGGTCCGATAGGTTATTAATTATGGACTTCGAGATAAATAATTAGTTGGGCTTCGATATTATTAGTTAATCGGACTCCGGTAGATTTTTATTTAAGTGGGTTCCGGTATATGTTTATTTATGGGAATCAGAGTTGGGCTTTAAATCTATCAGACCCGGTGTTAAGTGTTGGGTACTTTCGGCTGAGGCAGTAAAATTCAGTAAAATCCAGTGTGTCTTACCCGGTATGTGCGATGGGTTTAATTGTACGTGTGTGTAGAGATGATCGGTGCGAGTAAGAACTTCTAAGCAGGACGCCAGGTGAGTTTCTAAACCTAAATTTCTAAACAAGTGTGTTTGATGGTTATTTTCTAACTGTTCGCATTTCAACTGTATTTATTTCAAAATGAAGAATAAGTGTGTTTGAGGAATATTATGTAAATGTGTGCTTTTCAACTGCTCCTATTTCAAAGTGAAGATAAATTGTGTGACAATATGTGTGATTTATACGTGTGTGACCATGCTCTGGCTTTGGTGTGAAATGGGGGTGTGTCCCATAATAATTATATATATATATATATATATATATATATATATATATATATATATATATATATATATATATATATATATGAATTTGTTTCATATATGGGCGGTGTGTGCCCAATTGCGCTGTCACGGTGTGTGTGTGACATAGCGTATGCCAGTAGCAGGTGTCAATGTGTGCATATCAGCTTACTGTGCTTGTTATGATTGGTATAAATGCTTTCATAACTGATTTTATAAACTGTGATATTTTTGGTGTGACTTGGTGTGGAGGGAACTCACTAGACCTCATGGTCTAACTCTCGCTTTTCAAAACTAAAACCTTTTCAAGTAAGCAGTAGTCGTGTTGGTCCCGAAGGCCTATACAAGTTTGTAGAAGGGGGTTGAATACAAACACACAGATTTTACTTTTCTAAATTGTTTATTGATAAATCATTAACAATTTACAGCTTGTTGCGAAACAAGATTAAGGATAAACCTAAATCTAAACAAGTTGGAACACTATGGTTTCTTGCACTAAGAGAGATAAGGAAATTACTAATAATAACCTATCTTGAGATAAGAGATTGAACTTGTCCAGAGTTAGCAAGTTACTTCAAATGAAGTGGGTTCATCTCTTTATATACTGCATGCATTTAATGCAAGTCAGTATACACTTTACACGTGTCATCAGCTGGTTGGTTGCATGTCATTGACCTTTGTTGACAACCTTAGTAGCCGCATGGATGAACAGTGTAGTATCAGAGTGGTTGTACGATTTCAGATAGTCAGAGGTTCTTTTCTGACATTTCGTACGGAGTCGTGCAAGGGTGGTTAAGACAAAAGTACTTTGTACGGAGGACTTCATGATCAGCTTTCGTTGATTCAGAGCATTATCATTATCTATTCAGCGAATGATAAAGTTCAGCGATAGCTGAAGTCTTGTACTTGATACTTCACGTTGAGTGGACAAATCTGAGTCTTCGCTAATCCGCATCAGTTCATTAGGAGACTTGTCGCTGGTTCTTGAGCTTGATCTTCGACTTCAGCGTAGAACCTTTGTTGACGTGAAACTTGTCTTCAGGGATCATAAGTAAACAACTAACTTATCAGCGATCATCATAATGACTGAACAGACTCAGAGCATTAATGGTGAACAGTTTCGCTGAATGTTTAATCTAAAGAGCGAGAGTTCCTATCAGCGGTACTGGAAGATCTTAGTACTTATCAGTGATAGTGAAACTCTGATACATATTGTTTACTTACAATTTTCACTAAGTATAAAAGAGAGGGTCATTTTCAAATCACTGAGGGTTTGGATCAACAATCTCCCCCTATTTGATAATGACATAGCAACAAAGAAAATTGCTATTTCATGAAAACATAAGGATAAAAAGAACTCATAAAATATCTGTCCCTTTTACTGTTTTCTGGGATCTTTTCAGTACTGATGGAGTAAAGTACATTCGCTGAAATCTTTCTTTAAAACTTTGAATCAGGTTACAAAGAGAAATGGAAAGATTACAAGTACAAGCGAAATAAATTACAAGTACAGAAGAATAACTGATACAATAGAGAAAAGGGCGATCATATCAGTTTGTAAAGGGTTCTTCCTTAATGAGAAGTTCATCAAGGGTCTTTTCAGTGGGGATCATCCAGTCAGGAACCGTTACTCCTTGTTTTCTTTTGTTCAGCGCTTCTTCAAAGATCAAGGGTTTTAGGTGTCGTGCCTGAATGTCTTGTTTGAAGTCACACCACCAGATGAGATCTCTGAGCTGTTCGATTTGAGTGATTGGAAGCTCAGCAATCCGTTGAAAACATTTTCGTCCATCGTAGTCAAGAAAGAATATTCCATATGGATCACTGACGACTTTACCAGGGACGAAAAGTTCACAGGCTGGCAGAGATATGTCAAGGGCAGATAGATCAGGGTCAGGACCAAGCACTTCAGCGCGAGAGAAACCGATACCAGTTTCATTTCGTATGACAGGACCTGAGTCTGAATCTTGACGTTTCTTCTTTGAGAAGGCCCTTTTTCTTTTCAGCTTAAGATCGGGAGGAGGAGGAGGAATGTCCACACAAGAAGATATCAAATCGATCTGTCTGTTTATCAGCTTTTCGAAATGATCCTTGTACTTAGATTTTGACGTTTGGATAGCTAACCTCATCTCCAGCCATTCAGAGAGACCATACCTTTTTACAGTGTCAGCGCGAAAGGCTTCAGATTGGCCATCTTCTCTGAAAAGTTTGATGTCAACAATAGGTACTCCGATAGAGGTTCTTCCTGAGATGAATACCTTGTTGATCTTCGCTGGACGATATCTGAAGTGTATTTTCTCTTTACACCAGTTCAGGGTGGTCTGAGAAACTTCAGTTTTCTTCTCCACGATCTTCTGGGCTTCTTCCCAAAGCTTACGTTGGACTTGAATGGGAACACGTTTCAGCTTGGGGTCTTTGACAGATTCTTGAGTAAGCTTGATGGCGTATTCTCTGTCTTTTTCTTCAGCTTCCTTTCTTTCAGCGATTAGGCGTTCAGCTCTGAGGTGTTCCTTGTATTCAGCTTTGGAAATATTGAACTTTGGATGAACTGAAGGAAGTTGATCACGCCTCAGAATGATTCGCTGATCCTCGAATCGCTTTATTATCTCCTCTCTTCTTTTCTGATCCTCTTCACTTAGCTTTTGAGGAGCTAAGGAAGGTCTGCGTCTGTGCGAGAGTAGATGTTCTTCTGTTTCATCAGTCTTAGAGATCAAATCTAAGACTGGGATTATTTCTTCAGCAGCAGCTGGTATTATTGGTGAAGTCGCAGTTGTGGAACCTTCAGCGATATCCTCAAACAGGGGAGAGGACTAGCTGAAACACAGCGATCTTACAAGTAAGAACTTGGGTAGAATCAGATAGAGAGAATTGGTTCAAGTGTATAGGCTTGGGTAGTAGAACTGATAGTGTACGATAGAGGAGGGATGGAGTGAAAGATGTTTAGTGTACCTGACAAAACGGCTTTTCAAGCAAGATCGTCAGATTATCATCTTCAGCGACGCTTTTGCCTTTGCCTTTCTCAGCTCCAGAGGCTAAGGGCTTTGTCTTTGTCCGCTCCCCTGAAGGTTCATCTATCGAGATTCCCTTAAGAGCTTTGATCCTCGGAGCAGGTTTGACGATAAAGAAGTCATCGTCATCTTCGTCATCATCATCATCATTCTTTGGAGAAGAAGATGGTTCATCATCAGGTATGTCGACGGCTTCATCATCTTCTGCTTCGGAATCAGTTTTATCAGCTTCTTCTTCGAGTTGCTCCCCCTCAGATACAGAGGCGAGCTTCTCGGTTTCCTCAGGGTTTTCATCTCCCGGAGGTCCAGCGGTGGTTTCTTCAGCATCCGTCTTCTCTCCCCTGATAGATTCACCATGGGAAAGGTCTTCAGCGCTCTTGGAGAGATCTTCAGCGTTCTTCTCCCCCTCTTTTTCATGATGACTGGGGGAGGAATGAGTTGACTCTGCAGCTTTGGCAGGTTCTCTGTCTTCTTGGCCAGAGAGACCTATACAAACTTCAATCTTTGCTATTCTGTCTTCAAGGCCAGAAATAGCAGGATTGATCTTCTTAAGCTCAGTGCGATCCGCCGCTGTGAAATTGTCAGATGCAGGGACAGGGGCAGGGGCAGGAGCAGGAGTATTTTCTTTGTTCAGCAGTTGCTCGATCAACGTTTTCATCGAACCAACATCGGTCTTTACAGAGCCTAAGTCAGTCTTTACAGTAGACATATCCCCCTCTAGTTGTCCAACCGATGTCTTCAGCGTTGTAAACTCGCTGGACATGGACGAAACTGAGTTTTTGAGAGAGGTGTAGTCTGTTTAGATGTCAGCGAGCACCTTGGCGAAGTCGCTGAGAATTTTATCTACCTGCTTCAAGTCATCTGTGGAAGCCTTCTTCTCCACCACCGTTATCAGCTTTGTAAGATTCTCTCCAGCGTTTGTTACAGCTGTAGAGTTATTTGAAAGAGTAGTGGTGAGACCTGTCAGCTTTGTCTCCACGGACTTCAGAGAGGCGTCGATATCTCCCAAATTAGGACCTGTAACATATAAGAACTTGTGAACAGAGGAAAGCTCAGAAGTTTGGGGTTTAGTGACAGTGTTTATGGGTTGGTGTGTACCTGCAGGAGGATTGGTGAATTCATCAAAATCACGGGTTCCTGAGTAAAGTTCCATATCGTCAGCTAAAGTGCGGTGACGTATGGTCATCTCTGCAGGTCCTGTGCCCATCACTCCTTGAAGAGTATTTTCTCTAACTTCTGGAGGAATGACAGGTGCTTCAGTGATAATTGGATTAGAGTCCAAATGAGTGGAGGGAGGAGCGAAGGATAAGAATGGAGGTTGGGTTCTGAGTTCAGCGTTGGATTCGCTGAAAATCACTTCATCAGTCTTTTGAGAGACTGAAGGAGGTTGGGTAGGTTCCAAGTTTGTAACCTCAGCGTTTAGAGACGCTGAAGTTGGGATGGAATGGATGGGTTGTTCAGGTGTGGCAGAGCGTACCACTGAACGTTCCTTCAGCTCTGCAGAAAGAGCTGAGGAGTCTTCAGCATGAAATTGTTGGGGTTGCTCCTTGGTTTTCTTGATCCTTTTAGAACCAAGTGGGGTAGATGATTGTTTCCATTTAAGACGAATAGAGGTAGCAGCTGGGGTATCAGCGGTGGGTTTGTCCGCTGAAGGAGCTGCAGAAGTAGAAGAAGGAGTAGGGTTAAGAAGAGTCAAGAGTGTAGAAAGACGTACCTCATTCACCATTAGTTTGAAGTCGAGTATCTTTGGGCCGACCTGAGAGAGTTTCAGGTCACCCAGTTGGGTAGCTCTCCTTCAGGCCATATTGGAAGATGGCGCTGATGAATCTGGGGTAGGGAACCCATGGAGGTCTGTCAGCGACGGTGTCCACTCTTAGAACTAGGTCATCAAAGATAATCGATGCCCAGTCTATGTTGAGACCTTTCAGCAGTGCATATCCCATTGCTTGCTGAGGTTTAGCGGCTTGGTCAGAGGAGCCGCTCTTTGCAGTCATGCAGCTGATTAGATGAGCGAAGATGAAATTCATCTCGCTGGGCATTTTCGATTTCTTGATAATCGTCAGCTTCTTCTCGGCCTTCATGTCTCTGCCGATTTCCCATACATAGCCCATTGCATCGAAAAATGCAATGATGGCTTCCCTGTCTGAGTTTTTCTTGGGGTCAGGGAGGGGAACGAAGGGTTTTTCCTTGGTAGCGATGGGAAGGCTGAGAGCTTTGCGAATAATGGCAGGGGTGATCTTCATGGTGCCATATTCGATATCGCAGAGGATGCAATCGATTGTTTTGGAGGGGTCTTTGGCTGAAGGTAGGTGAGAGTGTCTGGCTGAGTACCAGAATTGTGAGAGCAAAAGCTGATGGGCAGGAGGTGTTATGGTCAGGGCTGTGGAGATGCAGCAATTCTTTAGGAATTTCACAGCATCATCTAGATGTGTGATTTGCTTTCGAGGAGGAAACTCGAACAGCGCATAGAGGTTGTTCACCTTAGTCCAATCCAGTTTGTCAAGGGAAAACTTGACTTGAGGAGCCTTGAGGATGTCCACTTCCTCAGAATCAGCGGAGATGTTCTCAGCGGTAGCAGGAATGTCAGACGATGCCATTTCTCTGTATTATCAGTTCAACCAAAGATGTTAACAAATAAGAATAATCTTAATGTGGAAAGATTTTCCATTAAGATGGTTCAAATTTTATCCATTTCATTCAGACACAAATGTCTTAATGAAGATTAGGGTTTTTCTTGATTTTAAGAAACGAAATATAAAACCCATTTATTCTTGTTATCCAGTTTTCTTTGAAGATAGGGATTAGATTCTGGAAACAAATGAAGAACAAGTTTAAGATTTTCGCATTTAAACTTGAAGAACAACCATGAAATGGTTGTGTTCATAAAACCATGAAAGAAAATGATTTCATTTTAAAGAAGTTCTTTTGTTTGATCTTTAAACAAAGAGTAGATCATAAACAAGTTATTTGCATTTGGTAAATAATAAGAACATATTAACCTTGATGTTTGATGAAGAAGATGATGAACAGTTCTTGAAGTTTTTGAAAGCACAAATGCAACAGTGAATTATTTCTTGCGGAGGAAGATGAAGTTCGCGTAAAAGAAAAATATAAACAAAGAATTTGTTTATATAGAGATTTTAGAAAGAGAAAATCTTGAGCGGGAAAAGATTTTCATCATGACACGGACACGTGTTTGCATTTGATTGGCGAGTAAACGAAATGTGCAAACGTGTGTCAGAAAGAAGAACGTGCCAGGGCTTATCCGTTGTAATGACGTCACAACTGTCCTTTCATATTCTTGGTTGTCTCTGAGGTTTTGAAAAACTCAGGGATACTTTTGAAAACATGAAGCACTGAATAGAAATATCAGTGAAGGTTTTAAGAATTTTCAAAATATCGCTATTAAGGAAGAGATATTCAGCGATGCATTCTATTTTGAAATCTTGCATTTTCATGCGGTTGTCAGAGAGAGAAAACATACCTTGATATCAGGGAATCAAGTTTATTCAGAGAGAAGATGATGGAATGGGTTATACAAGTTGATTTTATCCTATCGCTGATCAATGTGGACCGCTGAAGATTTTATCCTTCAAAGTTCAGCATTCCAAGCTCGCTGATGAGAAAGTTGAATCTTGTCTCATCAAGAGGTTTGGTAAATAAATCAGCTTACTGATAATCAGTTGGGATAAAATGAAGTTCTATATCACCATTCATCATATGATCTCTGATAAAATGATATCTGATTTCTATGTGTTTGGTCTTTGAATGTAGTACTGGATTGTTTGCTATAGCGATGGCACTTGTGCTGTCGCAATAGATTGGAATTTTGGAGAGCTGAAGATCATAGTCTAGTAGCTGATTTCTCATCCACAAGACTTGAGAACAACAGCTTCCAGCAGCTACATATTCAGCTTCAGCTGTGGAAGTGGACACTGAGTTTTGCTTTTTAATTGTCCAACTTACCAGCATTCCACCCAGGAGCTGACATCCTCCTGTGGTGCTTTTCCTATCCAATTTGCAACCTGCAAAATCACTATCTGAATAGGCGGTTAGATTGAATCCTGAATCTTTGGGATACCAAAGACCTAGGTTCGCTGTACCCTTAAGGTATCGAAAAATTCGCTTTACAGCTTTCATATGAGATGTCTTAGGTTCAGCTTGATATCGTTCACACAAGCATGTTGCAAACATAATATCGGGTCGGCTAGCTGTAAGATACAATAGTGAGCCGATCATCCCACGGTACAGCGTGACATTGACAGGAACACCCTTAGTGTCCTTATCAAGTGTCAGCGGTGGTGCCATAGGGGTTTTCATAGCTGAACTTTCAGTTAAGTCGAATTTTTTCAGCATATCTTTAACATACTTTCCCTGATTAATAAAAGTTCCTTTTTCAGTTTGCTTAATCTGAAGACCAAGGAAATATGTTAGTTCACCCATCATGCTCATTTTATACTCATCTTTCATTCTATCAGCGAAACGAGTACAAAGCTCAAGGTTAGTAGAACCAAATATAATGTCATCAACATATATTTGAACTAGAATGATATGACCTTCCACTTTTCTAAAAAATAGAGTTTTGTCAATCTTACCTCGCTCAAATTTTTCAATATGGAGATAAGTAGAAAGAGTGTCATACCATGCACGTGGAGCTTGCTTCAAGCCATAAAGTGCCTTATCCAGTTTATAAACATAACCTGGACGCTTAGAATCTGAGAATCCTGGAGGTTGTTCCACATACACTTCTTCATTCAGCTTTCCATTTAGAAACGCTGACTTAACATCCATCTGATGTACTGTGAAGTTTTTGTGTACAGCATATGCTAAGAATAGACGAATAGATTCAAGTCTTGCTACTGGAGCAAATGTTTCGTCATAATCTATACCTTCCTCTTGTCTGTATCCCTGAGCAACAAGACGAGCTTTGTTGCGGGTTACAGTTCCATGTTCGTCCAACTTGTTTCGATAGACCCATTTAGTGCCTATTACTGTTTTATCAGTTGGTCTCCGAACAAGTTTCCAAACTTTGTTTCTTTCGAATTCAGTCAGCTCTTCTTGCATGGCGCTGACCCAGTTTGGATCTTTGAGGGCATCATCTATTTTCTTTGGTTCAGTTAGAGAAATAAAGTTAACAAATAAACAAATATTACCTGCACTTCGTCGAGTCTGAACACCAGCGTTTGGATCACCAAGAATTTGATCAATTGGGTGATTTACGGTCCATCGCTGAGCCGGAGCATAAGTCGCTGACTCATCTTGAACTGGAGGAGCTGAAGATGAGGCTTCAGCTACTTCTGGAGTTTCAGCTAAGAGAGGAATACTTGCATTTGTCATTTCATTTACTGATTGCTGAGAGATAGATGGAATGTCTGAGACATTTGGTTCAGCGGTAGGTATAGTGTTTATAGGAACAACTGAGACCCAAGAAGTTTCAGCTTCACTATTCTGCATATTTGGAATGATAGGAGGACTATCATCTTCTACTGGATGCGCATGAGAAGTGGGGATATCTTCTGAATCACCAAGATGAGAAAACATCCATTGATTCAGTTCTTCAGTATCAGCGGACTGTTTAGAGTTCGCTGAACGGGATTCGTCAAACGTGACGTGAATAGTTTCTTCTACAGTTTGTCTTCTACGATTGAAGACTCTGAAGGCTTTGGAAACTGAGGAGTATCCAAGAAAGATTCCATCATCAGCCTTAGGATCAAACTTTCCAAGAGCATCTCTGTTGTTCAGTATGAAACACTGACATCCAAAGATGTGAAGAAAGCTGATTGAAGGCTTTCTCCCATGAAAGAGTTCATAGGCTGTTTTATTGAATCTTTTGACTATCAGCGACCTGTTTTGCGTAAAACAAGCAGTGTTGACAGCTTCTGCCCAAAACTGAGTAGGCAGGTGAGAATCGCTGAGCATTGAACGTGCAGCTTCAATAATTGTTCTATTTCTTCTTTCAGCGACTCCATTTTGTTGCGGTGTTCTCACTGAAGAGAAGTTGTGAGAAATACCCTTACTCTCAAGGAAGGAATCAAGAGAACTGTTTTTGAATTCAGTCCCATGATCACTCCTTATTGAGCGAACGGTCAGATTGTTCAGGGTTTCCATCTTCCGAACAAAGGTGATGAGTTCTTCAGGGGTGTCACTCTTAGAACGTAGAAACATTACCCAAGTGAAGCGAGAGAATTCATCAACTATGACCAGCGTATATTTCTTTCCAGCGATGGATTGTTTGTTAACAGGGTCAAACAAATCCATATGGAGTAGTTGTAGAGGAGATGACACTGAAGAAACTTGATTTGACTTAAAGCTTGCTTTGGTCTGCTTCCCTTTTTCACACGCTGAACATAAAGACTCTTTGGCGTATGAATGCTGAGGTAGACCAGTGACTAACTCTTTTGACGAAAGAGTGTTCAGTGTCTTGAAATTTAGATGAGATAGCCTCTTATGCCATAGCCAGTTGACATCAGATGAGGCCTTTGAGAAGAAATAGGAGTTCTCAGTGGTTGTTGAGTCCATGTTTATTACATAAACATTTTCCAAACGATAACCGCTGAGAGCTATCTTCTCCTTTTTGTCAGCGACAAAGCAGGATTCCTTAGTAAAGATTACTTTGTTACCCATGTCGCAAAGCTGACTGATGCTTAGAAGATTATGCTTCAGCCCTTCAACATATGCGACTCTTCTGAAGGAGGTTGTACCATTTGAAAGTACACCATACCCTCGGGTATGTCCTTTTCCATTTCCACCGAAAGTCACAGAGGGACCCTTCTCTTCCTTGTATTCAGCGAGCAGGCTTTTCTTTCCAGTCATGTGTCTAGAGCATCCGCTATCAAGATACCAGATACCCTTCTTAACCTGCAATACAAAGGAAGATTAGTTTTTCTTGGGTACCCACTTAACCATGTATACACGTTTGTCAGTGGAAGTAGTTGGAATGGAAGATTCAGCAGTCTTCGCAGCATTTGAAGATTCAGCTTTGTATTTCTTCACTTTGGTTAATTTCTTAACCTCAGTGGTAGGATTCACCTTGACCTGATTTGCACCAGGGTTGGTCTTCTTTGCCTTGGGGGCAATCTTCACCTTAGCTATCTTTTCAGCTTTGGTGGCTGTGGGGCACTTACTAGCAATATGATCAGTAAGTCCACAGTGATAACATTTCCTATAACTAAAAGTAGTTCTAGGACCATTTGAATGCTGAGCTTTTAATTTTGAATTAGAAGTGCCAGCACCAAGTAAACTATTGGCTTTAGAAATGGGACGAACATTCAGTTCTTCAGATTTCTTACCAAGGACATCCACTCTGAGTCTAGGAGTAGATCGCTGAATAGATCCAGAGATCTGCTTTCTTGATCCAGAGGGATGAGTCACTGAAGCTTTAGAAGCATTCAGCTTTGGTACTAAGGTACCCTTCTGAGGTTTCTGGTAAATAACAATTCCTTTACCTTTGTATTTAGAGACAGAGGTAGGTTTTGAATAAACCATTTTCTCCTTGCCTTTTGAGGAGGTAGGAGTTTCTTCAGGGATTGGTGTATTTGATGAAGAGTACTGAGAAGATGAAGTATCAGTGACTGAGGATACGAACGTTCCAAATTTAAGCATTGAACGCTCAGTGGTTGGTTTTGGAGTATCATATTTGTAACCCAGACCACGTTTATCACTTAGGGGAATGTGATACTTTATTATCTCAGTGATCTTTGTTGAAGAATTACACCATCCTTCAACAGTAGCTTTTTCAGATTTTAGTGCAGCAATAGCTTCTGCTCGTTCGATTTTGACTAGCTGATTTAAATATACTTGATCTTTAAAGTCTTTTTCAATTTTAGAAAGCTTTTCTATTTGAAGGTGGCATTTTTTAAGCTTTTCAGCGAGATCAAGGTTTTGGTTTTCAACCACAGTTTTGCCGTTCATGGCTTCGTATAAACTTCTAGTCAAGAGATCGATCTTACGGAGACTATCAGCTTCATCAATATTTGCAATATTGGTAAAGAAGGAAGGTGATACCTGAATAGCAGAGGTTGAAGTGGAGGGAATGTCTGAACTTTCTTCCTCTTCTTCAATCTTGGCCATGAGACATAGATTTGCTTCATCATCTTCAGAGTCAGATGATGATGCTTCTTCATCAGAAGCAGCCCAATCATAGTCAGCCATCAGGCCTTTATTCTTCTTCTTAAAGCTTTTCAGCTTAGCATATTTTTCTTTCAGCTTTGAATATTTGTCATCTTTATTCCTTGGAACAAAGGATTTCTTTGTAAAAGCTGAGGGTCTATAAACTTTCTTAGACCTGCACTCGTTAGCGAAATGTCATGTCTTTTCGCAGTTAAAACAAGTAGCAGTAGCCTTATCAACAAAAGTTGATGATCTAGGCTTGTCAGTTATGGAAAGAGGTTTGTTCTTTCTAAACATTTTCTTTTTGGCAATTCTCCTGAACTTTTTAGTTAGGAGAGCCAAAGATTCATCATCATCTGAAGAATCAGAATCTGATGACCTTTCAGAGTTACTTTCTAACTCAGTGATTGTGACTGAGGGTCGCTGAGTAGAAGGTTCCTCTGAGATTAAAGCAACAGGGGTGCTTTTGGAATCTTTTACAAGATTCTTCTTAAGATGGCTCGATTGCTCATGATTCAGCAACGTGCCTTATAAGGTTGAAAGGGTCATTGATTTTAGATCCTTTGACAGCTTGAGACACATAGAATAATTGTCCCAACTTTCAGGTAAACATTCTAGAAACTTTGTCAGCACTTCAAAGTTAAAATATTCCTTACCAACAGTTTTCAGATCTATAATTAAAAAATTAAAACGTTGGTGAACTTCAGAGAGAGATTCATTCTTACCAGAAATGAAGCTTTCGTATTGTCTTACCAGGTTGATCTTTCTTGAGTCCTGGACTTCAGACGTTCCTTCATACTGAACACATATTGTGTCCCACATGGCTTTTGATGTTTTCAGATTCATGACGGAATGGTAGACTTCGTCAGGAAGGGCCATGGATAGTATGGATCTGGCTTTTGTATCTATAGCCACTTTCTTCTTATCTTCGTCGGTCCATTGAAAGATTTCCTTAGGGACCAGCCTTTCTGGAATAGCAGGTCTATTCTCAGCGGCTGGAACTGCAGCATCTATTCTTACAGGGATGAATGGACCATTCTCTAGATAGTAAGGCATAGTAGGGTCTACACCTTCTAAGAAGAGTGTCATCCTATGTTTCCATAAGTTGAAGTTATCTTTGGAAAATCTAGGGGGTTTAGCAAGAGAACCATTGTCTATATAATTTGTGTTTGTGTTGGTGGCCATTTTCAGATAATAGCAAGGAAGAGAAATATCTTAGATTATATCTTGTTTATGAGATTAAACAAATCCGCTCTGATACCACTTGTTGGTCCCGAAGGCCTATACAAGTTTGTAGAAGGGGGGGTTGAATACAAACACACAGATTTTACTTTTCTAAATTGTTTATTGATAAATCATTAACAATTTACAGCTTGTTGCGGAAACAAGATTAAGGATAAACCTAAATCTAAACAAGTTGGAACACTAAGGTTTCTTGCACTAAGAGAGATAAGGAAATTACTAATAATAACCTATCTTGAGATAAGAGATTGAACTTGTCCAGAGTTAGCAAGTTACTTCAAATGAAGTGGGTTCATCTCTTTATATACTGCATGCATTTAATGCAAGTCAGTATACACTTTACACGTGTCATCAGCTGGTTGGTTGCATGTCATTGACCTTTGTTGACAACCTTAGTAGCCGCATGGATGAACAGTGTAGTATCAGAGTGGTTGAACGATTTCAGATAGTCGGAGGTTATTTTCTGACATTTCGTACGGAGTCGTGCAAGGGTGGTTAAGACAAAAGTACTTTGTACGGAGGACTTCATGATCAGCTTTCGTTGATTCAGAGCATTATCATTATCTATTCAGCGAATGATAAAGTTCAGTGATAGCTGAAGTCTTGTACTTGATACTTCACGTTGAGTGGACAAATCTGAGTCTTCGCTGATCCGCATCAGTTCATTAGGAGACTTGTCGCTGGTTCTTGAGCTTGATCTTCGACTTCAGCGTAGAACCTTTGTTGACGTGAAACTTGTCTTCAGGGATCATAAGTAAACAACTAACTTATCAGCGATCATCATAATGACTGAACAGACTCAGAGCATTAATGGTGAACAGTTTCGCTGAATGTTTAATCTAAAGAGCGAGAGTTTCTATCAGCGGTACTGGAAGATCTTAGTACTTATCAGCGATAGTGAAACTCTGATACATATTGTTTACTTACAATTTTCACTAAGTATAAAAGAGAGGGTCATTTTCAAATCACTGAGGGTTTGGATCAACAAGTCGAGAGCACATTTAGAGATTTGGCAAGGCGTGGGTCGAAGCTTGCGTTTAGAAGGAATAGAAGAACTTCCTTTTATGTCTAGTTAGAATTTCTCAGCTGTATTTAGGGTTATTTCCGCGAACCCTGTGTTGTAAATCTTGATATTGTGACCGCGTTGAACCGTTTATTGGCGTTTTGAATTAAAGAAGTATCTTTTAGCTTGTACTTTTGGTTTGGGTTGTTACAACTATGGAGTCTAAATACATAGATCTAGACAAGTTTGGTGAAGATGCAAAATAGCTACATCAATTCTAGGAAAATTTTACGAGATGGTCTAACATAATAAACACCCTTCGACAACTACTCTCAACTAGGTTATCTTTGTTAACAATATAAAGTGAAAGGATAACATGCAGATCCGCTAACCACACGTTAAAATAAAGAGTTTGTGAGTAAGTCATCAAGAGGAATGGCATTAAAGCCCATGAATAAGTAGCTTAATACACAGAAAACCAGCCTAGTTGATTAGAGATCTCATGACATAGGTTCAATGAGAAAACCTAATTGTAAAAACTTTGTTAGACGATAGTGGCGGGTAACCTTATCTAATAAATAATAACTAGTATCAGATTAAGTTTACAACTTTTAATGAACCTAGTGAGATTACCTAGCTATGTGATAATAAGTAGGGTCGCATCTTAGTGAATAAGATGGCTCAATTCCTAACAAGTCTTGCAGAACCAATCAAGTGTTCATGACCATAAAGAATACATAAATGAAGACTTATAATGTCAGGAAGATTTCTTTTACACAGATGATAGAAGAGTTCAAGGATATCACGTCAACTAATCCGCTTGAAAACTAGTTATACTTCATGAAGGAAAATTCAAAGCCTAACACCCATATATCCTTTGCAGGATTCAGGCATTGAACATGAGAAGTATGATTTATGTGATGTCTATGATAATTTCCATTATGTGGGGGATTTTTGGAAACTTTTGAATGGATATTTATAGGTGAGGTCTTTGACATCCATATCCTCTGGTTACAATCAAAACGGAATAAAGTTTCCTTATGATTGGTAATTGACCTTCCTTCGGTTGCAAATATGTTTCTTATATAAAAACCTAACGATTGGGTTCTCGAAGTTGGAAAAACAATAAAAGAAAGAGCAAAAGGGAATGTTAGATATATGGGTTTTGTGATATATCAACGAACCAAAGTTGGATAGCATATGGATCATGAAAACAAAAAACTTTCCAAAAGTAATATTTCAACGTTCTTAAAGCCTTAGGTTTCACAGTATATCACTACAAAACAAATGACTTTTACCCACAAAATTCATCCACGGAAATTTCCGTCGATGATCACCCAGAAAATATCAATGGTTCGGTAGAATCCGATGTTTTTTGGGAAAATACCCATGGATCACCCAGAGAACCCCCTTGGGTAATCTGTCACTGATTTGCATTACCCACCAAAAATTTTCCCACCAACTTTGTGATGGTTTTGTGACGAATCACTTTTTAGCGACAGATTTCCTAGGGAAAAGTTCGTAGGTAAAAGTCTTTCGTTTAGTAGTGTATGCATTTGGATGACCAAAATCACACTCTTGTTCTTACACAAAAACGTGAGCAAGAACACAAGGACTTTTATTATGTTTCTATGTTTAAAGGAAAACTATCGCTTATATGTATGTGTTGATCGGTAGGTATTTTTGCAATATGAGACAGTTACCTTACTAGTGGTAGCAAAGTAATTTCCTAGACAACTTTTCAGATTAGTATTAGTAAAGGCACTCTCTTTAGTGCAGACGCTTGATGATTGGCTTCAGTGAGGACACTCGCTCATGACCACTGTGAGAGTATTCACTGATTAGCTTCGGTGATAGAACTCATTGATCAACTTCAGTGACCCAGCTAAGTAATCAACTTCAGTGACCCAACTCACTAATCAGCTTCAGTGAACAAACACTTAAGGCCGACAGACTCAGCGTTAGTGATTTAAAGTTGAATGAAGGCACTAAAGGCAAGAACTAAAGCTGAAGGGAACAAAATTAATGTCAGCTTTTCAAGCATTGAAGCACTGGAGGTACCACCACAATGGGTGCTGACCAGGCCGGGTCATGGCCGGCCCCCTTGACTCCCGCCATTAGTTAACTTGGTCCCGGGTTCAAGTTAACTTAGACGAGTGTGATATTTGCGAGTATGCTTTATGCACCTCCTAACCCATGTTATAGCTTTACCAAAAGCCCTTTAGTCTCGTGTTAGGAGCATGGAAGGATATCCCATTGCATCCACATCCTAGCCCAATTTGGGTTGAACATAGGCTGGAAACGTCCATCATTGAAATGAGTATCGACTTCGGATCGGGCTAATTGTCACCCAAGCAGATCTGCTGCCCCTATGACCACCACGAGATCCTTGACCTCGATTGCCATTACCATTGCTATGTCCCTGATGGCCATTGCGTATAAGTACGGGAAGAAAATGTATTGGATGTGTATTGTGGCTAATCTTCATCGTGACTTACGGCTGCCATTGCGGATTTCGGATGGTTCACCGTCTTCTTGATTAGACCCTCTTCTTCAAGGATGAGCATAGACCATGCTTGATAAAGTGGAGGCAAAGGATTCGTTTGATGAATGAGAATGCCAACTCCACTATATGCCTTGGTGAGTCCAGAAACCATTTGCAGTACAAGACATAATTGGATACCGGAGCACCCACATTTTTTAGTTAGTCGGCTAGCACCTTAAGTTGTTGACACTAAGACGACACATTTAGAAAACCATTTGTTCGTGTGAGATAAATCTTGTTCCAAAGTGACGGCCCGAGAATTTCTATTATCGCAGAAATATATCTCAGAGATGGTTCCAGGCCTCCATTGCAATTGTGTTAGGTTCAAGGATCGTATGCAACAGATCTTGTGAAATCGTAGCAAAGATCCATTGGAGAGTCGTGGAATCTAGAGTAGACCAAAGCTCTTTTTCTTTCATCATTTTTTGGTTCTTTCATCGTGTTTGTATCACGTTTGATAATATGATGGATCACCTTATGAGATTGGGCATGAATCTTGAATAAGTTTGCACATGTCCCGTATTAAACATTGTGCATTTCAAGAGTAATGGTCGGAAACATGGTTGCGAATATTGAAGACCAATATTCGGGTAAAAAGACGATGCATTTGCCATTTGAGAGGACGGGGATGACGAATTTGTGAAGGATGACGAATTTGTCATACGACAGAGGGAAGAATAGAAGTAATAAGAAAAAAGTAGAGGGATCCTCTAGGGCTTTGATACCATGAAACTGATATAATTTCTCCTCCCTTTCATTCAACCGAAAATGGGATATATATATACACACACAATCAAGGGAATTTCCTAGAAATATGGATCCTATCTACCTAATCTTTTCCACACAATCAGGGAATCTAATTGTTAGTCCCATTTAAACAAGGCAACGATTCATATATTGTAGAGATTGGTAACAAGAAGATAGATAAGGATAAATGGTGTATTATTGATGAAGAACACCTAGAGAGAGAATGGATCTCTCTCTAGTTTACACACACTACACCATATGGAGGCTACATTGCAATGACTCTCTTACAAACCCTAATTACACACACTTATTAATATATACCCCCTTGTTACATAGTTAAGCCCAAGCCCTTATAACATGACCCAAGCCCATATTACTATTAATTACTCCTTTACAAAACTATCTTATAATTAGGACATTTTGTGTCCTAACAATCTCCCCCTATAGTTTTGTAAAGGAATCACCCATCTCGAAAGATCTTCAGTTCTTCTCCCCCTTGATTTCTTTAGAAAACCGTAGTGATGCAATTCTTCAAATGTAGTCTAGGCTCCCCCTTGAAATATGCTCTTACTCTTTATATTTCAACCTTGACAAATCGGATTCAATGTCTCGACCGAGCGCACGAAAAAACATCTTCATAAATGTTGAAACTCAAGCTCGTGCCGATAAGCTCACAAGAAAGATAACGAGCGAGTTGTTGTGTGATAAACCAAATGCAATCTCAGTCTATAACACCAAATCCGTCGATAAGCCGCGAGTTGAATAGGAATTCAGCTTAAGAGCGTGATTCGGATTTGCTCGAAGAGGAAACATAATCAAGCATACACTATACGGTAGGGTTTAGAAGAACTCCACAAGTAACATTGTTCATCAACTGTAGAATAATGTTCGTCCCCAAAATATCAGAATACTGACTGATGAAAATCCGAAACTTCAATCTTCAAGAAATAGCTGAATGATTATAAGCACTCAAGAGTCTGAATCACAACCAAAGCACCAGAACAACGATTGCAAGCACTCACAATTCTGATTGATCAAGTCAGAAGAGCACTCAACGGTCTAGCATCGTCAATAAAACTCAAGAATAATGATTGCAAATGCTCAAACGTCTAATCCAATTCAACTAAAGACTGAATTCCAACACCCATCTTCTGAAAATCTTGGCAAACTTGAGCTCCTTTAAGCATTGACAGTTACAATATGTATGTGACAGCCTAAATATGGGAATGATGTCACACGCGCTTTATGCTAAACACCATGAATAATGCCCCCCTCTTGAGACTAAGCACGGGGGTTCCGCTACCCGGTTAGCGGATTTTGTTTTTTATAAATTGAATGGGTGATTACTTGGGTGAGGATACCATCTGGATCTCTAGAAACAGTCATGATTACACATTTTTAACCCTTTGTTGCAACACAAACCATGTCGCAAACACACACAAGTCGCAACCCAAATAATGTCGCAACACAAGACTTGTCGCAACCCAGAGTCGCAATGCACTGAAGTCGCAATAGCTGAAGTCGCAACCGCTGAAGTCGCAACAACTGAAGTCGCAACAACTGAAGTCGCAATTGGTAAAACTTCACCTGATTTGCAACTGAAGGTTGCGATTTGGTACTGTTCAACGTGTAATGGATTGCGATTTGGGGCAAGTCGCAATAGACGATTGCGATTTGGAGGCCAAGTCGCAATAGACCATTGCGATTTGGTACTGTTCATGAGCAGTGGATTGCGATATGTATGAATATATGAATGCATGTTGGTTGCGACATGGATGAAGATTCAAATAATCTTAAGTCTAATCCTCAAAAAGGATCTGTTTGGGCTGAAAATTGGTACGTAGATGCGCGAGGGTATTCTGGACAACATTAATACTTCGAGTTTTGTCCAAAAACCAACAGAAATGTGTTTTTCAATCCCAAAACAGTGTGTGCAACAAAGAAATCCGAAAAAATGACTGTTTCATACCGAGATATGGCTGTTGAGGATGAATCGTTGCAGAATGATCGTATCGATGATTGATTCCTTTGATTTTGGCTCTGATACCACTTGTTAGTCCCATTTAAACAAGGCAACGATTCATATATTGTAGAGATTGGTAATAAGAAGATAGATAAGGATAAATGGTGTATTATTGATGAAGAACACCTAGAGAGAGAATGGATCTCTCTCTAGTTTACACACACTACACCATATGGAGGCTACATTGCAATGACTCTCTTACAAACCCTAATTACACACACTTATCAATATATACCCCCTTGTTACATAGTTAAGCCCAAGCCCTTATAACATGACCCAAGCCCATATTACTATTAATTACTCCTTTACAAAACTATCTTATAATTAGGACATTTTGTGTCCTAACACTAATCAACATAATACAAAATTACAAAGATATACATTAAATACAATATTGAAAATTTTAATCTAAAGTTACGAATTGCCTAATATTACTACTATACATGATACCGGTGGTCTTAATTCTAATCCATAACATTGATATACGGTTGCTTTGCATAACAAATAGGAATAAATTAACTAGAGAAGTCATTCACATACATGGTAATTGTAACAACCCAAAATATGAAATAACGAAAAAAAATACCATAATTGGCTAAACCGACCCCAAAAGATTTCAAGTAATAGAATTTCCCCGATTACATCTCAAGAGTTTGCATCGGGTAAAGAACATCCACAACTGAGATTTTATTACAAAAGTAGATGTAAGTCTATGCCTGAACAACTAATCCCTCATAAGAGGAGAATCACTTCTTGACTTTTTCTATACTAGAATTCTCCACTTGAAACTTACCTGAAAATGGTTTAGCTTTTAACAGAACAGGGTTGGACCGGAAGGTCTAGTGAATTCTTATCTACCAAGTCAAACAAATATGAAATTAAGTTTAGTTTTCACCGCAAAAATATACCACATATGAAAACTCAAGTAAACACACCAACAAATACGTTGTACAACACTGTAGCCACACACATCACCTCATCGTGACATCACATAAAACCTTCATAATATCTCAATTAAAGTCCCAAAAGAATCCCCTTTGAAACCCCAATGCACACGCCAATAGCGCAAAAAACAGTGATCCGAGCGACCTCGCCCGCAACCCAGTCGTGCGTTTGTTGTGCAACTCACGAAGTTGTTTCCCCGCGAGGTACCATGCGGCCTCAGGTCTCCATTGGGGTTGCGTTCACCTATGCATGATCCCTAAACCATTTCTATAACCAAAAATTACTCAACCAAGCTTTCTTTAACTGATTTGAAGGTCCAAAAACACAACGATATCTTCTCAAAACCTTTTGAAAATACCAATCTATCTATAATTGAAAAATATAACCATTCCACTACCATTATCCAAAAATCACAATCAGAAACCGCTATTCCCAAAATGAAAAAAAACTCCCTAAACTTGATGATTGCATAAAGTCAATGATCGAAAAATAAGATATTGAAGTCAGAAACCCCAAACATCAAGTTGCAACAACGTTTCTACCATAAAACCTCTTTTCCCCAAATGGAAGGTAAATCAAAATAGAAAACCTTAACCTAGAGAAAGAACTCCATTAAAGAAGGAAACCAACATAGAGTTAAGAACATTACCTTAGAATGATAGCCCCCATACAATTTTTTCTTTAATATTCAAGGCTTCATCAATAATGGCATTTTTTTTCCTCAAACCCCACTTCTCCCATCCTTCATCTTCATACAATCTGAGAATTAAACAAATGAACGGGAAATGATCAATAATTACCCTATTTAACTTTACCCTTGAAGAGCGGAGATACTTACATCCCACCCCCATGAGCTTTCATCAAACATTAATATTAGGATATTGGTTGTTACAGTACTTACTTGATTGTATTACATTAATGATTTAATGGTTGGTTTCTATTAAATTAACCGCAGTGCCACACATCAAGCACCTCAAGGAAGACAAAGTCAAACACCATGAAGCTCTTGTGCTACTGAAGTGTATATGCGAAGAAGTTGGAAAACTAAATACCTATATTGATATTTTTGGACATTATGGTGATGCATTTATTGTCTCGGTGATACATGATACTCATGAGGCAATAGAAGCAATCATTGAATATTTTCCAAAAGCGATATGTACCGACAACAACGATGGTTATATCATTTCTCAAATTGCAATAAGAAACCGTTGTGAAAAGGTTTACAACTTTTTGGTACACCAGGCTGATAATTATGTAAATAACATAGGCACAGACCAAAATGCAAACAATCTTTTGCATTTGGCAGGACATTTGGCACCAATAGATAAAATCGATCTAGTTACCGGTGCAGCTATGCAAATGCAAAGGGAGTTACAGTGGTTTCAGGTGAACATGTTTTTCTCTATATCGATATTTTTTTAGCCTAAAGGTAGTTGCATTAATTAACATCACATCTGTTAAAAATTACAGGAGGTAGAGAAAGTTGTGTTTCATGCTAAAAAGGAAGAAGTGAACGACAACACAATGACACCAATTATGGTGTTTAGAAAAGAGCACAAAGAGTTGAGAAAAGAAGGTGAAGAGTGGATGAAAAAGACAGCAGATTCATACACTATCACAACTGCACTGATCATTACAATAGCTTTTGCAGCAGCCATTACTGTACCCGGTGGAAATAATGGTGACACTGGGAGTGCAATTTTCGCTACAAAAGCAAGTTTCATTATATTTGCGGTCTCAGATGCAATATCATTGTTCTCATCCACTACTTCCTTCTTGTTGTTTCTATCTATTCTCACAGCTCGTTATCGAGAAGAAGATTTTCTCTACAGGTTACCTAAGAGATTAATACTTGGCATCATGATGTTATTCTTGTCAGTGACATCCATGATGGTAGCATTTAGTGCAACGTTGTATCTTTTGTTCGGAGAGGAAATGGCATGGATCCTAATTCCAGTAGCTGCATTAACATGTCTGCCAATTGCGTCTTTTGTGACCTTACAATTTCCGTTGCTCTTTGATCTCATCCATTCAACATATGGTCATGGAATCTTTGCTAAACAGAGTGTCATCGGGATGAAATAACATCGTCATAGGGCATGACTTGTTGCATTGTGTATTTGTTTTAGTATTAGACAATCGTAAACGAAAAAAGTATCTAGAAACATGCTTTGTAATTTGATGAAGTATGAAATAAATCAAGTCAAAGTCATGACATAATGAAGCAACGGGGGTTTGCGGAAGGATCGACAAACGTCTAAACCCTTTGATAAACGTGATTACGAATTGTAAAACATGAAAACTCAAGAGAAAACTCTCTAAAAATATAAACTTCATTAATTTATCAACTGCTTAACAATGAAACCTATCAACCCTATTTATAATCTAAACCAATAAAAAGATAATTACTAGAATCTAATTTAAAACTAAAGATAATTTAAACTTAATCCTAATTATAAAAGATAATTAAGAAAATTAAGTCTAACCTTATTAGGAATATATAACTAATTAATAAATATATTAATTAAGGAAATATGGAAAGGAAAAAGATGGCACGTGATATGTTAAAGGAAGAAAGCATGCCACGTGAGACTTTAATGAAATTGGATGAATCATGCGACACCAACAGTACCAACAGCGCTGGGAGTGACTTTTGAAGTTAGTTGGCAAACATGCAACTAACTTGTAACCCGCTTCGGCTGCTGTTTATAATTCTTAACTTGTTTCTTTTCCGATGCCAAACCCCGAGTCTATTTCGGGCTCGTTTTCCTTTTCGAGCTCCGTTATCTTTTTCCCAATTATTTGTAAAAATCTTTATTATCTCTCGAATTCTTCGAATTCTCCCTGTATCAGTCACCCTCACTTGAAAAGAACTCGTCCTCGAGTTCACTTGAAAAACAACTTTACTCGGCTCGTAGAACATGTGTTTCGTCAAACCGCTTGGATGCACAACTCGGTCTTCAAAATTTAAAATTTTCGACCGGTCTTTAAAATCCAACGGAGGTTGTCGCGATTGTCTCCATACGAGCGATATTTTATCAAACTCGTAAGGGTGAGAGATTAGATTAACGTTACCAGGAGTTATTGCACTTTGAACCGGCGTCGTGGGTGCTTGAATAGTGGAAGCATCACCTTCGGGATTATCGTCTTTGATCTCTTGTGACAACGGTTTTGTTGGCTCGAGGATGTCTTTCGGTATCTTGCTTTCGGTTTCTTTGGCCGGGGATTTGAAATCTGCCGTCGGCTCTTTTGGATCGGTACAGGCTTCATGGTGTGACTCTGTTTCGAGGTTGGCGACTTTATCTTCAACCTTGTCCGGCAAGACTTCCTCTTTTTCCGGTGGGTTTTTTGGAATCAGTGGTTGATTGGCTACGGAAAAAATTGAACTCATAATACGATTATTATCGTTGCTCTTCTTGTCGGTGCTTTCATCGAAGCTATCAACTGGTCTCATGGCAATCTTTTGGTCGCCCCAACGAAATAGTACGATGTCGTGTCGACGCATGTAAGTGGCGTTAGTATCGAATTGCCACGGTCGACCCAAAAGAATGTGGCAAGCGTCCATATCAAGGACATCACATTGTACCTCTTCTCGATAGTGTTTGCCAATGGAGATGGGTACCCGACAAGTTTGTGTGACTCTAACTTGAAAGCCATACTTGACCCACCCAAGAGAATATGGAGCTTCATGGGGTTGAGTGGGTAGATTAAAGTAGTCGACCAATTTCTGGGAAACGAGGTTCACACAACTACCGTCGTCGATAACTAAGTTACATACCTTTTGTGTACCGAACAATGCGATCGGAAAAGATCTTCGTGTTGGCATTCTTCTTTTGACGAAAGAAGTATTCGTTGGAGTGCGATATCGATGTTCTCTTGCGGGTCTCCTTCCTCCTCCTCGGATTCGGATTTCGATAGATTAACCCGGTTATGGTTGCCACCATGTGGAACCCTAACCGGTCCTTCAAACCTGTCTCTTCTCCGATGGTTGTCGTTGACGATGTTGGGTTGAAGCCTATTAACAACTGCTGTCAGGTTCGCGAGCGTTGTGGATAAGGCCACATCCGACTCAACCAAATCTGCTTTGGTAGCGAGTTGTTGATCTGCCATTGATGGTGAAAAGACAGGTGAATCCTGCTCTGATACCACTTGACGCAGCGGGGGTTTGCGGAAGGATCGACAAGCGTCTAAACCCTTTGATAAACATGATTACGAATTGTAAAACACGAAAACTCAAGAGAAAACTCTCTAAAAATAAGAACTTTATTAATTTATCAACTACTTAACAATGAAACCTATCAACCCTATTTATAATCTAAACCAATAAAAAGATAATTACTAGAATCTAATTTAAAACTAAAGATAATTTAAACTTAATCCTAATTATAAAAGATAATTAAGAAAATTAAATCTAACCTTATTAGGAATATATAACTAATTAATAAATATATTAATTAAGGAAATATGGAAAGGAAAAAGATGGCACGTGATATGTTAAAGGAAGAAAGCATGCCACGTGAGACTTTAATGAAATTGGATGAATCATGCGACACCAACAGTACCAACAGTGCTGGGAGTGACTTTTGAAGTGAGTTGGCAAACATGCAACTAACTTGTAACCCGCTTCGGCTGCTGTTTATAATTCTTAACTTATTTCTTTTCCGATGCCAAACCCCGAGTCTATTTCGGGCTCATTTTCCTTTTCAAGCTCGTTTATCTTTTTCCCAATTATTTGTAAAAATATTTATTATCTCTCGAATTCTTCGAATTCTCCCTGTATCACATAATCTCTCTCTCTCTCTATATATATATATATATATATATACACATTAATTAAAGGAGAGAGAATATGAAACATCTCCTACAATCAAGAAAGTCACTTATCTTTTTTCTCCTTCATCCTACTTTTAACCTTTTTCTATTTCCCATTGCTATAAACAATGATTATTTATTTATGATTGCATTTAACGTCACTACTAGAAAATAGACTTTCAACTACGACTATTACCGACAGCCAAAATCTGTCGGCAATTTCTGATGGATCACCAATGAAATAAATCAAAAAAATTAAAAATAAAATATTCGTCGGTAAACCGTCGGTAAAATTGAAAAAGGTAAAAAATAAAAATTAAATAATCCGTCGATAACTATTTGGTTTTTATTTTCCTTTCTACAAGGCACAAAAATTAAAGGAATAAAAAAAATATTTGGTTTTATTTTATATTTAATTTTATAATATATATTTTTCACAGTTAAAAAAGTGAACGTGTATTTATTTCATTTATCGTGGGTTAAAGTTTGTAACTTCTTTTTGTGATTCCTATTTGATTATCGTCCTACGTACATATATTTAAATAGAATTTCAAAAACACTCTTTTTAGCATTTTTTTTCATCAGTTATTATATCGGCGATATAGTTCATTAAGAGTCACTACATCACATGAAGGTCTAATACAATTCATTAAGAGCTACCAAACCCCCTTGAACAGGGCCGTGTAACATGGTGTTTCATGTGGTTCCATTGAACAGGGCCCCAAAAACTTTGGGGCCCAAATTTTTTACTAGCATTATATATATATATATATATATATATATATATATATATATATATATATAGTAGTTATAATTAATTATTAAACTTAAAGCCCATCACTCATGTCTCTATTAGTTTTATTAGGTTATAATTATTAATTTTAGGCCCAATTGGCCAATTCCAATTAGAATCTCCGCACTAGCAGATTTAATCGGAGAAGAAAACGCAATTTCACTTCTGATTTCTTCCCTCCTTTAACCATTTTTTCTGTCGGCTGTCGATTCAGTTCTCCCTACGTCTTCTTCGCTTTTTCATCCAATGGCAACTAAATCGCAGGTATGATTTCCTTGATTTTTTCTACAACGGCTAATTGCCTAATTTTGCGACTATAAAATCGTGCCTAATCTGTATTCGCTAAATGCCTAAATCACGATTTTACAGATTCGAATTCAATTCACGGTGGCTGTTGGGCATTTTCAATTTTGGAAATTTGGAGTCTTCACAAATTCAGAATTTCAGATTTTAATTTACAAAATAACGAGGGTTGTTGGAGTGTTGGGGCTGTTTACAAATTCGATATTAACGAGGGCTGTTGCCTGTTGGAGTCTTCACGGTTCAATTCGGCTGTTTACAAATTCACGAATTGACAGAATTCAAACATCAGGTGTATTCTGTGTCCTAATCCTAATTTTATAATTTCTTATAATCTTATTTGTTTCGTGAAATTCTTGGGTTTGTTGGTTTTATTTGATAATTTTATCATGTCTTCTAGAGTTAAAAAACATGATTCTGGATGTCAAAAACGTAAAAAGAAAAAGAGAGTTGAAGAGATGGTTTTGTCTCAAAAAGGAGCTATAGATAAATTTTTCATTAAAAAATCAAAAACTTCCCTTAATAATTCTGTTGATGTTGATGCTAGTGTTAGTTTAGATGATGATGAAAATGCTATCGATACCAATGTTGATGCTAATGCTAATGATGCTAATGATATGAATGCTAATGCTAATGATCCTATTGATGTTGATGATACCTTTATTAATTTTGATATATTTGATCCAAGAAATTGGGATTTATTAGATTCTAAAATGATTGACGTGTTAGTTGCAAAGGGTCCTAAAAGAGATTTATCTATTAAAAAAGGTCCTAAAGATAGATATTGTAAACGATTTTCTGCAACATCTTATACTAGAATTTTATCAAATGGAGAAAAATGTGATAGAGATTGGCTTGTGTATTCTTTTGAGCTCGATAAAGTATTTTGCTTTTGTTGTAAATTTTTTAAAAAGAGGCATGTAAATGGCCAATTGACAAATGATGGGTTTAGAGATTGGCCACACCTTAGTACTAGACTTAAAGAACATGAAACAAGTATGGAACATGTTACGAATATGAAAACTTGGTATGATTTGCGTTTAAGACTTCAAAAGAACGAAACTATTGATAAAGTTGCTCAAAATCAAATAGAGAAAGAAAAGAATCATTGGAAAAAAGTCTTGGTAAGAATTTTTTGTATTGTGAAGTTTCTTGCAACACACAATCTTGCATTCCGTGGTACTAATAGTAGATTGTATGAAAATAGCAATGGAATGTTTTTAGGATTGATTGAAATGTTGGCCGAATTTGATCCAATTATTCAAGATCATGTTCAACGTATTACAAATGATGATATACATTTTCACTATCTTGGTAATAGGATTCAAAATGAGTTAATAGTTTTGCTTGCTAAGAGAATCAAATGCGAAATCATTAACAAAGTAAAAGAGGCAAAGTATTTTTCCATTCTTCTTGATTGCACTCCTGATATAAGTCATCAAGAACAAATGTCCTTAATTTTAAGGTATGTAGACCTCTCTTCCAAAACTGTTAGTATTGAAGAATCTTTTCTTGGATTTTTGGAGGTAGATGATACCACTGGTCAAGGTTTGTTTGATGTTTTACAATCTGAGTTAAAGTGTCTTGGTCTAGATATAGACAATGTCCGAGGACAAGGTTACGATAATGGTGCAAACATGAAGGGAAAACATAAAGGAATGCAAAAGAAACTCTTAGATATAAATCCTAGAGCATTTTATAGTTCTTGTGCTTCTCATAGTCTTAATTTGACTTTGTGTGACATAGCCGATACATGTGGTAAAGCTAGAGATTTTTTTGGGATAATTCAGCGTATTTATACAATATTTGCTAATTCTACTAAAAGATGGCAAGTGTTTAAAGATAATGTAAAAGGATGGACAGTTAAATCGTTGTCAACGACTCGCTGGGAGAGTCGTATTGATAGCGTAAAAGCCATAAGATTTCAAGTGTTTGATATAAGAGAAGCTTTACTTCAAGTAGCCGAAATTGATAATGATTCAAAAATTAGAAGTGAAGCAAAATCTTTAGCACAAAACGAGCTTGGTGATTTTGAGTTTCTAGTGTCAATAGTGGTTTGGTATGAAATTCTATATGCTGTGAATTTGGTTAGTAAACATTTACAATCAAAAAATATGCTAATTGATGTTGCTATTGGACAAATCAAAGGACTAATTTCTTTTTTTGAGGGATATAGAGAAACCGGATTTTTAGATGCTATAGAATCGACAAAGAAAATTGCCACTGAATTAGATATTGATCCATTATTTCCTAGAAAACGTGAAATTCGAAGAAAAAGACATTTTGATGAAAATCCGAGTGATGCATCTGAAATTACTTCACAATCTGCGGAAGAGTCATTTAGAGTTAATTATTTCTTATGTGTCGTTGAGCATGCAATTGTTTCGTTAAAAAGAAGATTTGAACAATATCAAGAATATGAAAATGTGTTTGGTTTTTTATTTACTTCCGATAAGTTGCGTTCTTTGGATAATGCATGTTTAAAGTCTTCTTGTATTAAATTTGAAATTGCGCTTAAGAATCAAGATCAATCTGATATTGATGGAAATGACTTATATGTGGAATTAAATCTACTCCAAGAGTTTTTACCACATGAAAAGATGGGCCCTATTGATATTTTGGAGTATTTGAAACATGTAGACTGCTTTCCTAATGATATTATTGCTTATAGAGTATTGTTGACTATTCCCGTAACTGTTGCATCTGCAGAAAGAAGTTTCTCAAAGTTGAAGTTGTTGAAGAACTATTTACGCTCGACAATGACACAAGAAAGACTTAACGGACTAGCCATGATAGCGATTGAAAATGGTTTCTTGGAGAAAGTTGATTACGAATATTTGATTGAAGATTTTGTTTCAAAAAACGTTAGAAGACTCATTTTATTTAAATGAATTTCAGTATGTTACTTCATTTTGTTTTTTTAATATGTAATACTTTTAATATTAATTAATGGTATAAAGTTTAACATTTTATTTTACTTTATTCAATATTTTATTTTGTAACAGGGCCTCCAAAATGATTGGAACGGCCCTGCCCTTGAAGATCCAACAAAGTTTATTAAGAGTCATTAAAGCTCATAAACGCCCAATAGAGTTCATTAAAGCCATCTAGTCCATCAATCCTAGTACAATTCAATATCATTCTGTGTAGCCTAGAAAAGAGTTAATATTGTTTATTAAGGGGTTGTTTGGTTGGTTTTTTCATTAAGTCCTGTATGGATAAAGTTGACTTTATTCATAAAGTTATCTGTATGTATAATAAAATTGTTGTTTGTTTATTGTGCTGAATAAACTGTCTGAACGATTAAAATGACCATTTTACCCTTCTATTTGTTTCTTGTTTTATTGATTTCTTTGACACCATTGCAATGAAAATAAAATTAACTAAAGATGAAGGAATTGATATCCAAAAATTAGAATCTAAACACACAAATCAGAATCTAAACAAAATTCACATTGTTGTTTAAGTGGTCAATGAACTATTGATGCAAAAATATGGAAGAATTCAAACAACGGTATTCCTAAAATCAGATTCAAGACATGTTTTGAAGAACGAGAAGAACGAAGGTATCCCTAAAATCAGATTCAGGGGAAAGGTATCCCTAAAATCATATTCAGGGGAAAGGTATCCCTAAAATCATATTCAAACAAAGGTAAACCTTTTGCACCTTTGATTTTAAACCTTCTGCACCTTCGATTTAAACAGATGTATCCCTAAAATCAGATTCAAACAAATGAAGAGCGAGAAGCAAAGGTATCATTTGCACCTTCGATTTTTCGATTTTCAACCTTGAAACCTTCGATTTTCAACCTTCGATTTTAAACCTTCGGTTGGCGTTCGATTTTCAACCTTGAAACCTTCAATTGAGAGAGATGGGAGAGCAGGTATGAGGAGGGCTTGACGGGTCTGTTCAACTGTAACATCCCAAAAATACAACAGGACAAACATAGTCTTAAGTCATAAAATTTACAAAACTGGGTCCCAAAATTTCATTAGACAAATCTAAAACTTAGGTTGACGGAAACAACCTATACACAACTGAGAATAATTTAACTGCTACGAGTGGCACATGCACTGTCTCTAGCTGCATCTGTTCCCTATCTTGCTCTTGCTCACTTACCTAAGCCTTCTACTGTTTGCTTACCTGAAAAGGTTTTAGTTTTGAAAAGCGAGGGTTAGACCATGAGGTCTAGTGAGTTCCCTCCATAAACAGTGTACATCAACATTATAAAAATCATTTATAAAACGATTCACATTCTTCACATAAACGTCAAGCATGGTATTGCGCTGTGATAAGGATCACATCGTTAACCGCGATCAGGGCCCAAGCAGACTCCCCTTTCGCCTCTTCTGGAGCCTACGCAGACTCCCCTCTACTCGAAATAGGAGGAAACGAATTCCAGCCTACCAGTCAGTCATACATATCCAAGGGGTCATCAGAGCCCGAGGATCTATCTCTGATTCCACAGTGCAGACCGACTCCACATAGCATACACATAGTTCATCGTAAACATAAAACATGAACTCCGTATAACGTTTTACAATCCATATCATATTGCTGGAAAATCTTTTCAGTAGAACATTCTTTTCATGGGAAAACATTCGTAACAACTTGTAAATAAATCATGCTCATAAACATACTCTGATCAGTAGAGTATTAACTTTCGTTTACGTAAAAGTCAGGTAAAATAACCGAGTATATTCATAAAATCACTTTCCTTGGAAAAACACGTAAGAGCACGTATTTTAGTTAGAAAAACTCACCTGGCTTGCTCGCTCCAAAGCTCCTCACTTACACTTCCGATCTCTAGGTGGAACACCTATTATATTAATAACGTACGTCATAATTCGTTCATTTATTACCCGAGTTAAATCCCGAACTCAACCCAAACTTATCTAAGTTGGTAAATTACGCTTCTAGTTCAAAATCATAATTAATGGTCCTTGCTTTCCCATCCATTTGAAATGCTATACCGGATCCATTAATTTACCCGACTCTAGGTTCCCAACATAAAATTATAACACTTGATTCAAAATATCAAAGCCGAATCATGTTAATAATAATATGACCCAAAATAATAAATAGACTATCAATTACGTACTAGGTCCCTTTAAAATAATTATAGACTTTAATAATAAACTAAGCCCAATTTAATAACCAAGCCCACTGTAACTCTAAGTCCAAAGAGAATTAAGAATCTCTCGGCCCAACTTAACTTTCAGCTCCCAAACCATTCGGTCTAGATCTTGGTCTGGTTTGCGCCAAACAGTGTTTGCGCCAACTACTTTTCGCCAACAGTGTTTGCGCCAAACTGCTTTGCGCCAAACACTGTTTTGCGCCAACACTCTATTGCGCCAGACACTGATTTGCTCAGTCTCGATTTCACGATTTAAAACTGTAATTCGCTAGCTTAGGCGAAGAACAAACCTTAAGAGTGATTACCAAGGTTCTCACTACAAATACACATTTTAGTCGATTTCTTAATCAAACTTACCCATTTTAAACATTTGATTTAACTTTGACTATAACAATAAGAATCAAAACTCTATATTAAAATTCTTATTGATTTCTCAACTTACATAGCAACAAGAACCCAACAATTCTAACATCACTTGCAAAAGAGAAAAACACAAGGAAAAGGTTTCTTACCCGAATAATACCTCACGAAACGGGAACCGTTGCCCAACCGTTCTTCTTCTTCTTCCCTGTTTACTTCAGCCGCCACCGTCGACGACCACCGTCGACGACCACCGCCGGCGACCACCACCGGCAGCTGATTGCCGGCGCTCCTCCCTTGTCGTATCTCTCTCGCAGCTCTCTCTCGCAGCTCTCTCTCCCTCTCGCTGCTCTCTCTCTCTCTCCCGCAGCTCTCTCTCTGTGCACACACCAAACACACACACACACAACACCATTGTTTCTTTCTCTCGGTTTTCTCCTCACGAAAATACACAGGTTCCATGGCATCTTCTTTCTTTCTGCTTTTTCACTCTCTCTCGATGTGCAGGTTTCACAAAACCATAAAAACAAATAAGTTATTCCTAAACTAAAATGAAAACGGCGCACAAATATGAGGAAGGGAATTAGTTTTCTCCAACTTTCCATACTTTACCCTCAAACTTTTTCGTGAAAGCAAATACCACCCCTTACTTCCATTTAAGACACATCCCTTATTTTGGGTTATTACATCAACTAGGTTAGGTTCGATTGAGAGTTGAGTGTTGCTGAGAGGATGGAGCGGCGATTGTTAGGGAGGGGTAGGAATCGTCTTTTACACGGTTGAGTGTATACAAGAAATGTCATGGAGCTTAGCGAATAAGTTAGTGTTTTACTGATTAAGCTACAACCAAACACTCTTATATGGCTTATTCGGTAAGCTATATAGGCTATTAAGCCCATTAAGTCATTACCAAACAGGCCCTAAGAGTCACTAAGGCCCAGTTAAGACCCAATACAGTTCTATACCGTCCATTGTAATCTACTTTGAGTTATAAAATTGATATTTACATAAAAATTGTAGTTTTCTTAAATTAAACATTATTGTTTTCTTAAAACCACACAAAACCGTATTATAAAATCGACATTTATAAAAAAAATTAACACTATAATCGATGTGTATCGTCATGCATTGCCCGAGTTCACTTCTAATATTATTTAATAATCTTTTCCTAAATATGTATTATTTGAAATGTTATTCCTAAAATTAAAAAAAAATCTAATAAGATTAGATGAATTATTAAAAAAATGAATGAAAAACAAATCTAATTTTTTCCCCTCTTCTCTTTTTCCCTCTCTTATTATTCAGTCAAATAAGATTAAATTATTAATTATTTCTCTCTTTTATCCTCTTCCCTCTTGAGTTTTCCCCTAACCCTAATGTTGTATTCTCTAATCTAGAAAAAAAATGGATGGAAATAAAGGAAGGGAAAAGGAAGGGAAAAGAAAAGAAATGAAAATAATTTTTTCATTTATGTTCTCAAAAGTTAAGAAAATAATTTTTCATGTTCTTGAACAGGAGAGAAAACAAAGAAAATATGTTATTTTTACAAATATACCCTTAAAATATATCTTTTATAATGAAAGATCAGACAGTTTTGTAATTTTAATACTTTTTTAAATGCTTTTAATTTCTTTCATTTCCTTTCTTCTTTCCTTACCTTCCTTGGTTTGAGAGGAAAGTTTTGGAAGAGAACTTATCATTATTTTCTTTCGTTCTCTCCTAAAAGGGTTTCGAGAACACAAGTTTTTTTACTTTCCTTCCCTTTCCCTCCATTTTTTTCCTTTCTTTCGTAAAAAGAGTTTCGAGAACACAGCGTAAATCCACAAATCCATCCGCCAACACCACCACATTTGCACCCAAATTAGTGACCACAACTCATCGGACCGTTGAGCAACAATCTAGAACCGTCGTCTATCATCCCCACACCATCGTCCATCGTCCCATCGTCCACCATTGGTGCCTCTCCCCTGTCTAGTTTCTCTATGAAATCGACGACAGTTTTTGTGATCCCAGAACAAGTAATCAATCCATATTTATCAATCAGATGGCCACCAATATATATTTCAATCAAGAACAATCAAGTACACAATATGAAGAATGTTGAGAGAGAATGTCGTGTGTATGTACTTGTGTGTGGAGTAATTGATGACCAAAATGAAATCTAGGCTAAGCACACAATATATACTATGTAACTTTAGTAATTACAATAATGGTCCCTCTACATGGTACAACTATGAATATTAGGCACTAACATTCTCCCCCTTTGTACCAATGTAGAGGCAAAGAGTTTAAGCATCCACCGGTGTCACATACTTCTTCCGAATACCGAAGATGATCTCAAACCTTTGTAGTGCATTTCGGTACTCCTTCCGGTATGTGATGGCGTCCAGGGCTTGCTTGATCAGCTCTTTCTCCAGCTTCACCTCCCCGCTTGCATCCAGACGTAGTCTACTCTCAAGGTGGATCTGAATGTACTTGAACGTTTCGTCACTGAACTTGTTGGCTTCACAAATTTTGAAAAATCTCTTCTTTGAGGCTTGATTAACGTAAACCACTCCAAGATCAGGTTTCTTCAGAACGGTATAAGCTGGAATACCTTGAATGTCAGACAAACGCCGGTTCGGTGCTCTTAGGTTTACTCGGGCTTGGTGTGACTCCAAGGCCATTTGGAAATCCGTAAGATAAGAGAATTTCAGAATATTCCGCATGAACCACTTGACACTATCATATGCGGAAGACCATTCAATCTTCTTTTGAGGAGCTCGTGCCAGGATATCATACAGACTGCAGAAGTCGTCAATCTTTAGACTCTTGAAGTCTGCTTCAGAAAAGACGTGTTCGGAGCCATCGGATCTTTTTACAGTGAATTGCGGGTACCAGACTTTAAACAGCTTGCGGGAATCTATGTTCAGCACCTTCATGATGGCTTTGTCTGACCTTACCACATTTGTGTTCAGACATTCATTGCCCATGACATATAGAAATTCAATCCTGTGCAATGATGGCCAGTCTTTAACCCCGTATACCTTTGCTATATCGATCCTCTGGACATCCCTAACAAACAGATCTTTCCTTATGCTCTCCTGATAAGGAATCAGAATCCTAACCCGTTTGCCTGTAGCCACATACCTTGGCTCGGCATCTATAACTCCCTGATAAATTGCTATTTCAGCTTCGAGTACCGGATCCCGGATTCTGCCATCGGCTTGCACTTGAATTCCCGGAGCATTCATTTGTAACACTAGAGCCGGAGGAGCGGAAGTACCTACACTTTGATCAATCGGCGTTTGTGGTTGAGTTGTATCATCTGTAGTTTCGTTGTCGGAATCGGAAGCAGCCATAATGATCCCGGTACTGTCAAATAAGTCTTCTAATTCCTCTTTGATCTGGATAGTCGTTTTCTCAGGTTCTTCCTCAGAATCAATGTGGATGTAATCCACGATCATAGAATCCGCCATCCTTTCTTCAGCTGTTCTATGTCAACAACTGAAGGCTTTTCAACCCCAGTTATGACATCAGCTAGAACTTCGATGTCGTCCACTTGGACCATATCAGTGTCCGTTCCACCTGCCCCTGTCTCCCTTTCACTAGTTGGCTGATCTGATCCCCCAACGTTTTCAGTAGTTGTACCACTGGACTGACCAGCCCTTGCTCTCTTATCCCCCTCGTGAGGATCAGGATCATCCTGATTAACATGTCTTCATTTCTGTGAGGCTTGAGCTTGAATCCTATACTTCTCTTCGACAGCTCTAAGCCTGTCAGTGATGGAGGTGAATCCTGCCATCACGGCTTCCGTCATATCTTTCATTGAGTCGGTTAGATGCTGGAAGTCGTTGCTAGAAGGTGGTTGGGTTGGGGTTTGGGTTTGAGGTTGGGTATGTTGACGGAGTAATCCAATTTGGTCAACTTCTTCAGCTGTACTAGTGTTGCTTTTGGCTAGGAGTCGGGCTAACAGCTCTGATTTGAGCTGGTCTTCTGGGATTTGGTGTAACGGAACTGGTGGTGGTGTTTGTGGGTCGGATTGTGTGTTGTATGGTTGATCCTGAGGGGTTGACGACGATTCAGTAATTGCTTTGCCCTTGATGGCTATGTTCACTTCACTTGCTAATCTGTGAACTGTACTCTACATGGCCCGTCGGTGTTGCAAGTAGGCATTATCAATTGCGCCTAAAGCAGACGCCAGTAATGGAAGAGTGATATAATATGGACGCGGTCTAAGCATTCGTACAACCTGTTCTGGAGGAAAATTGGGAAACATGTGTCTAACATCCGGACCACTTAGGTTACCGGTTATAGTAGCGGTTGTAGTAACCGTACTGCATGTGTTCATGGCTGGCATAGTGTTGACCATGACAGGACTTCCATCTAGTCCTCGTGGGGCACCAACAAATGGCGGCCGCACTCGGGGTGTTCCGGTTGGAGCACGAAAGCTCACAACTTGTTGGGATTCCGACGCGTGTGGCCTAGGAAACGAAGTATGTCCAAAAGTCTCTAGACTCAACGTGCATGGAATAAAAGGCGGTGGTCGGGGCAAGAGCCTACCTTGTTCAATATCAGCAGACACCGAGTGTGTCGCCGATAGCAATTGTGCTTTATCCCCTGTGGAAAATGAAACTCCGGCAAATTGAGATGCCGACGAGTGGCTTAGAGGGGTTGTGCTTTGCATGGCTGGGTCCACCATGGCTTGTTCAATACGCAACGACGACGTACGCTCGTTGGTAGAAGATGTGGCTACCCGGATTCGATTGGTTTGGGGAGAATCAGTAGTTAAAACTTTATCTGACTCTATCTTTTTCTCTCCCATTTCTTTTCTTGCCACATCACTGCTCACATGTATATTTTCTACTATAGCTCCCTCATTCCACCTTATGTCACCAAAATCACCGAAGGGTCCGACGTTCCAAGTGGAATCAGCATCAGAACCCTCAATATGTCGACTCCGACCAATGTGTCTCGGGATTAGATCCGCATCAGGGTCATGATCAGGATCGGAGTTAGAATCATCATCAGCTTGAGGTTGGTCAGATACTTCATCGTCGGATGACGAAGCATCGGGGTCAAAATCAGAATCATCCTCAGATTCCATCGGTATGTCATCGAGGATAGGAATTCGTACAGCTCCGGTAGAAGATGCCTGACCAGCAGTCCTCGCCACCCCACCCACTCTCTCTCTTAATATTCTCCTCACCTCTTCCCGTTCAAGAACCCCAAGTTCCTGAACCTACTCAACATGAATACCCTCACCGCCTAATGGGATTGTACCGTGGGGGGGTCCCTCTGGTTCTGGCTGGACCATCAGTACATTAGCTATCCTATACTGCCTAACTACCTCAGACTGCTGGTCGGCATGGGCAAGTACGACTTCAGGTATAACCGCGATGTGGGCAAAGTCAATCTGTTTCGGCATCTTTAGATAATGCATATATTAGCTCGGGCCTTTGATTGCATTTTCACGGCGAGGGATCTCTTGGTTGTCTTCCATGATCTGGTGGATTAAGATCTAAAAGAATCGTTGGTAGGGGACGAAGTTGCGGTTCTTGTGTGGTCGGAATTTATCCTCGACCAGTTCTATCAGCTCGTTCCACAAGATGACTGCGTAGTCGATGTTCCGATTGAACACGACCGCATGGAATATTCGGAGGGTTGGGATGTTGCATTTGTCTAGTCCGGTATGCTTTGAAGTCATGCACCGGTTGATGATTGAGCATAAGGTATACCAAATCCTCGGTAGGAATTGACGTTGGAATTTGGAAGAGCCCATCAGCACTGATTTTGTTTTTTTTTGTTTTTTTTTTAATATTTTATCACATTGGAAGATGTCCAACTTCCAATTGATTCAGCACTCAAGGGTTTTAAACACAGTTTTCACTCCCCCTTAAATGATGCATAGATTTGAAAATTTGTGTTCATCATTTAAGAGTTAATGTTTAAAACAAGTCAGAACACTTACCTTGGCTTCTCGGAAGCAACAGTCACAATGTATCTATACTTACATGATCTGGCAGTTATGCACACTCCCCCTATTATTGTGCATAAGATCTGTACTAAAACTCCCCCTGAAACCATGAACATACCTTTGTGCAGATACAGGTATCATAACAAATCATTGATAAGATATTTAAAAGAAGAGAAAGAAAGAACAAGTTGAATAAATATTGGTAAAACAATTAAGATATGAGAATTTAAATAACATATATTGAGAATAGAATATGATGAAAATTTGAGTGTATCAATCTAGATACGATCTCTAGATTGAGATACAAATATTTCCATCTATTATATGATCAATATATGGAAGTTAAACTGTCATATTCAGCATGTCGAGCTTGGATACTAGAAAATTGAAACGTTTTTCATCCAAGGCTTTGGTAAAGAGATCGGCAAGCTGATACTCAGTTGTAACAAAATACAATTCAACAGTTCCTTTCTCAACATGATCTTTTATGAAATGATACCTTATGTCAATATGTTTGGTTTCAGCAGCTCCTTTTCCACAAAGTTTCTCTCCCTCCATACTTTTCCACAAAGTTGCTCAGCAGCTCTTTTCTACCAGTCATGTGTTTTGAGCAACCGGAATCCAAATACCACACATGATTGGGCTGCAAAATGGAATTTAAACAGTTTTTGGTACCCATTTCCAAATGGGTCCTTTCGGGTTAGGAGGTTTGGACTTGACATTATGTTTTCTATAACCGGTGTTAAAATAATCATTTGAATAAAACCAACGGTTATAGTCAGATTTGCAGATAAAATCATCCACGCCACAAGAAGCACAACAAATTTGATCACGTGCCAAATTAATCAGTTGTCGCATTGAATAAACCTTGTAAGGAACTACAAGTTTTCTTCTATTGGCAACATCATAATTAATAACATTTGAAACAAAATTGTCTTTCTTGGAATTTAAAACATTTAAAACAGTGTGGGATGATTTGATCTGGGCCACATCCTGTGTGGATTCCTTTATTCTCCACTCAAGGCGCGTGTTGTTTCTCAAATTACGATCTGAAACACCAGACAAATAGGAGTCGTAAGCTTTTGAATTCTGAGCTTGAAAAGAATTAACATGCTTCTTTCTTTTGGTTTTTCTTTTCTTTTTCTGTAATGATTGTTTGATTTAGATTTAGAATAATAATCATTAGCAGAAATATTCTCAGCTGTTTTTGAAGATTCCCCTTTCAAGATAATCTTTTCAGGTTCCTTTTCTTTTATTAGAAAGTCGGTATGATCTGGAAGTTTGGCACTAAAGTCAAACTGAACGGCTGTTTCTTTCACTGCTTTTCCTTTCCCATCACAATGAATCTCGACATCACAATCAAACTGACTCTTCAATGGAGAAGGAAATATACCATAAGACGTCGGATAAAGAAAATTCTTTTGTTCTTCTCGAAATGCTTTATCTTCTTCTGTAGGGATATATATCTCAGGATCAAGTTGACTTTCCAAATCCCAAGATTCAAGATCATATTGGTCATCAACTATCATATTCCTATAGATAGTATTTCCCATAAAAGCTTTACATGAGGAAACATCTGAATCTGAAGAATGCTTTTCTTTTGAAACTTTTTCTTCAGATATTTCCTCAAGTTTTGTTTTCATTTCTTTTAAACTTTCTGAAAACACTGTGGTCATAACTTCCTTTTCGATCTCGAAAGCAAGCTTCTCGTCATTTCTGACTTCTTGAATAGTACTTTGATCTTGCTTTCGAGGTCTATGAGTTTTTGTTCAAGAACCATTGGTGGAAAATATCTTTTACCTTCAAAAATTGGTTTTTCAGTATTATCCTTTTGAGTATTTTCCGTTTCCTCCGGTTCTTTAACAATATAACTCTCAAAGTAATCATTTGGTAAGGTTGTTTCGTTATCTAATGCCTTTGCATTTTCTAGACCATACCAAAAAGGAAGTTGCATTTTAACAGTGGTTTTCCTTTTTATTTCTTCCTCAGCCTCATAGTCTTCACCATTCATTTTAGGCCATTTAATTTGATAGTTAGAATGTGATGCAAGCATAATCCATTCAAATTTATAAAGAGTGGGAGTTTTTATTAAGGCATTCCTCAGGTACTGTGGATTGTCATACCCGATACCCCACTTTGAATTGAAATACCTGAACTTACTTGGCTTATGCATGTGAATTGTTTGTTCAGATTGGCCTGCTTTGTACAGTTTATCTTCCAGACCTTTGACATTTTCACACAGCTCATCATTCCTATCTTTATAAGCATGTAAAAGACTTTCAAACTCACTATTCTTGGTTTTCGAACTCATTAATTTATCTGATAGTTCAGTTATTCTATCTTGAAAATACGCATGACCAATATCGAACTCAGTCTTTTTCTTTTCTAATTCTTTAATTTGACTGTCTTGTTCTATTAGTCTTTCCTTTTGAGTGGAAATTATTTCATCTGCTAGTTTCTGGTCATTTGTTAGTTCTTCTAACTTCTTTGTTAAATATGCTTGTTGACTAAAGAATTGATTATAGAGATTGGAATGTACCTCATTTGAAGTAGACTCTAACCCTTCATCATTGGTGTTTTTTGTCATGAAGCACATCTTGGTCTGAGCAGCTGTCTCAACATCTGCTTCATCATCAGTCTGATCAAGCCAGTATTCTTCTTCGACCAACAGTGCTATTCCCGATTCTTTCTGTTCAGCAAGCATCAACTTGTTCTTGTAATAACTGGAATCCCTTACTTTCGGCTTCCAACATTCTTTGGAGAAGTGACCAGTCTTCCCACAATTGTAGAACTTTGGTGCTTCATCCTTCTTCTCAAATACCTTCTTCTCTTCTGGCCTCTTATTCTCTTCTCTCTTATACTCAGCCCTCATGTCATCAAACTTCTTGTTCGATTCAACATGTGCTTTGTGCTCGAAGTTCTTAGAGCCAGATGCATACCTTTGACTGTTAGAACTGGGGCTTTTCCCAAACTGTCTTTGAAAAGATCTGGTAAGGAGTATCATAGCTTGCTTCATACTTTCAACATCGTCTATCCCATCTGTTTCATTTTGTTCCTCATCAGACTGATTACCCACATTCTTTGAGTATTTCTTGATGGTTTTGTTAGACATCAAAGCAAGTGGATCTAACTCTTCTACCTTTACCTCTCTTTTCTCTTCCTTCTTATCTTTCTTCTTTTTCTTAGCTCTCTTTTCATCAGCATCTTCCTCATCCTGCTTCAAGGTTTCATACATCTCTTGTTGAGGCAACTCAGCTAACTTAGCATTCTGTTTCATTCGGTGAGCATACTTCTTCCATTCCGGATGAAAAACACTCAGGAATTTCACATTTTGCTCAATTATTGACTTGTCTATACTGTACCTATTCAGCTCATTCAAAATAGTAGTGAAACGGTCATAAGCAGAATCAAGAGCCTCCCCTTCCTTTTGTTTAAAGTTTTCATATAAATTGATGGCGTTGGAGATTCTCATCTGGTTCTCCACTTCAGATCCTTGATACAGCTTTATCAACTCATCAAACATAGCCTTCCCAGAATAATTTTTTCTATCTACCTTTCAATAAATATCATTGGTCAAGGCTTGAATAACTAGGGACTTTGCCATTTTATCTCCATAATGCTTTTTCTTTTGTTCAGGATCATAATGTAATGGTATAATCTCAACCCATTCTAGAATTGGCTCACCATCAGTAATAATTCCTCTTCTCATTTGTTTCTCCATAAGACCATTCTCAAGTGAATTAACAATATATTCCCCGTTCTCTTGTCGCTCAACATAATCCATGAATCTGTCTTTCCATATCTTAAACTCTTTGGGAAAAAGAACAGGTGGTTTGTCCTTCGACCCAATAGTCAAGATGTCTCTCGTTGTCATATTTAGATTACTTGTTGATGATCGTTAAGTATTCCTTAGATTTGATTAGCAAAAATTAGTTTCACACGGTCTTGTCTCAACCCACTGCCTGTCTCAACCCACTTCTGTCGCAACACACATCTTGTCGCAACCAAATACTTGTCGCGACCAAAAACTTGCCTCAACTAACAAGTTGCGAAAGTAGCCAAAAACTTGTCGCAGCAAACAGGTTGCGATACAACTTCAAAAAGATTCTTATCGCAACAGAAGATTGCGATAAGTACTGTTCACAATAAGGTAGGTTGTGATAGTTGATACTTGTCGCAACAGATAGTTGCGATAAACTACTATTCACTTCGAAAAATTGCGATTATAACGGCTTGTCGCAACAGAGGGTTGCGATAGTATACTGTTCACTTCTTGTGAATTGCGATAGTTATGAATCCTCAAGAACACTGAAAGTTGCGAAAGTTATGAATATTCAAGAGTTGCGATAGTTTTGAATATTCATGTGTTGCGATAGTTTTGAATATCCAGATGATTCTTAAAAAATGATCGGATTGAGCTGAAAATTGGTACGCAGGTTCGCAACTAAATTTTGGACAACTTTAATTCTTCAAGTTTTGTCCAAAAACCACTAGAACAGTGATTTTCAATCCAAAACAGTAGGTTTTCTTCAAAAAATCCAAAAATCAAGTTTTGCACAAATTGAGACTATTCCTGGTGTAATTGCGGAATCAAAACACACAGGGATGATAATCAAACACTCCTAGACCAATTCTAATCCATTTGAAGCACTCAAATGGCTAGAATCAATAAGAAATTAATGAAAAATGAAGAACACTCAAAATTGCAAAAACTTCCAAAATTCTAATCTGATCTAAGTGATATACTATGCTCTGATACCAATTGTGATCCCAGAACAAGTAATCAATCCATATTTATCAATCAGATGGCCACAAATATATATTTCAATCAAGAACAATCAAGTACACAATATGAAGAATGTTGAGGGAGAATGTAGTGTGTGTGTACTTGTGTGTAGAGTAATTGATGACCTAAATCAAATCTAGGCTAAGCACACAATATATACTATGTAACTTTAGTAATTACAATAATGGTCCCTCTACATGGTACAACTATGAATATTAGGCACTAACAGTTTTCATCTCCAGAGAGGTTTGGAATCAACCAAATCCTCTATCGGTGTTTGAATCCTCTGTGTTTAAGATTTTTGGTGAAAAACATAGTGATTTCTTTAGATTTAGTGATTTAAGATCCAAAAATTTTGGAGATTCATCATCTAATGATTTTGTTTTGAATAGTTTGAAAAGGCGTGGATTCATGATGGCAACACAAGGAAGTGTATCACTATGGCAACTCGAGTTGTCTTATAGGCTTGACCTCCCCGGTTAGTTCTCACACGCTCCACATTTTACATTCAACTAAATGTTTTAAACAGATTATGATCCACACGTCCAACAACTATTACTTTTTATGTCAGTTTATCAATTTGTATGTGAACATGTTTTGACTGAAATTTCACCCAAAATGCAAAACATTTAAAAGGACCAGGAGAAAGAAACACGGAGTTTTGGAGTTGGGTTCCATTTGGTTTTCCTTCTTGGCTATCTTTTAAGGTGATTATACTCTTCTCTTTCTCTTATCTCATTCTTAAGTTGGGGTATGTTTATTGATTTGTTTCCTTATCTTTTTAAAGTTATGCAAAGTTGTTTATACTATACATGTTGGTTGTATCAGATAAGAAGTGGGGTGCAACAGGTTTTTGGATCTGATTGCATTTTGTATGGTTTACATCTATGAAAAGCTGTGAGATAGAAGTTGGATATGGCTTATGGCTACAGTTCCAAAATCCATTATGGAGGCTGCTGTTATTTATGATCATGTTGGTTATGGATGTTGTTTTATGTTTGGCCAAATTGCCTATAGCAACTCAAATGGTTTGCTTTAGATCATGTATGAAGAGATATGGCTTAAAATTGATTTTCCTGCCATTTTAAAAGTGATTATCCATGTTTGGCCTAAGTCGGGGCTTGTTCTTTTATCTTGGATTACTACTAGTATTTGCCACTTTTGGGCACTACTACAAATATGACTTTTATAAACGGTTGTTTTGAGATTTATACATGGTTCTCGAACCGCGTATATGGCCGGTGTTTGTAAAATTATCAGACTTTTATACACGGTTCCAAAACTGTGTATAAAACTCAACTTTTATACACGGTTTCAAAACCATTTATAAAAGGAATATTAACCGTGTATAAAAGTCACAATCTTACACGGTTTTTAGATGAAACCGTTTAAAAAGCCCTGCTAACCGTTTATAAAAGTGTCTATCTTACCCAGTTTTTAGATGAAAGCGTTTAAAAAAGGCTTGGTCACCTCGGCTCTCATAGCCACAATGCTGGGGATCTCACTTCTTTCCTTACGACTCAAAGCGTCTGCCACAACATTTGCCTTGCCCGGATGATATTCGATCTTACAGTCGTAGTCGGTTAATAACTCAATCCACCTCCTTTGGCGCATATTCAACTCTTTTTGGTCAAAGAGGTGACATAAACTTTTGTGGTCCGTGAAGATCTGCCACTTCGTCCCATACAAGTAATGTCGCCAAATCTTCAGAGCAAAAACCATAGCCGCCAACTCTAAATCATGAGTGGGGTAACGCACCTCGTGATCCTTTAACTCCCGGGAGGCATAAGCGATCACCTTCCCTCGTTGCATGAGTACGCAACCCAAGCCGAGCTTCGATGCGTCACTGAACACTACGAAATCATCAGAACCGTCCGGTAATGACAACACTGAAGCGCTGCTCAACATCTCTTTTAGCTTTTGAAAGGCTTCTTCTTGCTTCTCCAACCAGGCAAATTTGACATTCTTCTTAGTTAGGGAAGTTAATGGCGTGGCGATACGCGAAAAGTCCTTGATGAACTTCCGGTAGTACCCCGCCAGCCCGAGGAAACTTCGCACTTCTGACGGGTTCTTAGGCTGCTCCCAATCTCGGATAGCTTCGATCTTAGACGGGTCTACCATGATTCCCCTCTAAGACACCACGTGTCCGAGAAACTGCACTTCTCTTAGCCAAAACTCGCACTTAGAAAACTTCACATACAGCTTCTCTTGCTTAAGTAGCTCGAGAATTGTTCAAAGGTGGCTTTCGTGCTCCTCTTCCGATCTTGAAAATATCAGAATGTCTTCTATGAACACTATCACGAACTGGTCTAAATAAGGTTGGCACACCCTATTCATTAGGTCCATGAATGCTGCCGGGGCGTTGGTTAGTCCAAACAACATCACCAGAAATTCGTAGTGTCCATACCTGGTTCTGAAAGCGGTCTTCGGCACATCCTACTCTCTTACCTTGAGTTGGTGATAACCTGACCTCAAGTCTATCTTGGAGAAGTAATTGGCTCCTTGCAATTGATCGAACAGGTCGTCAATCCTCGGTATCGGGTACTTGTTCTTGATCGTGACCTTGTTGAGTTCACGGTAGTCTATGCACATTCGCATAGTACCGTCCTTCTTCTTCACGAAGAGCACAGGTGCTCCCCATGGAGACGTACTTGGTCGAACGAATCCCTTGTCTAACAACTCCTGCAGCTGAGTCATCATTTCCTTCATTTCGGACGGCGCCAACCTATAAGGTGCACGGGCAATTGGTGCCGCTCCAGGTGTAACACCCGGTTTCCAAATAGATAACAAATAACATACATTGCCTAACATCGTTACATAACAAAGATACATCATATATCAAATAAGGTCCTTTAGTCTTTACAACCAAAATATGGTATTTCGTTACAACTTTTCGCTAATTACATACACGATATTTAGTAATGAAACTATAACTACAAAACACATCTTAGTCTTCAAATCATAAGTCTTCACAAAAGCTATCCACTGATTATTTCTCTTACTTGCTCTTATCCGATCCACGCCCTGGAATACATATTTAAAACAAAATGAGGGTTAGACCTAGAGGTCTAGTGAGAAAATCCCTGTTAGTTTTGAAACCATTTACACAACCATCATATACATAACACAAATACAAATACCAGTTATGACTCATACATCATGTACCTTCCCGTCTCACTCTCTTGGCCATATTAATTGGTTGCAAGCCAACTAATAAATTAACACCGTTGTACGACAATTACAACCAACAACGTTGTACGAATATTACAGCCAACACACCGGTCCTAAGCCCGGCCAACGTATTCTCGTATAGTAGAATACTCATGTAAATACAATATCTCAATCCACACATATATGTATTCCAATTTAAAAACGTTTTAAAGTAAAACTCACTTGTTTGCTTATCAAAATGCTTTCAAGCCTTTCTCAAAAACAGTTCCGCTTTCACCCCAAATCCACAGTATCTGAAACAATTAAATACAAGTATCTCTTTACCTCCAAACTCTGAACGCACTTCTTACTACCTCCAAGCTAATCCGAACGAACACCTAAGGGTATTAGGTTAAAATCAGATTAAACGGTTCAAACCTACTGATCAATAAACACTTTCCGGATACCAACTGTCCGGACACCCTATCTACCCGGATACCCGCACTGTCCGAATATCCCTACTTTCCGGATACCCGAACTGTCCGGATACCGCACCCGGTAACTCAAGCTATCCGGAAGGACACCCATCCGGAAACTAGCATAACATTCTACCCGGGAACTAGCATTTCTATCCGGAAACTACTGTGACAACCAGAATTGCTGGTGTCCTGTAAAGCCCGTATCCCAATATGTATTTTCTTTTTATTAATTCTTTTCTCTTAAGTTTTATTTAACGTGGTTTTCGTTAACGGGGTTAGACGAATTGGAACTAATAGTTAATTATGTCAAATCGTTGGTTAGAGTGCGAGATGGAATTAGTTGAGGGATCAAATTGTTAAAGGGCCAAAACAATGTACATTTCGGCCCATGCACAACCCAAAACCGATTTCATGTTTCATTTTGAGGGTGTTGGTTTCGTGGCTTGGCAAGGAAGAAAAGAGGAAAGAAAGGGAGAAGGAAAAACCCTACGGCCCCTCCCTCCCCTTCTCTGGTGAGTTCGGCCGAGAGAGAGTAGCAACAAAAGAGAGAGTAGAGAGAAACAAGAAAAAGTGAGAGAGCTCCATTTTTCGTATTTGTAAACCTAGCTGCAGAAAACTTCTGTTTCCCGGAGATTGAACGGTCGGATCGTCGTGATTTTTGGTGAGCAGATTCACGACATCTTCTTCAACATTCTGGACGGTGGGATCGTGGTTTTGAGGTCCGGCGGTCATGGTTTCGTGGGGTTCTGCACAGCAGTAACCTTGTGGTGATTTCTCTCCATTCTTGCTCTATTATGGTTCCATACATCTTGATGTGCTTATTTCCAAGTGTATGATGGTTTTGTATGCCTTTAGTATAATCTAGAGAAGACTTTGTATTGCGCTAATATTGGTGGTAGTGGATTTGAAGCGGCTCTAGTAGTCCCGTGGTTTTTACTCTCGATTTTGAGGGGTTTTCCACGCTAAAATTTTGGGGTCTCATTGTGGTTGTTGATTGTATGTTTTGGGGTTGTTTTTACTTGCATTTAGAATACCCTATTTGTTTGCATCCTCAAAGGTTCATTCGGGTCTGTTTGGGTTAAGCTATGACTTAATGGATTTATAATCAATATTTGTCATTTCATGTGAATTACACAGTTTCTGCCACTGTTTTTGGCAAAGCCATAACTTTTTATAGGAACGTCGTATTGGGGTGAAATCAGTGCCAAAAGCTCCCATTCTGAGTCTAGTAAGTTTCATATGTTTTACGGAAAAACCAGTTCGGATCATAGCTAGTGTCAAATTGTTGTTTTGTACTGAAAGGTCCTGTTTTTTCACTGTTCTGCAAGTCGGTTTTGTAAAATCCATAGTAAATTGTATAAAAATCGTTAGAGCACGTGTGATATGTCCCTGGAACCCTAAGACATGGGACTTTGTGATTATTGAATAATATTTTTGGGTTTATCAGTTTATAAGGGGTTAAACAGGTCCCGAACAGACCTGTGTTTTTAGAGTAAAAGCTGGAATTTGTATCTTGTAATCTAGTAGTTGTGAATTTGGGCTAGGACTTCGTGGTGACGTTTGATATCACTTATTTAGGTGGAAAAAGGTGAGCTGGTGTTGGCCGGTTCGTGTTGCTGCTGAGGACATAAGCTTTGCTTTTGAGGTGAGTTCTCTCACTAAATAGGATGGGAATTATATTTGTGTTACTATAGCTCGAGTGTGATAGTTATGATTGTTAGCTGATAATTATTGTGTTATGGGGTATATATAATTGTGTATATATATTGAACTGTGATTGATGTACTTCTTGATGGTTGTTCCAATAAGTATATGTGTTTGTATAATGAGTTGCGATTATATCTTCTTGATGGTCGTTCCAAGAAGTATAAGGTTTATTGTTAATGGTGATATATTTTCTTGATGGTTGTTCCAAGAAGTATATGTGTTTGTATAATGAGTTGCGATTATATCTTCTTGATGGTCGTTCCAAGAATTATAAGGTTTATTGTTAATGGTGATATATTTTCTTGATGGTTGTTCCAAGAAGTATATGTGTTTGTATAATGAGTTGTGATTATATCTTCTTGATGGTCGTTCCAAGAAGTATAAGGTTTATTGTTAATGGTGATATATTTTCTTGATGGTTGTTCCAAGAAGTATATGTGTTTGTATAATGAGTTGTGATTATATCTTCTTGATGGTCGTTCCAAGAAGTATAGGGCTTATTATTAATTATGATATATTTTCTTGATGAATGTTCCAAGAAATATATGTGCTGGTTTATTTGGTATATATATATAAATTTGGGTGCAAGACGTGATTGCATGGCATGAGTTGGTTGCGATAACTAGTTGTTTAAGGGTGATGCTGATATAATTGCGATCCTATTTATGGTTTGAATTCACTAAGCCTTGTGCTTACCCTTTCCTATTTTAATGTGGTTTCAGGTGCTTGTGGCTCCAAGGCGTGACGGGTACACACTGGCGCGTGTGAAGAGTTTTCATAATCATGAGATTAGAGTTATTATTAAATAATTTATTTTCCGCTGTTTATTATTACTAAGATTATTTATTATTGAATTGCAAACGAAACGGTGTTGGATATTTAATAAGGTTTTATTTATTAAAATGCCTATTTTTAAAGTCAAAATTTATTGAAATTTTGGGGACGTTACAACTTGGTATCAGAGCACAGCTTGAGTGAATCAAACACATCTCGGTGTGTTTGATCTCAAGTTGCGGCTATGAAATTGTTCTCTTAAAATTTTTGGAAAATAAAAGAAAGGAAAACCCGTTTGAGAAACGGTGATCGAGGGCGCAGTGTGTACAGTCAGCCGGAGCCAAAGGGGAAAGGTACAGTACTTAGTGTATTTATCGCTTTCTAGATCATAGGGTATGCATGCTAGATTGCCTATGTTGTTTACATTGTACTGTATGATGATTGCTTGCTAGTAGGAATCAATGCTAGTTATAGTAGGTTGTTAAGTGAAGGCCCTATAGGTTGTATGCAGTAAGAATCATATAGCCTTAGAATATTTGATTTAGTTCTATTGCGCAGCTCTTGTTTGAGTCCAACCGTTCTAGGATAGAATCTTGTATTCGAATGTCTATTTGATTCACGCTGCATGCGACTGGGTATTCGCGAGGCAACTCGTTATGGCTAATAGGGATTCCGTGGTAGCAAGGGTAGTGGGATGAGATGAAATTCCTAGTGAGCTGGGAAGAGTGTTTATATATGAGTATGTATGCTAGATTGCTTGGTGCTTATTACAATGTACTGCATGTTTGTTGCTTGCTAATAGGAGTTTAAGCTAGCCTTGATAGGTTGCTAAGTGAATGCACTATAGGTTGTATGCGGTAGGAACCGAATAGCCTTAGGATGTCGGATTTAGTTCTATTGCGCAGCTCTTGTTTGAGTCCAACCGTTGTAGGATAGAATCTTATATTCGAATGTCTATCTGGTTTTACACTGTGTGCGACTGTGCATTCGCGAGGCGACTCGTCATGACTAGTGGGGATTTCGTCATAGCAAGGGTGGTGGAATTGGGTGGAATTCCTTGGGAGCTAGGAATAGTGTGTACATATGCTGGCGCGGGCATATGTGTATAGTTTTTCGGCAAGGAACTACTTGGACACATCGGATGGAACTCGAAACGAGTGATGATAGGTGTGGAAGGTAGTAGTAGAGCTCCTACTATCGGAAACACAGGATCAATGCTCGAGTCGGGGAAAGTCACGAGGAATCCAAGGAGTTGAGCGTGAGCATTGTTAGTGTGAGTTATTGGGTGCTAATAACTCGTTGTAATGTCTACCCAGAATAGTCATCACAAGGAGGAACAACTATAGTAAAACTGCCAGTGCAAGTGTGTACTTTAATTGCTTGATGTGATGATCGTTGGGGGTAGTGATGAAGGTTCTAATCTAGTAGTCATTGGAATAAAAGGACGATTCTAGTATTAATCTCTTGGAGTGACATTAAGGACGATATTTGTTTTAGGTAGACCATTTCGGGTCAAGATGGATGTTTGTGCTAGAATCATAGGCTTATTGAGCCGACATAGATTTGAGGATTATTTGACGTAATTTTCCAACTTGCCCTAAAAGGTTTAAATGTCCGGATGACGTTAGTGGACCGGAGAGATTTGGAGGAGTAGGAGTCGAGGCGTAGAATGCCGACTAAGTCATGCACAAAGTTTGATTTTGAAATAGATTGCATTAACAAATTCTTGTATTTCAAATCCTTTTATGGATGGTGTTTTGGACTGTTGGGAAATGTTCAGCACACACACAAGATTTTGAATTATGGTTTTGAAAGTGCATGAAATCGTTTTATCACGGTAGTTGCAAACTTTGTTTGAATTTGCTTTATTTTACTATTTCCCCACGGTTCTTGCGGGCAAGATGATATCCGTGTTTTATGGTGTTTTAAATGTTGGGCAAGTGACTATGGCTTGTGACTTTAACATTGGAACTCCTCCACATATGTTAGAGTTGAGGCGGAAAGTTACATTCCACGATGTCTGTATAAAGCTATTTGAGTGATTTGGTTAAAATAAGTTTTGTTTTACGGCATGTTGAGTCGTGTGGGTTTAATTTCACGAGGTGCATATCTTATTTGTTTATGTGACCATTTGGGGAAATCTTGGAAATCAATTTAAAGAACCCCACCTTTTGAGATTTTATGAGGTTTTAGTTGATATTTTCAAATGATGGAAACGGATTGGTTTTTATCTTTAAGTTTGAAACTTACACGAAACAGTTGTGTTATAACAAAAATATATTTGTAAACCGTTTCATCGTTTTGTATGACTAGCCGACGCGCGTAAGATTTGTTGGTGAACCCTGTGCCACGACATTTTATGTTGAAAAAGAGGAATTTTGGGGTCAAATGTCGTGGAACTGATTTTGAAATTTTGTGCACACTTTTGTCGCACTCGGTGTAAGGTCGAGCGGTTACTTTGAGTACATGTCATGAGTCAATCCATACTAGAACCGTGACGGTCCATTTTTTTAAAGAAATTATTCATTACGCTTTGTGTTTTGTAAGTAAACTGAACAGAAATGGAATGATTTTCAACATGATTTTTCTGTGTGAGATGAGCGTGTCCATTTTTGCGTAACTACCGACTTGGTAATAGTAGTTTTATTGCATACGGTCTTTTTGAAATGAAAAATCTTGACGTTGAAAATATTTTGTAAACGATTTTGTAAACCATTTGGGAAATGCGCTTTTAAGTGTTATGTGTCATTTTGAGAATTTTAAGCGTGCGAGTCCTTTTGGAAAAACTCTTTTGTTTAACCCGTGTTGAGTTTGGGACTAATGTTGATTTTAGAGTATTGTTTGCTTAAACTTTATTTAAACGCGTTTTTGACCGACTTATGGGTCTAGCAAGCGTGGAGCATTTTGCTCGGTTTTGACTTTGAGATAGTCATGGGTCAATTGCACGGTTTTAATGACTCGATGTGGAGTCTTATTGATGGGTTGTTTTGTTGCACAGTTTTGCATTTATTGCACGTTGAATATTTTCATGTTTGGGTGAGTAAGTCATTCCGAGATAGGCATGTTGTTGGTAGACTGTTTTGCATTAGATCCTTAGACACGTTAGTCAGTCGTTAGTAATGGACGGTTGGGTATCTCGGGGTGGGACCCCGGTATTCATGTGTTATGACCTTGACTTTCCAGTAGACACTAGGAGGATATAGTCTTGAGCACTTACCTGGGAGGTAGTTACGATGTGCTGGGCCTTGAGGCGTTACCTGGGAGGTAGACGTCAAGGTGTATCCTCGATACGGTGTAACCTGGCTTCGTAGAACGAGTGTGGAAAATACGTCGACGGTGGAAGGTTGGGTATTCCACGCGTGTTGGTATTGTAGGTCGAATAGTATCGGTTAAGGGAATGATGCCCTTTGTAATTAAGAGAATAAATGCGCAGTAACCTTTTTGAGGTAAGTGGTATATTTAGGTGTCGACTTTTGGGCTTGAGGCCAAACACCTTTAGTGTAATCGGAGAATTGTAGCCGATTTTAAGGTAATTATGGTGATAGTAGTAGTAACCCTGAAATGCTCACTTGTGATGAATGGTTATGGTGGAATGACTTTCGTGTGTGTTTATAAATTTACCGGTTTGATGATTCGTGTGAAATAAATTTTGGGAGCCTATAGAACTCGTGGAAGTAATCGGCAGTAATGGTAGGAATGATCGGATTCGAGTATCCTGTGGGGTATGTAGGGTATATTGGTGAGTACCTTTAGAATGGTTAGAGCTTGAAAGTTGAATCGGGATGTATGGAACATCTAAGGTTGGGAGGCAACCGAAGTCGTTTGGCTAGGAATGAATCCAGTTGTTGGAGTGTTCTTTCGGTCATAATTTCAGTGTCCTTGAAGAAGTTTTGGTAGTAAGAAAAGTATTCGAGAAATTCTAGACGGGGTGAGAAATTTAGATTCTAGTTGAGGAAAGTCCAGTGGAGGCACCAAAGGGGTTCGAGTGGAGGTGGGAACCCGGAGCGAAGATGCGCAAGAACTATTCCGAGTTATTCGCTAGCCTAGACTTCGAGGACGAAGTCTAATCCAAGTGGGGGAGAGTTATAAAGCCCGTATCCCAATATGTATTTTCTTTTTATTAATTCTTTTCTCTTAAGTTTTATTTAACGTGGTTTCCGTTAACGGGGTTAGACGAATTGGACCTAATAGTTAATTATGTCAAATCGTTGGTTAGAGTGCGAGATGGAATTAGTTGAGGGATCAAATTGTTAAAGGGCCAAAACAATGTACATTTCGGCCCATGCACAACCCAAAACCGATTTCATGTTTCATTTTGAGGGTGTTGGTTTTGTGGCTTGGCAAGGAAGAAAAGAGGAAAGAAAGGGAGAAGGAAAAACCCTACGGCCCCTCCCTCCCCTTCTCTGGTGAGTTCGGCCGAGAGAGAGTAGCAACAAAAGAGAGAGTAGAGAGAAACAAGAAAAAGTGAGAGAGCTCCATTTTTCGTATTTGTAAACCTAGCTGCAGAAAACTTCTGTTTCCAGGAGATTGAACGGTCGGATCGTCGTGATTTTTGGTGAGCAGCTTCACGACATCTTCTTCAACATTCTGAACGATGAGATCGTGGTTTTGAGGTCCGGAGGTCATGGTTTCGTGGGGTTCTGCACAGCAGTAACCTTGTAGTGATTTCTCTCCATTCTTGCTCTATTTTGGTTCCATACATCTTGATGGGCTTATTTCCAAGTGTATGATGGTTTTGTATGCCTTTAGTATAATCTAGAGAAGACTTTGTATTGCGCTAATATTGGTGGTAGTGGATTTGAAGCGACTCTAGTAGTCCCGTGGTTTTTACTATCGATTTTGAAGGGGTTTTCCACGCTAAAATTTTGGGGTCTCATTGTGGTTGTTGATTGTATGTTTTGGGGTTGTTTTTACTTGCATTTAGAATACCCTATTTGTTTGCATCCTCAAAGGTTCATTCGGGTCTGTTTGGGTTAAGCTATGACTTAATGTATTTATAATCAATATTTGTCATTTCATGTGAATTACAAAGTATCTGAAATCTCAAAAATGACCAAACAGCTCAAAGTTTCCGGACAACCCAAACTATCCGGACAGCACAGATAATCCGGACAGCATGACTTTTCGGACAACCTCAGTAATCCGGACAGCCAACTACCCGGACATCATATCAATCCGGATACTATCCGGTAACTCATTTCATCCGGAAAACTAGAGAAATTAGAACTTACCCGGATAAAGAACCCGTCCGGACACCTTTAGAATATTATCCGGACACCACCAACAAAACTACCCGGACACATTCATCTTGTCCGGGAACCTCTATCGGTTTGCCTATTTTAAACCCAGAATCCGACTGAAATTCATACCAGTTCGATTTTTCTGATTCTAATCCGACAAAAATTATCTACTGACCATTATAAACATAATTTGTAAAGGAACATACCTAAAATCACTTCCAATCACAACAAATGGAGCCCTAACCCTTCCTTTTCTTTCTTCTTCTTTTTCTCTCCAAACACACACATACACTTACTGAATTTTCTGTTGTAATGAAATATCTAGACACTAATCAGATATTATTAACCATAATTACTATTTTAACCTTACACTATTCCTTAATAACCAAAACACCCTTAACTTATAAATTTACCAAATTTTACCCTAAACATATTATTATAAAGTTAACTAGTTTTAACGGAAATAGGGTTTAACTAACGGACTTACCCGGGGTATTACACCAGGCATCAAATCAATTCTGAACTCGATCTGACGATACGGGGGTAGACTTGTCAAGTCATCCGGAAATACTTCCGGGTACTCATTTACTACTCGAACATCACTCACCCCACGCTTCTCTTTCTTGGCATCCAACACGTACGCCAAAAATCCATGACACCCCTTCTTCAGACACTTAGTAGCCCTGATCATAGAGATAAGGCTATTCTTTCTATCACGACGGTTCCCATATATCACTATGTGATCCCCATCAGGTGACTGAATCCTGATCAGCTTTTTGTTGCAAACGATATTCGCATCATTCGCGGCCAACCAGTCCATACCCAACACCACATCAAACTCCCCCATTGCCATGGGGTATAATTTCATAGGCACCAACCTCCCTTCTATATCTATGACACAACCCTCTACCACCTCCTTAACGTACACCCGACTATCATTGGCTGTTTCCACCTCTAGTGCTCGCTCCAAACGTCTAGGCCTCACCCCCAAACATTTCATAAAAGCATGTGATACGAAAGAGCGATTTGCTCCCGAATCAAATAACACCTTGGCACATAGAGAGTTCACTAGAAGTATCTGAAATCTCATAAACCATAGCTAAAAGTATCTGAAATCTAAAAAATGACCAAACAGCTCAAAGTTTCTGGACAACCCAAACTATCCGGACAGCACAGATAACCCGGACAGCATGACTTTCCGGACAACCTCAATAATCCGGACAGCCCAACTACCCGGACATCATATCAATTCGGATACTATCCGGTAACTCATTTCATCCGGAAAACTAGAGAAATTAGAACTTACCCAGATAAAGAACACGTCCGGACACCTTTAGAATATTATCCGGACACCACCAACAAAACTACCCGAACACATTCATCTTGTCCGGGAACCTCTGTCGGTTTGCCTATTTTAAACCCAGAATCCGACTGAAATTCATACCAGTTCGATTTTTCTGATTCTAATCCGACAAAAATTATCTACTGACCATTATAAACATAATTTGTAAAGGAACATACCTGAAATCACTTCCAATCACAACAAATGGAGCCCTAACCCTTCCTTTTCTTTCTTCTTCTTTTTCTCTCCAAACACACACATACACTTACTGAATTTTCTGCTGTAATGAAATATCTAGACACTAATCAGATATTATTAACCATATTTACTATTTTAACCTTACACTATTCCTTAATAACCAAAACACCCTTAACTTATAAATTTACCAAATTTTACCCTAAACATATTATTATAAAGTTAACTAGTTTTAACGGAAAGAGGGTTTAACTAACGGACTTACCCGGGGTATTACACCAGGCATCAAATCAATTCTGAACTCGATCTGACGATCCGGGGGTAGACTTGTCAAGTCATCCGGAAATACTTCCGGGTACTCATTTACTACTCGAACATCACTCACCCTACGCTTCTCTTTCTTGGCATCCAACACGTACGCCAAAAATCCATGACACCCCTTCTTCAGACACTTAGTAGCCCTGATCATAGAGATAAGGCTATTCTTTCTATCACGACGGTTCCCATATATCACTATGTGATCCCCATCAGGTGACTGAATCCTGATCAACTTTTTGTTGCAAACGATATTCGCATCATTCGCGGCCAACCAGTCCATACCCAACACCACATCAAACTCCCCCATTGCCATGGGGTATAATTTCATAGGCACCAACCTCCCTTCTATATCTATGACACAACCCTCTACCACCTCCTTAACGTACACCCGACTATCATTGGCAGTTTCCACCTCTAGTGCTCGCTCCAAACGTCTAGGCCTCACCCCCAAACATTTCATAAAAGCATGTGATACGAAAGAGCAATTTGCTCCCGAATCAAATAACACCTTGGCACATAGAGAGTTCACTAGAAGTATCTAAAATCTCAAAAACCATAGCTAAAAGTATCTGAAATCTCAAAAATGACCAAACAACTCAAAGTTTCCGGACAACCCAAACTATCCGGACAACACAGATAATCCGGACAGCATGACTTTCCGGACAACCTCAATAATCCTGACAGCCCAACTACCCGGACATCATATCAATCCGGATACTATCCGGTAACTCATTTCATCCGGAAAACTTGAGAAATTAGAACTTACCCGGATAAAGAACCCGTCCGGTCACCTTTAGAATATTATCCGGACACCACCAACAAAACTACCCGGACACATTCATCTTGTCCGGGAACGTCTGTCGGTTTGCCTATTTTAAACCCAGAATTCGACTGAAATTCATACCAGTTCGATTTTTCTGATTCTAATCCGACAGAAATTATCTACTGACCATTATAAACATAATTTGTAAAGGAACATACCTGAAATCACTTCCAATCACAACAAATGGAGCCCTAACCCTTCCTTTTCTTTCTTCTTCTTTTTCTCTCCAAACACACACATACACTTACTGAATTTTCTGCTGTAATGAAATATCTAGACACTAATCAGATATTATTAACCATATTTACTATTTTAACCTTACACTATTCCTTAATAACCAAAACACCCTTAACTTATAAATTTACCAAATTTTACCCTAAACATATTATTATAAAGTTAACTAATTTTAACGGAAAGAGGGTTTAACTAACGGACTTACCCGGGGTATTACACTAGGCATCAAATCAATTCTGAACTCGATCTGACGATCTGGCGGTAGACTTTTTAAGTCATCCGAAAATACTTCCGGGTACTCATTTACTACTCGAACATCACTCACCCTACGCTTCTCTTTCTTGGCATCCAACACGTACGCCAAAAATCCATGACACCCCTTCTTCAGACACTTAGTAGCCCTAATCATAGAGATTAGGCTATTCTTTCTATCACGAAGGTTCCCATATATCACTATGTGATCCCCATCAGGTGACTGAATCCTGATCAGCTTTTTGTTGCAAACGATATTCACATCATTCGCGGCCAACCAGTCCATACCCAACACCACATAAAACTCCCCCATTGCCATGGGGTATATTTTCATAGGCACCAACCTCCCTTCTATATCTATGACACAACCCTCTACCACCTCCTTAATGTACACCCGACTATCATTGGCAGTTTCCACCTCTAGTGCTCGCTCCAAACGTCTAGGCCTCACCCCCAAACATTTCATAAAAGCATGTGATACGAAAGAGCGATTTGCTCCCGAATCAAATAACACCTTGGCACATAGAGAGTTCACTAGAAACGTACCTCCCACAACATCCAGAACTTCCTCCGCCTCTTCCGCAGTCATGCGGAACGCACGTCCCTTCGGACGCACCGGTTCTGCTCCCTTATCACGGCCCTTTCCTCCCTGACGTCCTTCATACTGAGCCGTTCCACCCTTCTTCAATTGCGGACAGTCATACCGTACGTGGCCCTTAACTCCACACTGGTAACATGACCCTCCCTTGGGACATGCCTTTGACACATGACCGGGCAACCCACACCGGTAGCACGAATTGGAACCAGCCATACATTCCCCTCGGTGTGTCTTGTTACACTTACTGCATGGTTTGCCCGTTGAATCCTTGCTAGCACGAGTTTCTGATCGGAACACCTTCCCTTTCCTTGAGTCATTACCCAGCCCATCCCATTTACGTTTCTCACCACCCTTCTCAGTCGTCTGACGGTTCTTTTCTTTCTCAATCAACTCGGCCGTATTGATGGCCGCCTGAAAGGTGGTGGGATTTCTTGTCAGAACCAACTCCCAAATGCTACTTTTCAACCCATGGATGAATCGTTCCACCCGTCGTTCCTCTGTTGGTACATACAAATCTGCAAAACGAGACTTCTCGATAAACTTAGAAGTATATTCCCGCACCGTCATTCCTCCCTGATCCAGACCCAAAAACTGTTCTTCCAACCTTTTCACTGCCGCGAGTGGACAGAACTGAGCTTTAAACCTGTCTACAAATGCTTCCCACATCATCCCCTTAGCCATTGCTGAACCCTTTCCCCCAGTCTCAGCATCCCACCAGTAAACTGCATCAGATTTCAACATGGATAGGGCAAACATCACCCTATCCCCATCGCCACACTTGCAAGTATCAAATACCAGTTCCATCTCCTTCACCCATTTCATTGCCAAAACCGGGTCACACTCGCCTTTGAAAGTAGGGGGCTGGCATGAGGCAAAGACCTTGTAACTACACCCTTGAGCTGCTGACTCATTCACCACCAACGAGATTGATTTCGAGGGATTATCGGTACCAGTCCCTAGTGGGCTCGACAACTCCACACTTTCTTTGTTCTCACTCGCCTCATTGGTTTCTGAGGCTGGCTCATTCTGCTTAGTGAGGAGAGCTTGCAGGGTCTCTTGAATCTTACCCAATTCAGTAGCTAGGTTCTCTCGAGTGACGAATGCAGACCCACGGCCTCGACCACGTCCCCTTGTCGGATTCACCCTTCTTACAGAAGCTGAACTCTCCTGATGAGAGTTTTCTTGATGGACGGGGATCTCCACACTCCTCGCCCTTCTAGTTACACGAGTCATCCTTCGGGTCGGATGTCCCCCATCCCCGGCCACTTGAGTGGCGGCACGGCGGAGCGTTCTTCCCCGACCCCTCCCACGACCTCTACCCCTTCCCCTTCTGCGGGTAACAGTCGCCCTTGCAGGTTCCACCGGTCCATTCTCTAGGATCTCTTCATCCTGATTCCTTTGCACAACAGGTACTGACCTACTCCTCAAAGTTCTCCCAGCCATTTCGCTAATACTGAAAGAAAACAACAATTAATCCTTGGCTATACATGATACAACAAATTTGCTATATAAGGTAAGTTTAAGCACACACATGTACCTGTAAGTTCATAATTACACTGGCCAGGTGTAATCCCAAACTTACCTTACACGTTTGTCCTTGGCACCTTATTCTTAAGCGCGTTTATAGTGATCGTTCCTAGAGGCAATCCTACGTCTCGGCTGTGATCCTCATCTTACAGTTTAAGTTTAGGCCCGAATGGTCACCTAAATCCCTTAAACTAAGCCTATGATACCATTTGTAACATCCCAAAAACATAACATGCATTGAATCAAAATTGAGCATTCGAATTACATAACATAACTTGTCTTTAATCATCATTAAACTATACTAGACAAAATTGACAGTGGAAGTTTCTATTCCACAGCCGAGAGCTCTATCTATAGTCATTAGTAAAAACTTGGAGTCGCTCTAAGCTCCACAATCTTTCTTTCCACCTCTCCTAGTTCTTACTAGAAGAACCCGTAGTACGCTTACCTGAAAATGGTTTAGTTTTTGAAAAGCGAGGGTTAGACAAAAAGGCCTAGTGAATTCCCTCCGAAAACACATGTAAAACAGTATGAAAACATTTATAAAAGATTCATTGTAAACCTTAACATATCATCAAACATGGTGCTGCACTGTGTATTGGATCACATAAACATTCCGCGATCGGGGCCCCAGCAGACTCCCCTTTAGCCCTTTTTGGAGCCTCCACAGACTCCCCTCTACCGAATAGAAGGAAACGGATTCCAACCTACCGGTCTGTCATACATATCCAAGGGATCATTAGACCCCGAGGATCTCTCTCTGATCCCACAGTGCAGACCGACACCACATAGCATTCACATATAAATCGTAAACCACGTAATTTAGGATCTTTATAAACCATGCTTCACTTTTAATCATGCCAAACATTCTTACAGATAAAATAAGTATCTTCGTGAGGAACATGCATAATCAGTTTGTAAACATTTCATGCTCGTAAAGACCATAATCAGTTAAAAAACATTTAACATCGTACGTCGTAAAAAGGGTTAGGGAACTCACCTTGATAACGCTGAACGCACTCCTTAACTATCTCTAAGCTAATCCAATCGAACACCTAGGGGCATTAGATTCGAATCAGATTAAACGGTTCAATCCTATTGACCAGTGAACACTTTCCGTATACAGGGACTTTCCGGACGCTTAGAGCTTTCCAAACACACTATCCGGAGTCTAGCCCTTTCCGGATTCACTATCCGGAAAGATACACATCCGGTAACCTTACCTATCCAAAAAAAACACTCATCCGGAAACTCCCCTAAGAAACTTACCGGACACTCGTAACCATCCGGACACTACTGAAACCTCAAGAACTCTAGTGTCTGGGAACTACGGTTGTTTCAAGACAATTATCTAAAAATGATCATTAAACCCATTTTCTGCCATTATTTCAATTAGACAAACCTAAGGGTTCGTCCACTAAACCTAAACATCCACTTAATCCACTTTTGATCCGTTAAATCGGTACCTACTAGCCAAAACCCCAAAAACACTTAAAAAGGCATTTTGGTGAAGAACACAATGGAATCAATGGTTTCTCACTAAAATGCTTAGACCACGAAGAAAAGAAGCATTAAACAATTAGTAGCAATAAGATTTGAGGGGTTTACCTGGCTGATTCTTCTCTTCTATGATTTCTTTTCTCAAAACCTTCTTTTCTTCCTCTCCTTCCTTCTCTAGCCGCCAACACCACCAAGACAACCAAATACTGATTTCTAAATAATGGGTTGCCCTAGGGATTAGAGCCTTTAAATATCTTTCATAAATAACAAAATAGTCCCTTAAATTAACTTTCATTTCTAGCATAAAGGGCACTAAACTTACATAATAACGAAGGAAACCAGTTGTTACATGTGTAATTGTGAAAGGAGTCGTGGTCGTCCATGTGTCCTATATATAAATTTTAAAGTAGGTGTTATTATAATCAAAATAAAGTATTTTGTACAATATATAAATAAAATGAACGAATATTAAGAAACACGCACCTTGAGAGAGGAAGCATATTGTTCATGCATCACAAACTGGAAGATTTGTTTCGCTACATAGTAACCACACTCACAACCATCTTGTTGTCGATTACACTAAAGTGTAAAAAAAAGTAGTGATTAAACAAATTAAAGTACGAAATAAATTGTTGGGTATATAAATTATACCTTGTATAATCTCCATGTAACCGGAGTGTTGGATTGAGAAGACCCTATGTCATGATTGTATTTTGTAATGACCCTAAATGAAAAATAGAAATACTTTTGTGTTAATAGTCGATTAACTATATCAATAGTATACTAAAGTAATACATTACTTACATGTCAGTTACGTCGTTGATGTTGTATGTTTCGACTGTCTTTTCGCTTGTCGTTATTAAATCTAATACATAGACTAAACTACGTGTAGGCCTAAGGATCATTATTAGTGACCAATGGTGCCTAAAAATGTTCCAAATGGTAATGTCAATACAACTTAAAGTGTAAAATGTATATTATTAATATTATAGTAAGATATAAATATATATATATATATATATACATATAATAAATAAGTAACTAGCATGCCACGTGTCGATTTCTGGTGAGCCGACCTCAGTATTTTTCCGCCTAAATATGTATCTGGACGCAGTTTACATTATAAGTTCAATTAGCACACTCACATTCACTCCTCCTTAAATCTCTCATTAACTAATTTTTTTAATTTATACGTTAGATTTACTATCCTTATAATTAGGTATGTAGTTACTTTTAATCCCTTACTTTTTTATTTTTCATTTTAGACTCTTATCATATAAACATAAATATTGTATATGAACTAAAACGCATTAAAAATACATTTCTTTTTTTACAAATTACACCATTGTAATCGTCTCGTCAATACCTTCGAAATGAGCCCAATATTGAATATTTTTGAATTTAATCATATTATTAAATATTATGAACATGTACGAATTAATTTGTTTTATATCTCTTACATTATTCATTTTTATTTTACACCCTTATAATATTAAAAATACATAATCATAGTTTAACTAAAACATATTAATAAATGTATTTTTTACAAATTATATTATTATAATATTCTCGTCAATAATTTCAAAATAAGTTTATTATTGAATTTTTTTTAACTTAATAATATTGTGAAATATCATAAATACGTATCAAGATTTTTCAAGAATGACGTACCGAGATTTTTTTTTAAACTTGACATTTTACACTCTTATCTATATTTATCTATTATACTTCTTTTAAAATAATTCCAGTTACGGTTATTCTTGAATTTTTAAGAAGTACAAATTTCAATACATCATGTACGAGTTTAAAAGCTTTAAAGCCTCCAACGTTCAACATGATAATTAAAAATAAAATTATTTTTTATTTTACCATTATAATTAGTTATTTAATTTACTTTATATCCATTCTCCTTTCATTTTTCATTTTTCATCCTTATCATATCAACATACATAAACTAAAATACATTAAACAAATATGTTTTTAATTTTTTATAAATTATACCATTATAACCGTTCATCAAAATCTTCAAAATGAGCACAAATGTTATGGGTTTGAAGACCCCACTATCGAACAAATATTTTTCTTTTTTTGACCAATTAACCATATTGACCTTTAACTTTATACATTTAATATGTGATTTAAAAGCGAATAAATATGAACATAAAACAAACTTATTTTTTCGAATTCTCGATTTTAGATTCAATATACTTCGCGCTGCATCGCGCGCGGGTACATATCTAGTATATATATATATATATATATATATATCTTACCCGTGTGACTATTGTACCAAAAAAACTCCTTTTCTTTTTGGTGCATCATCATTGCCAAAATTGTGTTTGTAACCCCCAAGATCATCCCATTCAAGTTCATTTGAATTTATTGCTCCTGGTGCTATAAGCGCACAATTGTTCCTTGAATTTTGAGATACCATCATGTGTAACTCCCTGAAATCATTAAAATAAGATGACATTATTGGATATTGTAAATATACATACCTTAATTGATAAGACATATATAAATAACGACTTATACATTCGTCATTAATAACTTCAAGTCATCGTACTCGATCCCTATGTGCATATATGTAGGGCCAAGGACCCCTGCCTCGACCCGAATAGTAACCCCAGTCGTCGGCCAATCTTTGCTCCTTCATTGCGAGCGGTCAATCCTTCATTGATTTAGGCAACGACTAGGTCTTCTAAGCTATATTTTTATTTCTATGTGGCTCGCATGCAGTGACTACTCTCTTCGAATGTGCCTCATCATCTTTTTGTACCTACATTAATAATCCATTTGATTGATAATTCTATACTGCTAGGGAGAGGATGCATACATATACTTAAGGGTTGAGCGAATAGGTGAGGGTGAATAGTGCGTAGTCGTGGGTGGAGCTTGGGTGGAGGTCACAACCTTGTTTTAATAGGCCACGTCTTTCTTTTGTACGCAAGGCAGAATAGGCTCACTCGTTGGTGGGACAAACATCACCGTTTTATTGGTAGTGGCCTATTAAGGTCAAATGATAATGTTAGTAAACATGACGTATATTGGAAAATCTTACCTTAATTTAACATAAAAAGTAAAACTTATATGTATATACATGTCACAACACCATAGAACGTATCTCCCACTAGATGAAGCCCCCGATAACTTGACCTAGTTTTTTAAGTATCAGCATTAGGCATGGGCACCGGGAGGTCATACTCTTCACATCCATCCATAATCATGTCAACTTCATGAACCCCTTCTCCAATGGATAACCATGAAGAATGTCAACCAAAAAGGAAAGGCCAACCCCTTAGCAATTACTATTTTTTCCCCTACCACGCACCGAAAAATCAAATCGCAGTTTGTAGCTAACATCGTAGTTTAAAAAATGGATCCTTTAAAACTTCTAAAAATGTAAACACATATAGGTTACATCTCACCTGAATGGATTCAATTTGTGGATCCCAAACACTTCATCTAACATTGCTCTTGTTGACCCCTGGCTTCCTACACGGCTAGCATTGTTCCTCGATAATGGTTTTACTAAAAGCTCATGCAATTGTTGCTTCAAGTTAGATATTTGTTCCTTCAGATCCTTTATTTTCGCTTATTTCTTATTACGCCTTCTCTTTTTATTTCCAAGGCCTAGGCCCACACGCAGGCCCACGTTGTAACCGACACCCTTGGTGCGACCTGGGTGTTCGGGTCACAACACCGCTGCCAGAGGATTAATTGCCACTTCAGTCCCAATCTCCCTGAGAGAATCATTTATCTTTTTCTATTTTTCATGTTAAAAAACAAGCAATTCAAGCAAGTAATTAAGAATAATAAGTTGAAAAACAAACTTAAAATAAAGATATAATAACAACTTACTAGAACTTCTACTATAGGCGTCATCTTATCCGAGAAGAGAATTCACCGGCGTGATTTCACCAGTCTCGCAAATATAATGTCGCTCGTTCGCTTACTATAAACATTGTGTATCTCGGTCATTATATCTCGATCCTTATTGCTTGCCAATGAATCATGCTTCCCTAGATACCCACGTGATCCTAAGTGGTGGGGGTTATCATTCAGCTTTGCATGCTCCTTGTTTTTTTGGCTTAGTGCCTTGACATAATGAAAATAACAAAATTAGGAACATATAAATCTATATTAACACTAAAAACAATAAGGTTATTGCTATTACACCTCAAGTTCAAGCATCTATTTGATCTTAATGAATTCAGCCCACGTATCCGGTTTAACATACGATTATTTATTGTATGGTGTTTTGTTTTTTCTCATGTATGAATCTACGAGCATCGACTTAAAGCTCCTCCATGAGTTTGAAGCAATCGACATCATCTTTTTTTTTCCAATTCTTATCATTTAAATTCCACTTTTGGTGTTTGAATCATATTAAAGTCATTAAAGGGGTAAAAATATGCAATATCTTATATGATGACAATATGAGTAAAATATAATGTATTGTATACCTTAATCGTTGACCATAACCGAGCCTTCTCATCAGCGTCAATTTTGTGCCAATCAGGTTCGAGTATTGACATCTTCGTTCTCGCGTCCAATCCTACCCAATTAGCATATTTTGTTGAATAAGCACCGATTGACCGACCAATATCAGTACAAAATTGAATTGTACAATCTGTAGAGTTCTTTGTTTTGCTCAATGATGTCACCCTCAGGTTCAAGTCGACCTTTCCGTAGGTTTCGATGTGCTTGGTTCTTTGTTTCTTGAGATGTAGGAACAATAAGCAAGTTTATGGATAATAGGACTACTAAAAAATTATATTGGTTTTCCAAATATCTTGACAACAAACAGGTAACGTGCTAAAGTTTATTTCAATCGACATCCAAAGATACAGTGTAAATTCAAGTTTGACGGACTAATGGTGTTCGGAGTTGGAATCATAGCAACTCAAGGTAAGCAGCTAAAAGGTTTTGTTTGCTGATCCATTATACTTGTAGATGATTTTTGACAGATTTGCCCGACTGTGTCATTTTGACCATATGTTACTCGTCCGTGCTCGGATTTAAGTGATTCAAGATTCTATGGAATGCCAACACACACACACGCACAAGTACAATCTTCATGTTTTGAGTTTTTGTAAATTCGAGCATCATCTAAGCCGACAGATTTATGTTAGTATTATTTTTTAAAGAAATTTTGGTCGTGGGTAATCTGTCGGTAATAACAATCGTCGATAATCCATCGGTAATAACCATCGTCGAAGATCCGTCATTTAAGGTAAGCCATCATTGATAGTTGGTAAAAGGTTCTTCGGTGATCCGTCGCTGATATCCGTCGCTAGTCCATGGTAATACATTTTCCCACAACTTTTTCATCGACGGTTCACTAACGGATTACCACTTTACTGACGGACTCTTCCGTCGGCTTAACTCTTCTGTTTTGTAGTGAGCACCGGCATTTTTGTTTTCCCTAACTCCTCTCCATCTCCCAGCCGTTTTGTTTTCCTATGCTTTTAGTTTACTCCGTCTATCAGACAATGTCACAAAAATATAATCAATTTATGTTTTATATTTTACTTTATTTGGTTGTGTTTTGAGTTAAAGAATTTTCTTCATCATCCCACATCTCGACTCTGATGGATCGTGTACACAATGTCTTCTCTTGGAGGTTTGATTTCTGGAAACAAAACACAATTTATTGGATTTCAAGCAATCTCAACTATGATTTCTATATGTTAAGTATAGTGTTACTACAAGCCTCTTATCACCTACAAACGTCGTTTGACTACTAATTGTTGTATCTACAATGTTTCCTTCTCAACGAATATATGTTAATATGATATGCACTAATTATATTCGTGTAATGTGTTAGAATAATGATGATGTTTATACTTTATTGTATGAAAATTTCTTTAAAAAATTGCTACCTAAAATATATTGATTTTAGTGATCACGAAACTCTTACTTTTTCATTCATCTTTTATTTCAACGTTGATATTTGCATGTTTTTTCTATTTTGTTACTAAAAGTTTGTTTTCTGTTTCATGCCTCCTTTGTGATGTCTTTGTAAATCTTAGTGAAATTTTGAGACATACTTTCATCTATTACTTCTTTGAGTTTCAACAAATCACTCATGCATACTACTTCATTCTATTAATTTCAGTTTCGTATTTTGTTTTATATCATCATATTTCTCAAGTAATCAATGCTAGTGTTGGATTTCACGAAACAGTTTGAAAACTTACTCATCAAGATCTACGAAAGTCTTTAAAACTTGGGTTAGTGTTCAATTTCGTTTTACTCTTAGCGGCAACTGCATTAAAAAGGGTTTTGGTTATGGAAATGGTGAGATTTTATTTAAAAAACAAGTGTTATTTTCACATTATTATACTTTCCCAATTGGGATTAGCTGATTAGTTCAATATGCATAACATACATGTAGAAATAAATAATGTTCATGAATTTTATAAATAGTGACCCAATCAAATATCTTTGTACACTACCATTTATGGTTTTATTTTTTCTTTATAGTTACTAATTTCCATATTCTATAAGAACTGTAGAATCTCATCTTTTTGTATATATTTCTTTTATCATTCCCTTAACTTTGCATTCTTCATGTTCTAAAAAGGCCACACATTTGCTATTTCTACCAATATTTTTTTATGCTTATGTGAATTCAACCCACATGTAAAAGATTGTATTGAGAATTCTAGACTAAATTTTAAGCACATTTGACTATATTAGTTATTTTGAATATCACATGATCAAGAAACTTGAGATTTATCTACAAGCTAAACAAAACTACTATGATTTCTATGTGTTTTTCTTTGAATTAGTAGATCATTGTTCTTAACTTACGTTTTTATCTTCCTTTTAGGTGAGGAGTGTGTGTGAGTATTTTCAATATATAATATTTATACTTAAAAAAGCATTTAATGTTGTTTTGTAACTTCACTTTTATTTGTTTATATTCTGTCGATTATGTCCATGTGATAAGATGGTGAGATTTTCTTAAATGGTTTTCAATAAGCAAGCGCAATAGAAAATTTTGTAACTTCTCTTTTATGAGGTGTACCAAAACTAATCTTTTTTCGAAATGGGGATTTGATTAGTTTTTAGAAGTGGAGTACGAGAATGTGTGGTCTTATATTACTTTATTCTTATGCTCATGCCAATTTCCAATATAGAGATTTATAGCAAACAGACCCCATATGTGACACCCATATTTTTGGGGTAAGTATAAGTTTAAGATGGAAAAAAATAATCATTTTTGGTCGAAAAATGAACTGCTCACGCTCACGCCCACGCCCACGCCCACGCAACCATTTCCTCACCATTATTGACCATATTTTGGGGTTTTCTTAAAAACCCATTTGTAAGTTATCCCAACCATTTCTAAACTTTTATTCATGTCAAAAAGCTTCCTTTTAGTATCCTAGAACATCTCTCTTGGTGTATTTTACACATCCATGGATTTTGTCCAATTTAGGGTTTTTGGGAGATTTGGTGGCTTTTACCCTTTTTGCTAGTACTTGTTTCATCTTTTAGAATGTGTTATAAAAGTGTGTTCTAAGTACAAAAATGTTATTTTGGAACTTGAATCTTATGATTCAAGAACATTTGATTTTGTTCATCTTAGAAAGAGTTTTATGTAAATAATCACATTTTGGAAGAAAAAGTCACTAGTACTTGGGGAATGTAATGTTTTGAGGATCTTGGTGGATTGAGAGTTTACATTAATATTTGGTATCTTCTAGCTTGCTTGGTGGCATTGAAGAGTTTTCTTAGAAGGATTTTTGTTTGGAGATCTCAAATCCTCACCTTTGGGAAGCTAGAGCTTAATTGGTTTGGATCTAGGTTTAACTTAACCTAGTAAGGTGAGTTTAAGTTGATTTGTGAAAACGTTGTACATGCCAAAAATGTTCATTTTATGGTGTTTATGTGATTTACATGATTTTTATCAAATGTTGGAATATTTGAAGAGTTCTACTTAATTGGATATTTGAATTTATAATTCTCGGACAACACCCATATTTGGGATTTTCGGGTACTTTCATAAATAAATCATAAATACATGTGTTTTGATGGTTTATCTTATAAATGGAGGTCGTTTGATGAAAATGCACTTTTAGCGTGTGTTTGGATAAATGTGTTGTTGGTCCCGAAGGAGTTCTATAAGGGTGAAAGTTTGAAGAATGGGGGGGGGGGGGGCTTGAATACAAACACAAAATTTACTTTTCTAAATTGTTTATTGATAAATCAAAATACAATTTACAGTTTGTTGCAGAATAAGATTAAGTAAAACCTAACCTAAACAAACTTGAGAATCACTAAGTTTCTTGCACTACAAATAGAGAGAAAGGATAAGTAGAAATAAGAGTTTTTGTACTTGCACTAAGAAGTCAGGACCCTTCAAAATGAAGGATGTTGTTCCTATTTATACCCCATGCATTTAATGCATGGCAGGAGCACTTTACACGTGTCAGATCTTCATTGGGTGCATGCTTCTGACTTTTGTCAAAGACATGCTCTTGGTCGTATGGTGAACAAAGTAGGTCGCAGAGTGGTTGTACGATTATGGACAAAAGCAAGTTTCCTTTTGTGCAAGAGGATAAGACAAACAATATTCTGAAGCAGCAAGCTTCATGATCAGCGATTGCTGATGGTCTCTTTCATCAGTGAGGCCTGATGTAGTCAACTATCGTTGGAGCCTTGTTTTAAAATTGCACATCATGTCCTCAAAATCTGAAGTAGTTGGAAGTTTGGGGGCCAAAGTGGGAAAAGTGGAAATTTCTAGACTAAGTGGCAAAAACTGAATAATAAAATGGCGTAAAACCCCTAAAACCCATTTCATTTCTTCATTGTGGACGACTATAGCTTGGAGAAGAGGAGAAGAAGAGAGCAAAACCCATGTGGAGCTTGAGGAAGAAAGATTACATCAAGAACCTTGAAGACTTCATCCTCTAGGTATGGTTTCTTCTCCAATCTTCATCTTCTTGCTTGGTTTGGGGAGATTTGTCATTGGGACTCCTTTGAGTAACCCATTTTAAGTTTTAGGTTTATTTTCAATGGAAATGGGATGCTTGATGGGTTTCTTATTGGTTTACTATCTTATTTTGAGAATCATTCACCATTTCAATGGTAGAAAATGGGTTATGTCAAGAATATGGATTTTAGGTTGAAAATAATGAATCATTGGATTGATTTCATTGGAATTTATGTGTGTTTAGATATGCGTTTTTGATCCCTAAAGGTTTGATTAGCTAAAACTATCAATTTTGGAAGTTTTCAAACGATTTGGAGCATTGGGGGGGGGGGGTGGAGGGGTTGAGTATTCAAGTGCAGATCTGGGAGTCTCAAACAGAGACTTGCGCAGTTTCCCACGCAGGATGAAGTCGCGTGGGAAGTGGCTAAGTCCCCGTTTGGTGTGCTTCTTCAGTTTGCTTCATTTTTCATTCGGGCCTAGGATCGAGGCATTGCTTGGGGGTTGTCTCAGGGGTTTAGTAGAGATGATTTGGGGTATAATTAGAGGGTTTAACGCCACTTTATAACCTCCAATTCAGGTGCTCGGTTGGTTCAAAACTGATTTTTGGTGTGGGTGTTGAATAACCAAAACTTCAGGTGAGTTCACTTTTCACTCAAATGACTTGTTTTATGCAAGTTTCACTTACTGAATTTGGATTGAGTACATCCATATGATCTATACTTATGAGAAGGTTGGTCACACTTGTTATGGAAATGTTTATAATCATACACGCATGATTTCCTTGTTATCAATCCTTATTTGTCATGATGGTTGTGAGTCGGGTTGCACAATGGGAATAGTATACCTTGGCGTATTACTTACCCCATGGGAGTTGAGTTATATCCCCGTATGCTTGGAATCTGTTTCCTATATATGTGGGCAATGTTCTAAAAAACATGCCTTAGTCCCGCCATGGCCCAGCCTTGCCGCCACGTTATACCCCTTGGCGTCGAGATAAGGCGTGGAACTCGTTATGGCGCGCCATGGCACACCATGGAGCGTTATTACATGGCACGTTATGCCTCCATGGCCTGCCATGGCGCGTTATGGCGTTACAAACTTGTGCACTTTCGATTTTTCGAATCTATGCATTTCGAAATTCGATTTGAATTTTCTCATTAGTATAGATTAGAATTTAGAATTTCTTTTGTTTATCGTTTTATATGCATTTAATTGGTTAATAACTTAATCTTTATTGTTCAAGACACTAACATAAACACACACACATATATATTATATACATATTTGTCGCATTAAGCCACGCCTTGGAAAACGCCATGGCCTCGCCGTAACTCGTAAGGCTTGAGGCTTGACCTCGCCGCCACGCCATGCCTCACGCCATTTAGAACATTGTATGTAGGAATGGGGAGTCTTCTTGGGCCCCGAAGGCGAGAGGGGGGAGTCGGCTTGGGCCCCTATCGTGGCTACTACCGCAAGGTGGAAGTGGTCTATGAACATTGTGCAATTACCCTTGTGTGTTATCTGTTAAATGGGCCTATAGCGGACTTGGTTATTGCAAGGTTTATATTTTGTTTAAACTGCTTTTGTAGGGAATTCACTAGACCTTATGGTCTAACCCTCGCTTTTTTTCCAAATCTTAAAAACCATTTTCAGGTAAGAGCGTTGTAGGTGCTTCCTCTAAGGGGAAGGATAAGGCTTGAAGTCTAGAGGCGGATAGCTAGAGACCGTTACCCATGTTTATTTCTTGTTAGACATCTTGGTTGTATTCGTACGTGAATCGCTGCACTTTTGAGAATGTTGTTAAACTTTGAGATGGTTGGGACCCTTATGGGCTTTTTGTTATGAATTCAATTTATGGTAATTTTTGGGGTGTTACAAATGGTATTAGAGCCATAGTTTAAGGGATTTAGGTGACCGAATGGGCCTAAACTTAAACTGTGAGGAGAGGGACACAACCGAGATATAGGATGCCTATAAGAAATTCCATAGGAGGAATGCGTATGATAGGGTAGCAAGAACAGTCATTTAAGGTAAATTTGAAATTACATCTGGCCAATGTAATTGCGAATTTACTGGTACATGTAGGTGCTTAACTTGCCTGGTTATATGAAGCCATTGAATTAAGTGTTTACTTTTGTGTGATTGTTTCATGTTCGTCATGTCAGAAAGATCACTAAGAAGCAGATTGATGCCCGTTGAGAGGGCAATCCCGACCAATGAGGTCCTCGAGGATAGACCGATGAACCCTCCTAGGCTGGTGGCCATTCGAGGGAGGGGAAGGGGTCGTGGTAGGGGACGTGGGACAATACCCCAAAGGGCTACCACACAAGTGGGCGAGACCACGGGGGGACCACGAGAAAAAGAAGACCCATGTTGCTCGTCGAGCAAGAAGTGTAGAGATACCGGTTGAGCTAGAGGAATCTCAACAAGAGAGTTCCGCAACAGTTAGGAGGGGTCATGGAAATGCAAGGGGTCATGGTCGAGAGCGAAACCAAGCCTTTGTGACCCAAGATGCCTTTGCCACCGAAATGTGAAAACTTCAAGAAACTTTGCAACGCTGGATGACCCGTCAAGAAGGTTTGGTATCGGAAAGTAAAGAGAAAAGTAGAAGCAAAGCGGGTTCAGAAATATCTAGCCCACCCGTGACGGGGGTAGGTAGCCATTCTCAATCGACGACATTGGTAGTGAATGAGTCGGCTGCTAAAGGATGCAACCACAAGGCGTTCTCTTCTTGCAAGCCTCCTTCTTTTAAGGGGGAATGCGATCCGATATTGGCTATAAAGTGGATTCGAGAGATGGAACTTGTCTTTGACACGTGCAAGTGTGCCGAGGAAGAAAAGGTGGTGTTTGTATTGTCTATGTTGAAGTCGGATGTTATGTTTTGGTGGGATGCCGAGATGGGAGGAAAAGGATCGTCGGCAGCCCGACCTATGACATGGAAAATTTTTGTGGGTAAGTTCAAGGCTCAGTTTTCCCACTAGCGGCAATCAAAAAGTTGGAAGAGGGTTTTTTGAAGTTAGAGCAAGGAGAAATGACTGTGAGGGAGTACACCTTCAAGTTTTTGGAGAAGGCTCGTTTTGCGGAATTGTATGTGCCGACCAAGGAGCGCCGGGTAGAGTAGTACATATATGGGTTGAAGAGTAGCATTCGTGAATTGGTATCAACAAGGAACCCTACTACTTTCCAAGCGGCCATTAATGCGGCCGAACTGACTGAAAAAGAGAAACTACCAAGTGAGTGAGAGGGGTGGGGATAAGAGAAAGTGGGACGGACCTGGAAGCGATGCGAGGAAAGGAAAAGCCTTTAGGCCGGATCCACGTGTGAGTTGTGGGGTGGCTGATAAGTCGTGCGGAAAGTGTCGTCATGTCCATCGGGGGGAGTGCATGCCAGACCCGAGATCATGTTATCGGTGTGGGTTGCCAGGTCATATGTCGAGCGATTGCCCAAATGAGAAGTCATGTTTTCAGTGTGGATCGGCTGACTATATGAGGTATGATTGCCCACAATTGAAGAAAATAGGACCGATGCAATCCGAGAGTCGTCAAGTAAGCAAGGGGAATGAGAAAGGGTCGGAGCAGGCATGCACGAAGGGGTGTGCATTTCACATGACTGCGGTTGAGGCGGGAGAGACTCCGGATGTCGTGACAGGTACCTTTTTGGTGAACTCTATTTGTGACACAATGTTATTTGATTCGGAGCAAATTGCTCCTTTGTATCTCCTAATTTTGTGAAGTGTTTGAAGGTGAAACCCAAGCGTTTATAACATGCTTTAGAGGTAGAGACCGCCGATGATAACCAGGTGTTTGAGGAAGGGATGCCAGAGTTATTTAGCCTATGTAGTGAATGTTAAAAAGGAGAAGCGTGGGGTAGAGGAGATATCGGTAGTGGGAGAGTACCCGGAGGTGTTTCCGGATGATTTGACTAGCCACCTCCGGATCGTTAAATTGAGTTTCGGATCGACTTGGCGCCTGGAGTCACTCCAATAGCTCGCGCATCTTATCGATTGGCACCGTCAGAAATGAAGGAGATTATGACACAACTCCAAGAGTTGTTGGAGAAAGGATTTGTAAGGCTAAGTACCTCGTCGTGGGGAGCACCGGTACTCTTCGTGAAGAAGAAGGACGGGACTATGTGATTGTGCATAGATTACCGTGAGCTCAATAAGGTTACCGTTAAGAACAAGTATTCGCTTCCCATGATTTGTTTGATCAGTTGCAAGGGGCCGGTTACTTCTCAAAGATAGATTTAAGATTGAGATATCATCAACTCAAGGTAAGAGAAGAAAACATACCAAAGACGGCTTTTCGGCCTCGGTACGGACATTATGAGTTCTTGGTAATTCCATTTGGATTGACGAACGCCCCTGCCGCCTTTACGGATTTGATGAATAGGGTGTGTCAACCCTACTTGGATAAGTTTGTGATCGTCTTCATAGATGATATCCTGATTTACTCGAAGTCGGAGAATGAGCACGAAGAACATCTTAGGGTCGTGATGGAATTATTGAAGCGAGAGAAGCTTTATGAAAATTTCTCGAAATGTTAATTTTGGATTCGGGAGGTCCAGTTTTTAGGACACGTGGTCTCCCAAAGTGGAATCAAGGTTGACCCAGCGAAGGTAGAGGCTATTAGAAACCGGGAACCGCCTAGAACGCCATCGGAGGTTCGGAGTTTTCTTAGTTTAGCGGGGTATTATCGAAAGTTTGTCAAGGACTTTTCTCGGATTGCTACCCCATTGACCTCCTTGACTAAAAAGAACATCAAGTTCTGTTGTTCCCAAATACAAGTAACAATAACGAAATTGATGCAATATATTGAATGATTGAGAGTTTACAATATAGGATTGAAGAACAATCTCTTACAAATGAAGCTCTCTCTCTATACGTATGAATGTAAAATGAGACTAGGAGGCTTAACCTAAAATCTCTCTAAGACAAGACTTTATAACCAATACAATAATTGGTTATTTACAATTTTAGCCCTTGACACTCAACAAATACAAATAAGTCCTTGACACTATTTCTTTATAAAACATTCATATAAATTAGGGGCTAATTAAAGCTAACAAGTTCAATTGGTCGAAAAGTCAAGAGAAAGCCTTTCAGAAGTTGAAAGAAATGTTGAGCAGCGCTCCAATTCTAACCTTGTCGGTTGGTACCGATGATTTTGTGGTGTACAACGACACATCTAAGTTGGGATTGGGGTGTGTTTTTGCAACGTGGGAAGGTGATTGCCTATGCATCTCGTCAATTGAAAGATCATGAGAGGACATACCCCACTCACGACGTGGAGTTGGCGGCCGTTGTCTTTGCTTTAAAGATTGGAGACATTATATGTATGGGACGAAGTGTCAAATCTTCACAGACCACAAAAGTCATTGTCACCTCTATGATCAAAAGGAGTTAAACATGCTGAAGGTGGATGGAATTGTTGACGGATTATGACTGGAAGATCGAGTATCATCCCGGAAAGGCCAACGTGGTGGCTGACGCCCTAAGCCATAAGGAAAGGGGTGAAGCCTTGAAAATCTTAGCCTTGAGGGCCGAAGTGACATTCAATATGTTGGGGGAAATAAAGAAGTGGCAAGTGGAAGCGTTAGCAGCCGAGAACCTCAAGGAAGAACGAATGGTTGGGAATGCAACCTCTTTGGTGGAGGATTGTCGTGGGTTGAAATGTTTCAATGGTAGAATCTGGGTTCCGAAGCTCGAAGATGTTCGAAAAGTGATATTGGAAGAGGCTCACAAGTCGAAACATTCCATCCATCCGGGAACCGACAAGATGTTTGGGGATTTACGACAATGTTATTGGTGGTCGGGTATGAAGAAAGATATAACATACTTCGTTGAGAGGTGTATAACGTGTCTACGAGTGAAGATGGAGCACCAACGACCATATGGTAAGCTCCAACCATTGGACATTCCGGTTTGGAAGTGGGATCAGATCACGATGGACTTTGTGACGAAGTTGCCCAGGACGCCGAAGGGTTTTGACGCTATATGGGTGATAGTAGATCGACTATCTAATTCAGCACACTTCTTGCCCATAGAGGAATCTTACTCGATGGAGAGATTAGCAAAGTTGTACATTGAAGAAATAGTGACCCGTCATGGTGTACCGTCATCAATAGTTTCAGATAGCGACAGTCAATTCACATAGACATTTTGGATGAGCTTTCAGCGAGAAATGGGATCCCAAATCAAGATGAGTACCGCTTACCATCCTCAGACCGATGGTCAAAGCGAGCGGACTATCTAGACTTTGGAAGACATGTTGAGGGCTTGCGCGAGACTTTCAGGGTTTATGGGAGAACCACCTACCGTTGATTGAATTTGCATATAACAATAGTTATCATGCAAGCATTAAAGTTGCACCTTATGAGGTACTCTACGGTAGGAAGTGTCGAATGCCTCTATGTTGGAACGAGGTTGGAGAGAAGCAACTGGCAGGACCCGAGATAGTACAGTTGACCGCGGACATGATTGTCCAAGTGAGGGAAAGGTTGAAGATCGTACGTGACCGACAGAAGATCTATGCAGACAAAAGATGTAAAAATATCAAATTTCAAGTCGGGGACAAGGTAATGCTAGAAATATCCCTTTGGAAAGGAGTGGTATGTTTCGGGAAGAGAGGGAAGTTGAGTCCATGCTATCTCAGACCATATGAGTTTATTGAATGTGTAGGGGAAGTAGCGTACAAGTTGGAATTACCCGAAAAGTTGCATGGAATCCGCAACACCTTCCATGTTTCGAACTTGAGGAAGTGCTTAGCGGAGATTGACATGGCTATACCATTGCATGAAGTGCAAGTAGACGAGAAGTTGAACTTTGTCAAGGAACTCTAGACGATTACCGATCGCAAGGTCAAGAAGTTGAGGAACAAACAAATCAACCTTGTGAAAGTGCATTGGCGGTTTCACTAAGGACAAGAAGCGACATGGGAACCCGAATCCAAGATGATGACTAAATACCCGCATCTTTTCAGCGACGGAATTCCGAAGACAGAATTCTATTAAGGGGGAGTTGTTGTTATACCTCATGTCTTCAAAATCTGAAGTAGTTGGAAGTTTGGGGGCCAAAGTGGGAAAAGTGGAAATTCCTGGACTAAGTGGCAAAAACTGAAGAATAAAATGGGATAAAACCCCTAAACCACTCTTTATTTCTTCGTTGTGGACGACTATAGCTTGAAGAAGAGGAGAAGAAGAGAGCAAAACCCTTGTGGAGGGTGAGGAAGAAGGATTGCATCAAGAACCTTGAAGACTCCATCTTCTAGGTATGGTTTCTTCTCCAATCTTCATCTTCTTGCTTGGTTTGGGGAGATTTGTGAATGGGACTCATTTGAGTAACCTATTGTTAAGTTTTAAGTTTATTTTCAATGGAAATGGGATGCTTGATGGGTTTCTTATTGGTTTACTATCTTATTTTGAGAATCATTCACCATTTCAATGGTAGAAAATGGGTTATGTCAAGAATATGGATTTTGGGTTGAAAAGGATGAATCATTGGATTGATTTCATTGGGATTTATGGGTTTTAGATATGGGTTTTTGATTCCTAAAGGTTTGACTAGCTAAAACTATCGATTTTGGAAGTTTTCAAACGATTTGGAGCATTTTGGGGGGTTTTGGAGTGAATTTTTTGGTAGAGTACTCAAGTGCAGGCCTGGGAGTCTCAAACAGAGACTTGCGCGGTTTCCCACGTGGGATGAAGTTGCGTAACTCCCTGTTTGGTGTGTTGCTTCGGTTTGCTTCGTTTTTCGTTCGGGCCTAGGATCGAGGCATTGCTTGGGGGTTGTCTTAGGGGTTTAGTAGAGATGATTTGGGGTATAATTATAGGGTCTAACACTACTTATAACCTCCAATTCAAATGCTCGGTTGGTTCAAAAGTGAGTTTCGGTGTGGGTGTTGAATAACCAAAATTTCAGGTGAGTTCCCTTAACCCTTTTCACTCAAATGAATTATTTTATGCAAGTTTCACTTACTGAACTTGGCTTGAGCACGTCCATGTGATTTATACTTATGAGAAGGTTGGTCACACACGTTATGGAAATGTTTATAACCATACATGCATGATTTTCTTGTTATCAATCCTTATTTGCCATGATGCTTGTGAGTTGGGTTGCACAATGGGAATAGTGTACCTTGGGGTATTACTTACCGTTGGGAGTTGAATTATATCCTCGTATTCTTGGAATATGTTTCTTATATATGTGGGAATGGGGAGTCTGCTTGGCAGGGCCCCGAAGGCGAGAGGGTGGAGTCGGCTTGGGTCCCGATCGTAGTTGTTACCACAAGGTAGAAGTGGTTTATGAACATTGTGCAATTACCCTTGTGTGTTGTTGATCTGTTAAATGGGATTTATGGCGGACTTGGTTATTGCAAGGTTTATATATTGTATAAACTGCTTTGGTAGGGAATTCACTAGACCTTATGGTCCAACCCTCGCTTTGTTTTCCAAATCTTGAAAACCATTTTCAGGTAAGAGCGTTGTAGGTGTTTCCTCCAAGGGGAAGGAGAAGGCTTGAAGTCTAGAGATGGATAGCTAGAGACCATTACCCATGTTTATTTCTTGTTAGACATCTCGGTTGTATTCGTATGTGAACCATTGCACTTTTGAGAATGTTGTTAACTTTGAGATGGTTGGGACCCTTATGGGCTTTTTGTTATGAATTCGATTTATGGTAATTTTTGGGGTGTTACACGTTGTAGACTTGTCTTGGTTTCACTGAATGCTGCTTCAGATCATAAGTAGATTTGTCCTTGCTCATCAGCTTAGTCTTTCGATGTCAGCGATGAACTCTTTAGTCGCGAAGCTTGTCTTCGAATATTACATTAACACTTTTACATATGAAGCTATCAGCGATACTGAACAAACTCAACATATTATCGCTGGTGGCAAAACACTAATACATATAGATGTTAAATGCAATTTTCTCTAAGTATTCTAAGGGTCGTCGTCAAATCCCTGAGAGAGTTTGGATCAACATGCGTACATTGTGTTATGGGACGTTTTGAAAGTGTAAATGGCGTGAGTCTCTTTGGAAAATGGCTTGCCCCAATCAAAAATTGTGTTTTGTGTTATTCATGTATTTGAAGCATAAGTTTGCATAAACGTGGGTTGTTTACAAATGATTTCATTTTATGACTTTTAACAACTGGTCTTTTGATTAGTTGAGCCTATGGCTCAGTTTTGACTTTGTTGGGTCTTGGGGACAATTGTCCGATTTTGATAACTTAATGTAGAGCATTTGGTTATGATTTGCATTTATTGCATCTTATTTGAGAATTACATGTTTTGAATGTGCTAGCTCATTTGTTTGGAGTAATGTAATGTTTTTTACTGTAATGCAATGAATCCATAGGCACTTGAGTCTTTACGTTCAATGATGGGACGCTAGTCTTATGGTAAGTAAGATGTAGAACCGTATGGTCGGGCATTGTCCCATGAGCAGTAAAGTGTAATTCCAATGTGCTTTTATGTTTTCTTGGATTTGGGTATTGAGTATCATTCGTGTTTTCAACGACATTTTATATATTACATGATTTATGAGTTGAGTATTACGCCCCATCCGTGTTTTGGAGGTTTTCGGATATAAAGTTTTATCCACGTTTTCATTAACTGAGAAATAAACCATTAATCACATTTTCGGTGAGTTTTTGGGTTTGAGTTTACATCTTGAGGAAATGTTTTATATTGGCGTTGTTATTTACTCAAAAACGTGTTATTGGAAAACGAGTATGTTTCCATGTTTAAAGTAAATCATTTTGGAAACCATGATTTAAATTTCATTCCCTCCGTTTATCGATTTATATGTTTATGATTGAAAAACTCTTGAACTCATCAGGCGTTAGCCTAACCTTTTTATTTGTTGGCATGTGCATCAGGTTCTGTTGGGGAATGGTTTTAGCGACATCGTGAAGTAATGAATGTTAGCTAGATGCATGAGAAGAGAGTAGCTATTGGGTTAAGTCATCCGCACTTTGAGATTTGCAACTCGTTTGGGTTTTAGTAACACCCGACCTTATTTAGTCTTTGTATTAGACTTGGTTATTATTTGTTGAGGGTTAACCTAGGATACAGTTTGAGATATTTCGAGGATAGGTTTGTATAAAGGAAATTTTATCCTTTATTTGTCGTATTATGGAATTTTTTTTATTTAGTTGCTCTTTCCAAATTTGAGGGTGTTACACCATAACCCTGGAGCCACACTTGCAGAGTACAATCAATAAGAAGAAGCCTCCAATCATTAGCCAAAATATTTTTCTTGAAGGAATGGGGTACAGAACACTGTACATGCGAGCGGTCAAACTCTCTCTGTCATGAAAGGTTTTCCCTTAGAGTCTTAATGTTCATAACTATCGTTACTAAGCTTTTGACCAAACAAATGGTCAAAAAGAAGTTGAATACTGCAGTCAAATTGAGATAAATGAAAGTTGAAACTGAGGTTTCATGACGACAAACTTAGGGCCAAACAGTTGTTGACACTTGATCACATTCTAAGCAATTATGAGTAGTAACCAACTCCCATCAAGGAAAATCAAAAACTTAAATGTAGACATATTGGTTTGATCAAAGATCAAAAACCAACATGTCATGGGTAATTAGTAACAAAATCCAAATAACTAATGTGCAACAAAATCTGCAGTTCTTTAGCAAGAATAAACAACCAACTGAAACAAAGTGGTTCAATATATAAAGTTTCTAGTAGCTAAACACAACATGTCATATCAATGAAACAACAACAACTCAATTTTATATTACTGAATGGTCCCAAACTTGATCTATCCCAAGCTACACAAGGAGGCATGAAGCAGATATAAATTTGCTAATGAAAATCCCGTGAACAACCCTAAAGTTTTTTCAGTGAAAAGAATAAGAAGCTCTAAGAGCTGATGTCAAGAAATTTCAGAAAGTAAGACAACATAATGCCAAAGGAGGTGGTCTCTTCTAATGTGAATTGATGAAACAAACACTGTACATATCAATGGGAAGACCCACAACGCTACCCGTGGTCCATGGCGACACGACCACCATCCACATCAATGACAGTCCGACAAAGAGTAAGAGCGCCATTTGTACATCCCGTGGGCTAGCAACCATCACAACACGAGTGTCGAAAGCAAGTGATAGAGCCTAAACAACATCACCAACAACAAAGGGATGTGACCTAGTCGACTTACGTGTCGTGGAAGATGGATCAATAGCAACAACCATTCCGACAGGCCAGTTGCAGCAACCTTGGAGGAAACTGTGGTCGAGGCGCATGAGACAACTGAAAGGGTTTCATGACTTTTGGGTTTTTAAACCCCTATAACTTTGATACGGACCATACGGTTTCCCGTAAAAGAATGGGCCCAATTTCAATTTAATTGCCGTAAAACTTTTGTTTTTAACTAAATACCACTGTTTTGTTTTATCCAATTTGCATCCAATTATGCATTTAGTTAATTTATTTTGCACCATAGAGTGTTTAGAATTGTACCTTTCAGATTTAGCGAGGATTCTGATGGAGCACTTAGAAACCAAAGAAGGATTCTGATGGAGCACTTAGAATTGTACCTTTCAGATTTAGCGAGGATTCTGATGTGCGCCTCCACCAGGTGCTAACCCAAAAACGTAGATCTAAATATGTGTATTACATAAAAGAAAATGTTTTTTTCTGTATTTTATCTGATAGCTGATCTAAATAATGAATTCACTTAAAACTAATTCGATCCTATCACCATATTTATAGTTAGCCCATAATTCAAATAAGGTTTTAGTAATTATTTGAAATCTTTACTTATAATTTTAAAACATTAACATAATTATAAATCTACATTTACGAATTACACATTGTAATTATCATAATTACATTTGACATATATTTCATAATTCTTCTTCACGAATAAGTATTTAAATGTCAGTCATGACTTTAACTCAGGATTCTCATAAAATGGAGGCACACATATTCTTTGTGCGTGACCCTATATGTTTACAAAAAATCAACAATATTTCTGTCTGACACGTGTCGTTTCGTGTCGTGAGAATTAATACTTAAAATTTGGCAACTCTATACCTGTGGCCTTGCTAGGGTGTAAACCTGTACTTCAAACCAAAGCAAGGGCTAAAAACGTGCATATGGATTATCTAGGGCATAAACTCTACGGGAATTTTCTACTGCAAATCATCCAAACAAAACTTTCTACCAATAAATCAACTTCTTTGGAGATGTCAATTTTACGAGGAACTTGAACGGTGATAAACTGATGATGATGACAACGATTTAACAAGGAACTGACTGCAATGAGTTTAGGGGATGGGAGATCGAGGTTGTTTCACGTTGTAGGTTGAAATTCCTGTGATCGACGACAAAATGCAAAGGGGGATGTGAGATGGAAGTTGTTTCAATGGAGATAGGAGATCAACAAATCAAATATAAAGCCTGGACAAAGACCCCTGTGGTTTATGGTGTACGTCGACCGAGGATTTTCTGTCAAAAAAAGGGGAAATTTCAAAGGGGACTAGGGAATACTATATAAAAATAATATTAATATATAATAAATATAATATTTTTTAAGAGAAATGAATAAAATAAATATAAAGATCATAATATCTTTCCAAGTTAATATCAGGGACCATTTTAAAAACAAAACATAAATCACAAGAATAATTTATATACTTAATAAAAGTTAGGTACCATTTTGCGAGATTTACTAAACATGAGGAACCAAAACTGAAGTTTTCTTTTAATGAAAACAAAAAAGAAAATTCACCATCGTGCCCGTCAAAAGTGTGCCATTTCTTCCTGTAAATCGTATCTTGCTTCTCTCTCTGGATCTGTTGATATCACCGACCTAGATCTGATTAACAATGGCGGCAGCACCAGATTTGTTGTTTGGTCTCAGAAATAACTTTTACTTGGGAGCATATCAAGCTGCCATAAACAGCGCTGATGTCCAAAACCTCTCCGAAGAGGATGCAATCGAAAGAGATTGCCTCATTTACAGATCCTACATTGCACTCGGCAGCTATCAAGTAAATTATTATTGCTCATTTCTTTTCTTTTCTTTTTGTCAATTGTCAATTGTGATTTTTGATTCGATCTGTAATTTTTCATCTTCAACAGCTTGTGGTTAATGAGGTTGATTCATCTGCGGCAACGCCTCTCCAAGCCGTGAAATTGCTCGCTTTGTATCTTTTAAGCACCGACAATAAGGTGAGGTTTTCTTTGTTCGATCTCGTTAGTCATTTCAAATCTACAAATATGTAGGTAGCGTATTGATTTTGATGATTTTGATAAAGATTCAGTTCCAGCAGTGTGTTTAGTGGAATTTGTTATAGGGTTCAATGTTTCTATCAATTCTAAATGTAATGTTTGAAGCACCAGTGTTGATTATGTAATTGGATGTGCCTAAACCTCAAAAACTGTTTATGTGTAGTAGAATTTGTTATAGGGTTCAATGTGCCTATCAATTGTTTATATAAAACTCTAAAGCATTTATATGGATTATGTAATTGAGTGCTAGTCCTTACACCTTAAAAACTGTTCCTTTTTCTTGTAATGAGGAGACTAACTTTATAAGATGTTCTTGATTTGCTAGTACCAATTGGTATTCACACTATATGATTTGCTCTTGTTGATGTTTTTCTTACATATGAATTGTTCTTTAGTGATTTAGGTAGACGAAGTTATGGTGTTACGATTTTAGTCTAGGAGTTAGAACCCTTGTTCATAACCAGCAATGGAGAAACAAAGAGAGTTGAGGGATGTAAAGCCTTGGTTTGGCAATCAAGTATTAAGTTAATGCAAAAGAATATGAACATGTGTGAAGTTAGTGTACACCTATTTTTTTGTTCTTTTGATGATTGGATGGTCAAGATGTGTAATCATTTTCACACATGGCATTGGCTTTTATAGGAAACTGTAATTTCAAGCATACGGGAGTGGTTGAGCGACGCAGCTATTGGGAACAATCCAATTCTCAGGCTTATTGCTGGGATTATATTCATGCATGAACAGGACTATAATGAAGCTCTGAAGTACACAAACGTTGGGGGAACTATGGAACTGTTGAGTCTTACTCTGCCTCTTAGCTAATATCTTTCTATACAGTATCACTATTTTATTTATCACCATTGAACGATGCATGTCTGCTGTTGATTTTTGATGATTATATGTTTCAATCGTTAACTCTTGGATTGTGTAGTCCGTGTCTAATTTTGGGGCAGTTTTTCGTTTTATCTCGTATTCTTTAATGTCACCGATTAGGGTTGTCACAGGCCCAAAGTTTCTCCTGCTTCATGTTTGCCAACTTTTTTTGAGTTATTTTTTTTATATGCTTGCCACACATCTTTTAGTCTTGTTATATGAGCTATCAGTTTGTTAGTGCTTCCTGTGAAGTCTGCATTCACCGTCTTCTATTTCTGATGGTAATTAGAATCCAATGGTCTCTCACAATTCTCATTCACTTCTGTCCCATTATCGACACTTAAGGCCTGAACAAGAGGAAACCGAATCATAAGTTTGTTTAACTATGACATATATGAAAGGATGCAATCACTAATTTTTTAATAACGAAATCTTATTATGATTGGCAACATGCTATGTTTTGCTTCTTCCTTCCCCACCTTTCTTGTTTTCACCTGGTCCTATCTTCTTCTAATGCATGACTCCGTGCACATTTCTTTATTTACATTACTTTGAACTTTGAAATAACTTTTTTTTGGGAAGGGTGTCCTAGGCTATGCCTAGACTAATCCCTTGGCAAATTATGACAGTAAGACATCAGCCCTGATTAAACCTCAGTGGCCACAATTGTTGTGTATGCCTGATTACAACCCTTGTGGTTAAAAATAACTATGTTAGTTTAAGGCTCATGCTAATTACTTGATTATTCTCAAGGGGTGAAGCAATAAACTAGCAGAACTAACACTGAATATGGAATAAACCAGATTCATCACTTAGAATATTTGGTTGTGTGGTAAATATAATCACCATATATGAGTTGTAGTGAACTAGTGTATACACCGGGGTTGATTAGGGTTGAATGGTTGGCTTGTATTGAATTAAGGGAAAAGAAATCACTCCAATGGCATTCGAGAGGCCATGGTCTCTCCCAGAGCAATTGCTCATATTACAATTGACATGAAAACGGAATGCCTAATCGACTACGCTCCCCTCCCAACAAAAAGGGGTTCCCGCTCATTATTGGAAAAGTAAAAGCCCAACAACTACTGGCCCAAAGTTTCTCCTGCTTCATGTTTGCCAACTTTTTTTGAGTTATTTTTTTTATATGCTTGCCACACATCTTTTAGTCTTGTTATATGAGCTATCAGTTTGTTAGTGCTTCCTGTGAAGTCTGCATTCACCGTCTTCTATTTCTGATGGTAATTAGAATCCAATGGTCTCTCACAATTCTCATTCACTTCTGTCCCATTATCGACACTTAAGGCCTGAACAAGAGGAAACAGAATCATAAGTTTGTTTAACTATGACATATATGAAAGGATGCAATCACTAATTTTTTAATAACGAAATCTTATTATGATTGGCAACATGCTATGTTTTGCTTCTCCCTTCCCCACCTTTCTTGTTTTCACCTGGTCCTATCTTCTTCTAATGCATGACTCCGTGCACATTTCTTTATTTACATTACTTTGAACTTTGAAATAACTTTTTTTTGGGAAGGGTGTCCTAGGCTATGCCTAGACTAATCCCTTGGCAAATTATGACAGTAAGACATCAGCCCTGATTAAACCTCAGTGGCCACAATTGTTGTGTATGCCTGATTACAACCCTTGTGGTTAAAAATAACTATGTTAGTTTAAGGCTCATGCTAATTACTTGATTATTCTCAAGGGGTGAAGCAATAAACTAGCAGAACTAACACTGAATATGGAATAAACCAGATTCATCACTTAGAATATTTGGTTGTGTGGTAAATATAATCACCATATATGAGTTGTAGTGAACTAGTGTATACACTGGGGTTGATTAGGGTTGAATGGTTGGCTTGTATTGAATTAAGGGAAAAGAAATCACTCCAATGGCATTCGAGAGGCCATGGTCTCTCCCAGAGCAATTGCTCATATTACAATTGACATGAAAACGGAATGCCTAATCGACTACGCTCCCCTCCCAACAAAAAGGGGTTCCCGCTCATTATTGGAAAAGTAAAAGCCCAACAACTACTGGGCCTTATTCTGAACAGCAAATACCCAAGACAAAAATGAGCCCAGCCTAGAGCCCAACCTATTTAACCTTTCTTTTGTACGTAAATCTTAACGGAGGTGTACCAATACTTCCCCCCAAAGAAAGCACCTTGTCCTCAAGGTGCTTATCAGGATATTGTTGCAACAAAGGATCCAATAGTTCCCACGACGATTCGAAATCTGATAGACCCTTCCATTTGACTAACACCTCCAATTGACCCGGATCTCCATTTGGCACTAAACGCACATCTAGCAAGTCTTCCAATTCTGCTGAAACACCATGTCATCATAAATTTGTGACATAAATTTGTGCAGGAATGTCTTGAGCAGACATACAACTCCCCACTGCCCGTCTTAATTGAGACACGTGAAAGACTGGATGGATCCTTACTTCCTCCGGTAGTGCTAATTGTAGGCCACCTGTCCTATTTTTTCTGTAATTCGATAAGGGCCATAGAATCTGGCTAACAGCTTTGGATTGTTCCCCTTAACTTGACGGTAGGGCTGCAATTTCAGAAAAACCCAATCTCCCACCTCAAATACCACCTCTTTTCGATGGAGATCTTTTTGTTGTTTCATTTTGCATTGGGCTTTCAACAGATGCATTCGAGCTTCATCCCATATCTCATCTCGAGTCATTAATTCTTGTTCCACAGATTGTAAATTCGAAGCATTCAAAGCAGTTGGTCTGTTTCGCAGCAATGGGGGAGGGTCTCTCCCATAGAGCACCTTAAAAGGAGAGCACTTGAGAGACGTATGAAAGGACGTATTGTAGGATAATTCAGCCCATGCCAACCACTTACTCCACTGTTTTGGCCTGTCCGATACCCAACACCTGAGGTACTGTTCCACGCATTTGTTGACCACTTCGGTTTGACCGTCCGACTGTGGGTGGTAAGCAGTACTAAAACTCAGCTTAGAGCCTTGCAACTTAAATAACTCTTTCCAAAACCCGCTCAAGAACACCTTATCCCGATCAGAAACAATAGATTGTGGAATCCCGTGTAACCTAATAATTTCTTTCACAAAAACTTCGACTACCAATTGAGCGTTAAAGGGATGCTTAAGGCCGATGAAGTGGGCATATTTGCTGAAACGGTCGACCACGACTAAGATGGTATTCATTCCATTAGATCGAGGCAACCCTTCGATAAAGTCCATCGATATCTCTTCCCATACCATGGTAGGAAGAGCTAGGGGTTGTAATAAGCCCGCTGGGGATGTTGGGATGTAGGCTTCGGCCCACTGATCAGGAAAAGGGAGAGGCGCAGCCGGCCCTAGGCCCTCTACCCTAGTTTCCTTAATTAGGTGTTTACCCTAATTATGTTTGTCTATATATATTGATCCCATTGTACTTGTAAACATTGTAGCAGAAATAAAGAAAACCCTAGTTGCCCCCGTGGATTAGCATGATCACCCTGATCGTGTGAACCACGTAAATTCTCGTGTTCTTTTCTCGCTTTCGGTTGTGTGCGTATTGTGTGTGTGTAACGTTTAATCTTAACAACTGGTATCAGAGCTTTAGGCTCGTGATCTGTTACACATCGCTGAAAATCCTCACCGCTGCCAGCCGCCGCTGTCCGCCGCCACCGTCGCCGCTGTCTGTCAACCACCGCTGCCCGCCGCTGTCTGTCAACCGCCGCTGCCGCCGCCGCTACTGCTGTCTGTCAACCGCCGCTGCCGCTACTGCTGTCTGCCGCCGCCGCTACTGCTGTTTGCAGTTGCCGCTGTTCGCCGCCACTGCTGCTCAAAAGGTTTTTTGCTTCTGTTCCTTTATCGCCAACAACTTTACATTATCGATAAGACTGATTGCAAAGGTAGTGTTCAATAGAACAGCCGTCAAGTTCAGGCAGCCGGCCACTGCTGTGTTTGGACACTATTTTCAGTCTTGACTCGATTTGTAAACCCTAACAGTTTTGGGATAATGGCTGAGGACGGAAAAACCAAAATTGAGAAATTTGATGGACAAGATTTTGGATGGTGGAAGATGCAAATTGAGGATCTGCTGTGTCAGAAGGACTTGGATCAAGCCTTGACAGGAATAAAACCCGAGAAGATGGAAGACGCTGCATGGGCTGCTCTAGACAGAAAAGCCATAGCTGTTATCAGATTTACACTGGCCAAGAATGTGGCCTTTAACATTGTGAAGGAGACTACCGCATGTGGATTGATGAAAGCTTTGTCAAACATGTATGAGAAACCTTCTGCTTCTAACAAGGTATTTCTGATAAGACAGTTAGTAAATACCAGAATGAGAGAAGGTATGTCTGTTACCTCACACATTAATGATTTCAATACCATTATATCCCGCTTGTTATCTGTTGATATTAAGTTTGAAGATGAAGTCCAAGCTTTACTCTTGTTATCCTCGTTACCGAAAAGTTGGTCAGGAACGGTCACTGCCATTAGTGGTTCAGCTGGAACCTCTAAACTCACCTTTGAGGGCATACGTGACTTCATCCTAGGAGAGGACATAAGGAGACGAAGTTCTGGAGAATCATCTAGTGCACTGAAGGGGGAGGTAGAAAGACAGAAAGGGGTAATGGCAGAGGTAGATCAAAGTCTAGAAAGAGGAGCCAGTCAAAACCAAGGAAAGACATCCAATGTTGGAAGTGCAAAGAAACTGGGCACTTCAGAAACCAGTGCCCTAAACAATCAGATGGAAACAGAGAGGTGAACGCAGCAACTGATGATTCAGAAGATGCCCTTATCTGCTGTGTTGAGAATACAACAGAGTCTTGGATCATGGATTCCGGTGCATCTTTTCATGCTACCTTCAGCACGAAGATGATGAAGAATCTACGGACAGGTAACTTTGGTAAAGTCCGTTTGGCTGACCATCGCACTCTTGATATCACAGGAATAGGTGACAGACATAAAGACTTCATTGGGTACCATTTGGACATTGAAGGACGTTCGGGTCGTTCCCAGCCTTAAGAAAATGTTGATTTCTACTGGGCAGTTGGACGACCAAGGATTTAGAACTACCTTTGGTGATGGGCAATGGAAGGTTGTCAAAGAAAACCTTGTAATTGCCAGGGGTAAAAAGCGAGGCACCTTATACATGGTTGAGGTTCCTGACGACGAGGTGAATGCAGTGACCACCGAGCTGAATCCTTCCAGACTGTGGCATCAACGTCTCGGCCACATGAGTGAAAAAGGAATGAAGATGCTCTTTGCCAAAGGAAAGCTTCCTGATTTGAAAAAGGTGGATACAGAGTTCTGTGAACCCTGTGTACTTGGCAAGAAAAAGAAGGTATCCTTTGTGAAGACGGGTCAGACGCCGAAAGCTCAGAAATTAGAGCTTGTTCACACGGACGTTTATGGACCGACACCAGTCTCCTCCTTGGGAGGATCGAACTACTATGTGACCTTCATCGATGATTCAACACGCAAGGTATGGGTTTACTTTCTTAAGAATAAGTTTGATGTTTTCAATACTTTTAAGAAATGGAAAACTGCTGTTGAATTGGAAACTAACCTGAAGGTAAAGTGCTTGAAGTCGGATAATGGTGGGGAATACATCAGCACAGAGTTTACTGAATATTGTGCTGAACATGGCATTCGGATGATAAAGACAGTTCCAGGCACTCCTCAACAGAATGGAGTGGCAGAAAGGATGAACAGAACTTTGAATGAAAGGGCTAGAAGTATGAGACTTAATGCCGGGCTACCAAAGACGTTCTGGGCTGATGCAGTTAACACTGCAGCTTATCTTATCAACCGAGGAATATCAGTACCATTGGGCTTCAAGATACCAGAGGAAGAGTGGAAAGGTGAAGCAGTAAAGTATGAACACTTGAAGGTGTTCGGATGCAGTGCCTATGATCTGAAGAAAGATGGTGACAAGTTGGATGCAAAAGCCAAGAAATACACCTTCATTGGATATGGCTCAGATAGCATGGGCTACAGGCTTTGGGACTTTGAAAGCAGAAAGGTAGTCAGAAGCAAACATGCAACGTTCAACGAGGCTGAACTTTATAAAGACAGGAGCACAGTAAACTCAAATGATCAGAAAGAACAAGCTGAGTTTGAAAGTGATGACATCAGAATCAGAGGGCCAGAAGATACTCAGGATAGTGGGAGCATTGAGCCTGATTTTCAGAATAATGATGAGTCTGAAGATGTTCATGAAGACACTGTCAACAGTGAAAACTCAGAGGATGAAGAAGAAACATCTTCTCCAGAACAGCCTCAGCCAATTGAATCACACTGGGTCAGGAGATCCACCAGAGTCTCTAAGCCTCCTGAAAAATACAATCCATCAGTCAATTATCTTCTTTTGACTGAGAATGGTGAACCAGAAAGTTACTCTGAAGCAGTTAAGCTGAAAGATTCGTTGCAGTGGGAGCATGCAATGAAAGAAGAAATGGGATCTTTAAACAAGAACCAAACTTGGGTTTTAACCAAGCTTCCGCAAGACAAAAGAGCGTTGCAGAATAAATGGGTATTCAGAATCAAGGAAGAGCATGATGGGTCTAAACGGTACAAAGCCCGTTTAGTGGTCAAGGGTTTTCAACAGAAAAAAGGGATTGATTTCAATGAAACTTTCTCTCCAGTGGTGAAAATGACCACCATCAGATTGATCCTGAGTATTGTAGTTGCAGAGGGCTTACATCTAGAGCAGCTAGATGTCAAGACAACATTTCTACATGGTGACCTTGATGAGGATATCTACATGGCACAACCTGAGGTTGCTGGTAAAGAAGACTGGGTCTGCAAACTGAAAAGGAGCTTGTATGGTCTAAAACAAGCACCCAGGCAGTGGTACTTGAAGTTTGATGACTTCATGGAGAGGACCGGGTACAGAAAATGTGAGACGGACCATTGCTGTTATGTGAAGAAATTCAAGGGCTCCTATATCATTCTACTTCTCTATGTAGATGATATGCTGATTGCGATATAAAAGAGATCAGCAAGTTAAAGAAACAAATGTCTGAAGAATTCGAGATGAAAGACTTGGGTCCAGCCAAACAGATACTCGGTATGAGCATTACTCGAAACAAGAAAGATGGATCTTTGACACTATCCCAAGAGAAATACATCGGGAAAGTGTTAGAAAGATTCAAGATGAATGATGAGAAGACAAAACCTAGAAACACACCTTTGGGAAGTCATTTCAGGCTTACCAAAGATCAGTCTCCTAGATCAGAAGATGAGAAAGCAGATATGGCTAAAGTTCCTTACGCATCTGCTATTGGTAGTCTCATGTACGCCATGGTTTGCACGAGACCAGACATAGCCCATGCCGTCGGGGTTGTTAGTCGTTTTATGTCAGATCCGGGAAGAGAACATTGGCATGGTTGCTCAGGTATTTGAAGGGTACTTCAAAGTTGGGATTATGTTTCAAAGGTAAAGATTCAGTTCTCAGAGGATATACTGATGCTGATTTGAGTGGATGCAAAGAGACATTTAAAAGCACTACAGGGTACGTCTTTACAATGGGAGGAACAGCAGTTAGTTGGATGTCCAGACTTCAGAAAAGTGTAGCCTTATCAACAACAGAAGCTGAATACATGGCAGTTGCTGAAGCCAGTAAAGAGCTAGTATGGTTACAGGACTTTCTTGAAGAACTTGGGAAAAAGCAAGCTGATTACTCGCTATACTGTGACAATGAGAGTGCAGTGAAACTAGCTAAGAATCCAGTCTATCATGGGAAAACAAAGCACATTGGGAGGAAATATCATTTTGTCAGAAATTTGATCCGTGATGGTACGATAAATTTGACGAATATCTCAGGTGCAAAGAATCCAGCAGATATGTTCACCAAATCTGTGACGCTGGATAAGCTGAAGTTCTGTATGACTTCAGCTGGCCTTCAGGAATAGTGTTGAGAAGGCAGGTGGCAACTAAGGGGGAGCTCAAGCTCCGTTGGTGTTTACAGAAGTACAGAGGAGTGCAGGTGTTCGTGTTTCGAAGCCTCCAAGTGGGAGATTGTTGGGATGTAGGCTTCGGCCCACTGATCAGGAAAAGGGAGAGGCGCAGCCGGCCCTAGGCCCTCTACCCTAGTTTCCTTAATTAGGTGTTTACCCTAATTATGTTTGTCTATATATATTGATCCCATTGTACTTGTAAACATTGTAGCAGAAATAAAGAAAACCCTAGTTGCCCCCGTGGATTAGCATGATCACCCTGATCGTGTGAACCACGTAAATTCTCGTGTTCTTTTCTCGCTTTCGGTTGTGTGCGTATTGTGTGTGTGTAACGTTTAATCTTAACAGGGGATCCACTAAGGTTCTTGTTTCGCTGACAAACCTCACATCTTCGTACCGAATCGATAATATATTTTCTCATACCTACCCAGAAAACCTCAGCCACGATACGCTGATACGTACGGTCCTCTCCGCCATGACCACCTATAGGTGATCCATGAAATTCCTCAATCAATAGAGGGATAAGCTTCGACTTTCTCGGTATAACCAATCTGTCTTTATATAATAACAAGTCTTGCTTAACTTCAAATCCTTTGTGGGCTGTTGCATTGATTTACAATTCTTCTTTGATTTTCTTTAACAATTCGTCCTCTTCAATCTTCTGTTTCAAATGTTCCCATTGTCTCCATTGTGGCCCCCCATACTTGAGCATTCAATCTCTCTATTTTTCGAGACAAAGCATCCGC